>JAYKQN010000002.1:1200000-1615000 GCA_036785175.1 Eupleurogrammus muticus | reverse complement strand
AACCAAGCGAATCCAAAATAAATCTCCACCTCCTCCATCATCAGCCGACACTGTGGGGGAAGAGTTTACTGATGTTACCTTGCAGGATTTCTGGGCTTCAGTGTCCTCGTATTTCAGACAGTAAACCTCTTACAAGTGTGTGAAGTCTCCCAGCGCAGATTTAATATTCATCTGTTGCGCAGAGGGCCACAAAACAGACAGCCCAGAGCGGTGATTGGAGGGCCAGTGCTCAGAGACAGACAGCGAGCAGAAGAGCAGCTAAATCATCTTGACATTCACCAAGAAGTAGCCACACAGAAAGCTACTGCTGCTGTTAGTTCTCCCATCGACTAATTTGGTTCTACTTAACCCCTAAACACCTCATGCACGCAAACGCACACACACACACACACACACACACACAAACAGAGGCCGACACACAGATATGCACACACACGGGAGTGCACACACACACACACACGCCTCACAATGACACATTTAATTCCAGGTTCTCAGCACATCTGAATTACAGCGGGCTGATGAGGGATAGAGGGCCATGCCCCTCTGGACTGATTAGCATCATTTAAGAAAGCCTTTCCTGCTCGCCTCAGCGACTTCTCTCTGTCTCCCTCTCTTTCTATCCCTCTCTCCCTCTATTGCCGAGCGCCCGGGCCCGACCCACTCACCACCCCGGCCTACAAGATGGGTGGCATAAGTCAATATGAAGCACACTCATTTACATCCAGCACAGAACAGTGACTCAAGTGCCTGCACCTTTTTTTTTCTTCTTCTTCAAGTTTCAACTGCTTGTTAGCTGTAGCTGTTTTTTTAAGTATGGACAGAGGGAACAGAATTAACTCTATATATATATATGTGTGTGTATATATATATATGTATATATATATATATATATATATATATATATATATATATATATATATATATATATATATATATATATGTGTGTATATATATATATATATATACATATATATATGTGTGTGTGTGTGTGTGTGTGTGTGTGTGTGTGCCTGTGCATGTAAAGTAAATAAGACAGAGGTTGTTTTATTTGTGCATTCCACCCTCCTCTTCTAAATTATATAAGCCTTGCACATGGCTTAAAATTTTGTAAAGCTTTTCTGAAAATCCTACTTATGGTTGCCATTCTGTGCCAAAAAGTTCATCTGGCCTGTAAATTTAAGCATGGATTACAAATATTCAAATCATGAGCTTACTGTTCAAATAAACATTTCCAACAGGGAGGGGAAAAGTTGCAAGGCATACACTTTCAGCATAATTCCTCCTCTGGCACCTCCCCTCCCCTCACTCCTAATAAAACAACCACAAAAAAAATATGGGGGAGAATAGGGGCGGAAAGGGTGAGGGGGAAAAAAAGACAAGAAATGCAAAAACAAAAGACAGAGTTAAAAGTTCGGCCTCCTCATTTATCGTGCGGCTGGATAAACAGTGTTGATGAAATATGTAATTGATGTAATTGTAACCACCTATGCAATTACAGTCAGCCGGGTGGGCTCGCTGTGGCCCCAAGTACACCCTGCAATAGGACAATAGGGCACCTTATTACACTTTTAAAGAGGGGGAGGGAGGGAGATGGGGGTGAAAAAAGGGGGAGGCTTAAGCTGGTCAGCTGCTCGCCACATGGTAGAAATAATAAGGACTGAAGTCACAATCATTTCAGCTTTGGTTTAACTTTGCTGATCACTACGCTTTATACTGAACAATATAAACACCTGAAAAACCCCTGCACATCCAGGCAGCCTCATTACTGCACATGTGATGCAGCACATATTTAGGCAAGTAAAAAGTATAAATACCATGTTTCTTAACTTAAAATATTTAAGTATCATCTGTGGAATGGGATTAAAGTATTCACAGTGAAAGTGTTCAATGCAGATGAACTAGTGCTTTAAATATTACATATATCTTAATATATTAAATTACTAGAACACTATTGCTGATGCATTCATGTATTTTATTGTTAATAACTACATTTATGTTGAGTCATTTGTTCTGCATCAAGTTTTAGAAGTTATTTTTGCACTTTTCTATGCAAAAGCCTGCTTTTGTAGAGTCACCTGTAACACAGCTGTCTAATAAAAACTACAGTATTTCCCTTTGAAATAAAGTGAAGTAGAAGTAAAGGCAAAACCCTCAGTCCTGTGCATAAGCACAGTGTTATGTGTGATATTAGAAATTGAATATTTTTTTTAAATACTAATCGGTGATGTGAACTCCTGCTTTTTAACTAACATGCAAGCCAAAAGGCCTCAAAACAAAAATGACTCCTGCTCCCGCACAGACAGACAGCTGCACGTGACAGAGCAGCAGAGGCATAGCATCAGTAACCGATGCGTCACCGAGCGAAAGACAAGAAAGAGAGTTTGGGTGAAGGTGCGGCCTGGTGCGGCCCCGTTCGTACTGACAGCCGGTGTTATCCCTGGGATTAAAATAGCCTCTTCTCTGCTACCCGCCCCTGCCTGGCATTAAAGTCTTCCACATTTGCAAAATTGCAAACAGATGCAACTCAAGTACCTGCAAATAATCTGCCAAGACCAATTTCAAAAGGGAGATTTCAGAATATGTGGGAGTCATTAGAGGGAGTATTATTTCAGCAATGAGCGCGAGAGGGCCAGCCGTGGATCACCCAACCAGATGGGTTCTGCTGCCTTTTATTCAGGAAGAAAGAAGCCGACGTGTTCTTCATCTCTCCCATTCCCCCCAAATGAAGATATATAGCGTGTATGAAACAATTACAGCAGAATATTGGAAGTTTCGGAGGCAACCAAAGAATGTCAAATTTCCTTTAGAGTTTCTCAAAAATATCTTTTCATCTTCTTCCCAGTGAGGATGCATTTGGATGGGGGCTGAGGGGAGTGCGGTGGATGACAGGGGGGTTGATGTAAACGAGGATACAGACACAGAGATCTGAGGCTTTGTTGTTTTGTATTGAGTGTAAAATATGAAAAAGAATTAAAAGGTAGATGCCTTAAAAGATGCCTGTGGCGTATGTAAATGAAATATGTTTCAGTGGTATAATTTGCAACTGCTGCTGTTGGTATTTTTCAAATGGTTTATCTGAAGTTTTTCCTGGTCGCCTTGGCGGCAGCTTTAAAGCCATGCACAACAAAGTGCTCACCAATTAAAGATGATTTTAACACCAAGAAATGTAGCAAACTTCATTAGATTCTCCATCCAGCCACTGACAAAAAGCCATTCAGAATGCATCTTCAAGCGTTGATAATGAATAATGTATAATCAAAACACACTCCTTTTTTTCCTCTTTCTTTTTTTTTCCTCACATTATAGCCATTCACAACATCCACCACCTCTAAGAAATGAAATGTTTACAGATATCAAATATATTTTGATTTGGTGACTGGTTATTATTGCTAGCAGGGAAGCAGAATAACAATCTAAGGCATTTAAAAAAAATATCAAAATCACCAAGCCCTTGAAACAATACATATTCAATCAAATTCTTCATAATTGTAACAGTAGGAAGCATTTTAGGCATTCCACCACAACAAACAGGCTTTGTTCTCCTGTTATGAGAGGCAGCGAGGGGACACAATCAAGTGCGTGAGAAAGCTAGGAACGCGGGATTTCAAGCAATTCCTCCCTCTTTCTCCCCCCCTCTCTTTCTCTCACCCATCCCTCTCGCCTTTCTCCCCTTCTCTTTCCTTTTTTTGGGGGGTGGGGTCGCCCATATTATTTGCTTCCTGTCTCATTGTAACTGGCAAAAAGAGAATTTGGTAATTGAGTGGTACAGAACATGTGCCCTCCCTGCTCACAGATGACAGATGGATTATAAAAACTTCAAAGGCGAGCATTTGGAGCACCAGGGGAGAGATGCTAGGTATTTGAACTATCATTCTTTACCCAGGAGACAATGACTGCCTGACATGGTGCATACATCAAGGAATAGTGCAACGGCACAGCCATAATCCAACACACAAACACACACACACACATACACACACACACACACACACACACACACACACACATATCCCTCCTTTACTCCTTTTCTATCTCTCTTCCTCCCCTTTTCCCTCCTCGTGCTATATATTTAACATCCTTTTCTGAGCAACTTTGCGTCAAGCTCAGAAACATAACAAGTGGGGGGTAATGCAGGCTGTCTGGAGGAGAGAGAGAGAGAGAGAGAGAGAGAGAGAGAGAAGAGGCAGAACTGGCAGAGAAAGAAATCTTATCTTTGCTTCTTTTCTTGACTTGTCACCTTAGCAGGCTTTTTGCCACTTTCCAAAAGGACGCCAAACTCTGGCGCCTCCTTTCCTTTCCCTGGGTCAGTAAAACAATCAGTTTAGTTGTGGCTTTGTGTGTGTATATGTGTGTGTACCTGTGTGCGTGTGTGTGTGTGTGTGTGTGTGTGTGTGTGTGTGTGTGTGTGTGTGTGTGTGTGTGTGTGTGTTTAAAGGACAGGCAGATTAGCAGGCCATGAGGAAAACAACTGTAGGCTCTACTGTACTGTAAGTGAAGGGGAGCAATAGTGGGAGGCGACGTCCATAATCATCTTATAAGCATGATTTATGAAAAGGGCCATCTGCTTTGCCTTACTTAAGCACGGAGGCAACCTTTAATAATATAAGGACATGGGGAGAGGAGGGGGGTGAATAGGGAGCAGAGTGGGGGATCTCCCCCATTCTGCTCCCTATTACACACACACACACACACACACACACACACACAGATTTCAACTACCCGGATGCGAGTGCTCATCTCTCCCTCCCCCTTTCACTCTATCTCTCTCTCTCTCTTCCTTTTCTTCTTCGCCTTCTTCTTCCTGTCTCTTCTCCTCTTCAGCATCCAGCCATTAGTTCAGATGGCAGCTAATCTGTTGACCTCCCCTGTCACACCATTTAACCCCAGCCCCTCCCCTTGACCCTGAAGGAATTAGCAGTCTCACTGTAACACACACACACACACACACACACAGACACACAGATTACACATCAGAGAAAAAGACCCTTTACCCACAGCATTGGCATTTATTCAGATGAGGATATCTGTAATTTTTATGATTCTGATGGTAAATCAAAAGACCAAAAATTCCATAACTCCACCAAAGTTTTAGCTACTGATTGTTTTCTCAATAAACCAATTAAATAGATAAAACCTCTTCAATCCCTAAAAAAATGTGCAACAAGTTTTCTGAGCTCCTTGTTTTGTGCGGTAAACATGTCTTATCACAAAATATTAAGAAGCAAATACAATGCTGGGAGAAGTGAATATTATGAGTTTCTGCTTAAAGAATGACAGTTATTCAATTATCAGAAATGTTGCAGATACATTTCCTAACAATCAACTAAGCATTTCAGCTCTAGATTATTTTCACCTTTTTTAACAATTAATCAAGTTCATCATTTAGTCTAATAAAGTCAGAAAAAAGGTATTCAAAAAAAGCCATTACTAGTTCCTCGAAACCAGTATATATTTTCCTTTATACCAGCAAACCAACTGAATTCAAATTACAGTGATATAAAACAGGTGAAAAACTCTTTTTTTTCATTTCGGCTTAATAAATTCCTTCCTCAAAACTGTTGCTTAGATTTTCTGTTACAGTAGCATCTTTCAGAAATCCTTTATTCTCCTAAGTTCCAATGGAAAACACATCTTGTTGGATTGATCAACAGGCGAAAAATCCACAATCTGTGTATATATATATATACATATATATGGAGCAAACACACACACACACTCACACACACAACACACACCCCTCTCCGTGTGGTCTTTTCAGTGTCCATCAGGATTGTCGGCCTAATCTCATCAATGCCTGGGCTGTTTAAATGTAATGGATCCATTCTAACTCCCTGCCCCCCCCCACCCGCCTGTGCCCATCCCCAGCTTCCGTACAGGTCTCTAAACATCTTCCCCTAGCATTACATTTACATTATGCTACAAACAAGCCATCTAACAAAAAAATCCAACGCGATGCATGTATTCTTGCTTTGTTGTATTTTTAGGCAGAAACACAATGTGCTGCTGTCAAATCTATCAATTAATCACACAGTAATGCCGCATATTTTTCAAAACACTCGGATTCTCAAAAAATCATAGCTCAAATCATAACTTATGGCACGGAGATGTATCTCGATCGGCTTCGGAGCACGTGTGCTTCAGTAGCAAACGATATTCCTGGCAGGATGCTGCCTATTCTGCTGGTAACTCAAAAGTGTCCTTTGGATTCTGAATATGTTTTTTGATGCTTTTCTTCTAGAGAAACTCAGCGAATTTGTTAAAAATCAATAGACGTGTGTGTCTGAACAGCTTTAATCACATGTATCAGTGTTGTTATCATAAGTCAAACCCTACTTTTTATAACCCTCACTTTTGGGTACGGCGCAATTTTGAAATAAATTCCAGATTCTGGTCGGCCATATAATTTTCTTGAGGAACCTTGTCATGGAAAGTGCATTATTGTCTGTCTTTTCACCCTTTCCATTCTTCCTTCATCCTCCTCCTCCTCAACGCCTCGCAGCATGTGTAAGCAGAAGCGCACGCTTCTCCCTTCGCCCTCATTATGAGCTAACTACACTGTTTGATTAAAAGCGTGTACAGAAAGGAAGAGAGACACAGAGAGAGAGGGAGGGAGAGATAGGGAGAGGAAAAGAGAAGGAGAGATAGAAGGGAAAAAGAGGAGGTGGTTAGGGGGGGGGGGGGTTGGGGGCGGGGGGGGCAGGCCGAACCTCCATAATTAAGATCACTTCACAGATTACCTCCGGCAACAAAAGCGCGGCGAGCGGCCGCCCGCAGCCACAGAAATTGGATGAAAAAGGGGAGTTGAGGAGGAGACTGACCTCCACCGCTCTCCGCACAAACACGAGCCACGGCTGGATCAAATGGCCCCCCCAGCAGTATCTGACACACACACATCCACATTCTCTCTCTTACACCCACCCCCACCTACACACACACACACACTCACACACACAACAGGTACTGGCACACGCTGTAGATGCAGCACAGAGCGAGCTGAGGAAAAGCTCTTCTCGCAGGCAGATGCACACACACACGGAAAGGGGAGGAGGGTTTCAGCCACCTGACCTCACGTACAGTTCACATATAAGAAAACACACGTCCCTTCCACCCGGAGACCGGATCCTCCCTCAGGTGAAGACCCGATGGAGCAACCTCTCAAAGCGTTAGGATAATAAAAAAAAAAATTGTGACATTTTTGATAAGACTTTCTTGAAAGTAACATCAGGAGTTTGTCAAAAAAGACATTTTCACTTGTGATTTATTTGTGAAATAAAACAATCCAGTGCTGGCAGCTTATTTCTTGAAAGTTGGTGTATTTACGACACAATGTTCATATAACTACGTGATGGGAGAGAGTGGAGCAACACACTTGTGAATATCCTTCTCAAGATGAAAAATGACTGGTTGATGTCTGTTTTTTTTTTCCTCATTTGGAAGCTTGTTTTTAACCATAAATCGGATTGAGATGCGTACAATGAATCGCAACACCTATGGGATCCTATCACCCATGGAACTGATGTCAAACACACCTGTTTCCATTGACTCTTTACTCTTCTCGCTCTTCCCTCCTTAGTTCCTATCATCCTCACCCTCAGTATTCACATCACCCTCCTCAGTGACACCCCCCTCCATTCCTCACCCCCCCCCTCTCAAACGAACCCTGATCTCCGGCAAGCAGGGGGGAGGCCATTTACTCTAATCACAGGGATCTAGCAAGAGCACCTCCAAGCCCTTGGGGGCTGATCGGCAATCAGAGAGATGGAGGGGGGGGATAAACTCTACCTCAACTTCAGATCTGTGGAACAAACCTCTCCAATCTCTAATCTGAAGCAGTTCTGCCATGAGATTGTTGCTGGTGGGTGGGTGGGATGAGGTTGGTTTTGTGTGCATATGAACACCAAGTGACAGATAAGCTCTGGTAAAGAGAGTTAACACCTCAGCCACAATCAGGAGGCTTTTAGACAGTTTATCAATTAAAGTGACTTGATAACTTCTCCATCAGGTTATTTCTTTATTAATAATTCTATTTTTGTGTAACTTTGGCCTCATTGTTGTAGATTTAGTAGCATGGTTCCATTAATATCAATCAGACAGTTTGCTAACACACTAATAGTTACAGCCAGATTACTTAAGCCTATTTTTTTCTGAAAAAAATCTATAAATAAATAAATAAATAAAAATAAATTGAGAACCTCTGTTTATAATTCTTCAATGCACAAGAAAACAGTTTGTACATACCACTTCCAAGAGTAGGGTAGTTTAAAAAATGACACAGAGCTGCTTACTGAACTTGATGACAGAGCCCTTTCATTTAATGTTCCCAGACCACAGAATATTTTGTTGTTTTAATTTCTTTGCTTCTTCTGGTCGGAGACCACTATACATGCAGAGAGCCTTTTTCCATGGCCCCATAGACCCCACATCCGCTTGCACGAATAAATAAATATATCACACACTTAGAAATATCCTTTAAAATATCCACCATAATTACTTACAGATCAATAACACAAAGAGTAATACTTGACCTTGCATTTGGAAGAGGTTTGTCAACTATTTTGTATGTCCTATATAACAATGGTCTACAGGGACCTCCTGTTTCTTTTTTTTTCTTAAATAAATCAGTGGTAAACTATGATGATTCCGAGATAATCAACAATTCCTTTAGTGAGTAAAACGTTATCACATCTGACTACCAGTGTGAAAAGGTGCAAGAACCTCTGCTACAACACAGACAAAAAAGAAACTGCAAAAAATATTCCTATTGTTTCTTTAATGGGTGCAAAAGTGTGACAGAAGGTTGAAAATATAGAAAATCTGTTTAAAATGCCCCCCCCCCCCACCAGTTAATAAGACACACATTTGTGAACAAGTGAGCGGATCTCAAGTGTGAACTCACTCCCACCCTTCGAGCCTATCAGTGTCATCAGCCACACCATGGATGCAAATCTTTCAAGTGTTTATTTCTCTCTCTCTCTCTCAGTCTGTGCAGATATGACAGTCCCGTTTACCAAAGCAGCCGACAGACAAGCTGAAGAAGGACCCAGGCCCCTGCACTTCTACTTAACTCTCTCCCCATTACTACGATTGATGTGAGAGACACAACAAAAGAGAAAAAATGCAGTTCTGAGGCAGAGAAAACAACTGCAGCTCACAATCAAGAATTATAAAAATAATAACAAAAAAGATGAGAGGAAAACAGAAGATGAAGATGATGATGAAGAGGGGATGTGGTTTGTGGGGGGGCAGTAAAAGAAGACGACACGGTGGATAGTTTAAAAAAGAAAAAAGAAGATTTGAGTAAATTGTCAGGAATTGTGGGAGATCTGTTAAAGGTTTCTTTTTCAGGAGGGGTGGAAGCGCATCTGATGACTTGAAAAGACGTATTTGAGGAAAGAGCCGAGCGCCCGGGGGAATTCTGCTGCGTTGGGAGAGCTTGCTTTTAAAACTTCAACCTCGGTAATAATGCAGATAAATAATAGATAAATAGTATTTAGCTCCCACCTTGAACAACATTTTTAAAGTAGTTCATAAAAGACTGACAGCTCTCGGTGAGCAAGCTGCACTTACACAAACACACATGCGTGCGTGTGTGTGCCCATGTAATGTGGATTTTACCCAATTAAATAACACCAGGAGGGATTGACTGATTGCTTGTGAGTGTGTGTGTGTGTATATGTGTGTGTGTGTGTGTGTGTGAGTGTGTGTGTGTGTGTGTGTGTGTGTGAGTTTTTAAGCTGTGAAGCTTGTTTTTAGCCCTTTTCTTTTTCTGCGTGAAATGCAAGATTCCAATCTGCAGCAGGTGCTGATCAGTCACGACCCTGTGAACCGCCCATGAGGTGTCAGCAATTGATGGTGTAACTAAATAGGTTTTTGCAGATTTGTGAATCACAGCATCCATGAGTGATCCTTGTGCATGCACACATTCACAAGTGTGCACAAAAGATTTTAGGCTAAATCTATAGTAGTATTAGCTGGGGCCAGACATGACACACATACACACACACACACACACACACTTATAATCTCCTTCCGGGCTTACGTATGGCGACGATAAGAAGGGACTGTACGCAAGTTATCAGGAGGTGAGGCCAGGTCACAGGAGGTCGGAGGAGGTCAGTGGAGGGTGATGTGTTTTTTTTTGCTGAACTTAAGCGTTTTTGGTGCAGCAGGAAAGGGTGTTTTAGTTTTACTTTATCTCAGATTCATGAGGCCCTCACATGTAAGATTTATTATATTAAAAACATTCACCAACAAGGGGTATTTTTATGTCACAAACATTCTGCCACATGGAGACGATAATGCACCCCTCGCTGCAGCAGAGCTTCCTCATCATGAACAATCAAGCAGCTCGAAGGACCAAAGTGTCCATTTTGAGGAACACAATACATGTGGTCCCAATTAGCAATCGCTGATCAAACTTTATTCCTAAAAGAGCACATCAGTTCTCCACAGTCGCTCCTTTTTCTGCATCATAACAGGAAGTTAAATGTTTCAAATAAACTTCCCCTGTTAGGCATCATATTTTTATTATTATTTCAAAAGAGGGCCTTTCAGCAATACAAAGCTGTCACCTGTTCCTGCTACAGTTCATAGCTGTAATAATCATTTATTCATTTATTCACCGACTTTTTACTTCAAAAAACTTTTCTTCAGATGATTGTTTGAAAATATATGTGTGTGTGTGTGTGTGTGTGTGTGTGGTGGTGGTGGGGGGGTCTTTCCTTTTTTTAGAACAAAATGTGTTCTATACGGTCACTATTCTCTGATGTTTAACAGAGGCCTTTTACTGTTTTACCCTCTAATGATGTTTCAGAAATTTTTTTTAAAAAATGGTAAAAAAAAGTGACTTGTCTTGGACATGTTCTGTCCTCAAATAAGGTAAAGAATAAACAAATAGACATATTTACCTATTACATATATATATATATATATATATATATAAAAGCACAGACACCACCCTCACTTTTTGCATCTCATGGCAGCAACGCCTCAGCGATGTGGTCGCAGCCGCGCAGGCCGTTTACAGAAGGCTGTGTGTTTAAATGCCTGGAATGCTCATTTGCCCATTTGGGCTTACTTATTTACTTTTGCATAAATGGAGAACGGTAATGTGGTATTAAGGGGCTTCTCGGAGGGAAAGTTGTGTATTTTTATTTTAAAAGGCAGGGTTTTTTTTAAATGCTCCCTCAATTTGCTATATTAAGGAAGCTCCATGATTAATGCAGCATAGATCTAATTTCTCTCAATGGAAAAAAAAGAGAGAATTAGAAAAATAATGCTAGACGCCCAGAACCCCATCCCACACGTACATAAACAAACACACACACAAACACAGACTCCCCCCTTGCTCAGTCAAAGTCATCAGATACAAAATGAGCATTCAGGCTAAAGTGAGCAACAAATAATCACTAAAATTCCCAAAACTCAAATATAAAATGTAAAATGACTGCCTCGATCAACAGGAGGCCAATAATCTTTGTAGCCAGCCATTGGAGCTGTACCACCACCACTGTCACTTGCAATAAAACCTGAACCTTTCAGGTCTTTCGATTGAGTCTTTAATTCAGCCTGATGTGACATTAAAACCCTTTGGTTGACTTCCACTGGCTGTGACAAATGTACCATCACTTAATAGAGGTGTGCAGACAGGCCGGCATTTCAGTGACTTTTATCAAAACGAATTTATCAACGCAGGCTCCCAGGATCTGCGGCAGCAGCTTATTCAGAAGGAAGCCTACAGATACTGTTAAGTAGATCATCCCTCCTCTCTGTCTCGCTCCTTCTTTGCTCCTTATGCTCGCTGTGTTTCTCTCCTAAGTGTTTCTCCCACTCTGCCCTGTCATCACTCTGCCTACTGTGTATTTATCGCTTTTCTGTCTGGATCTACTATTCCCTGCAGCTCTAAAAGCTAATAGGAATGTTTTCTAACTGCCATTTGACAGTAAATTTATATATATATATACATATATATATATATATATATATATATATATATATATATATATATATATATATATATATATATATATATATATATATACAATTAAGCAATTAAGCCCCAAATTATTCATACCCCTGTCAAATACAGATTACTTTATTTTTTCACTTACAAATTAGTATTTCACTTCAGTTTATAGTTGAAAGACTTTCTTTTGTGTTCTATTTAAGTAAAAACTGAAGTGAAATACTAAGTGAAAAAAATCTAGAATTCCCTTGTATTTGATAGAGGTATGAATAATTTGAGGCTTAAGTGTGTATATATATATATATATATATATATTGACAATAATCAATATAAAATATTTTTTTTTATATTTGACCTATTTAAAAAAACACACACACATCCCAATTGATTTTGATGCAGCATACAGCGTTCTGTTAAAATGTTGCTGAATCCACTTAGGTTGAGTGCTGCTACCATGAGAAGGATCCAGCGAACAGCTCCCTGCTTTTCTGAAAAAAAAATGTGTTCAACTGTTCAACCATTGGGAAGAAAAGGGTCAACAAACACAGGCGAGTTAAAGAAAGATTCAATCAACCGAAAAATGTAGGAAAAAAAGTCATTTGTTTTTATTTATCAGCCTCTCACAATGAGTCAACCTTTGATCGATGTTTGCAGGGAAAAAAAGCCTTCTTTGGTCGTTAAATCTTGTAGGCTTGTAATTCAAGGTGATTTCCACAAAGCGAAAGGAACCAATTCAGGCCAATGAATCGCCACCCCCAGGGCGGGGCAAGTAACAGCCGTGAGGTAACTTACTGCTTTCTGTTAGGCACCACGATGAGGAATCGGGAATCAAGCAACAGATGGTGTGAACGTAAGCGAGGGGGGGGGATAAGAGCCGGAGAGTGGATGGACAGATGACAGAGGCAGAGAAAAAGAAAAAAGAGTGAAATGGTGAAGCACACAGCACGATAAGGAGGCTTTTAAAGGGTCCTCTCAGACGCTGCACTGCTCAGTTCAGCGCAGTCACAGCCTCCAAGGTACTTGAACCCCTACTGCCTTCCCTCCACCTCTCTGTAGAGCTGCTGGCCCTGCAGGCCACCTGTAAACCGCTTCGACACATGATCCACTCCCACGGATGTGGAGTGGAAACACACACACACACAAACACACACACAGACAGAGAGAAAGCGCTGCTTGCAGGCAGCTAAACGCGCAAAAATGCTTTAATGCACCATCGGTAGTTTTTTAGCTGCAGTGCTGGATTACTGACTGGGCTGTCTCACTTTTAAAAAGAGAAACAGGAGAGCTACCTCTGTCTCATAACGTGTGAAAAAAGTAGTGCTTGTTTTCCTCTTTGTTTTTTTTTTTTTTTTACAAAAAAACAGATAGCAGTGCATGTCCCCCCTTTTTTTTTTACTCCGTCTCTCACTGTCACTTTTAAGCAGCAGCAGGACAGAACACACAACCAGCTATTATCCGTCATCCAGTCAGTGCCAGAAGGCTCTAACAACCCTCTCCACCCCTAAAAAAAAAAATAAAAAAGAAGCGGAGGATAAAAAACGACAGCTCCTGATTAGACATTGTCAAAATATTTGCGATGGAGGAATTCCACCAGGCGAGCACAGGACCGGCTCCCCTACAAAAGAGCCATCTTCCCTGAGTAACAAGTCGGTGCAATGAGTGTCGACAGAAAAGGAGCTGAAATCCCCCCCAGGCTAGAGAATATCCCGCTATTGTAGTTTTAACCCGCGAGACCTGGCGGGGAATGTACAGCTTTCACAGTCACTTCTCATCCTATTTGTAGCATTGCCGCTGATGTGTGAGTGCCTGGACCAGAGTAGATCACCGCCCCCCCCCCTCTTTTTTTTTTATCTTCCTCACACTTTCAGTAACCAGCACCTTCCTCTTGGCCCTATCATATCTTTAAAAGTCTCTCTTTCTAAAAAAAAAATAATAATAATAACATATATTTGAGGGAGTGTTAATCTATATATCACATTATCAATTTTATTTTCTCTCTCCTCCACACGCCAAACTCCTTTTTCCATCTTTCTTTTTGTATTTTTTGGTTCCACAAGGCAAGTTTCATTAAAGATCCAATTATGCAAATCAGGTGCTGGAGAGGCAGTTGAATATGCACTATAATGGTGTACAGTAATCGTTCGAGACAATATACGGCATCCGGGGCCAGATTTACGAGCGCAACAGAACTGCAACGCCTCCGTCCTTTGGTGAAAACCTCTTGATCATAATTAAAGGTGCAGGAGATCTCTCCAGCATCCTCACACCCTCTCTTCTCTCACCGATTTTTTTTCTACCACTGTTTCCCTCTTTTTTTTCCTCTCCCTCCATCTTGTTTCACTTTTGCACGCTCATTAACGGAGGTCTGGGAAGTTTACAGAGGTCACATCCAAAGAGGAAGAGCAGCTAAAGAGCAGGCATGGTGTGTGCAATCCAGTCGGTGATAGCACGTGAACACACACACACACACACACACACACACACACACACACACACACACACACAAAACCTTCCATCTCATCAACACTGGAGGTATTTACCACTGTCTTAGCCGAACGTGGCTGCATGCTAAGCAGTAACAATTCTCTGCTTCAGGACCTCTGATTGATGTGTGCTTGCCTGTTTGTGTTAAGCTGTTGTCTTCAGAATTGACACCGCTGAAAAAGCTGCGCCGTTCCACACACATCAAAAAAGCAGGGGAAACGGTCTTGACATTATAAGACTCATCCGTAAATCCCAAACACTAATGAACTTTGAAAAAAAAAAAAAATTCCCAACTAAAAAACCAAACTCAATACTGCCTTAATGCCAAAGGGGCACAGCGGGGACGGGGGAGCCGGAGGGCAAACAAATGTGGAACATCATGGAATGTGCAGTTATGGTGTTTTTCTTCTTTTTTTGTTGCAGGAAACATTCCTTGTTGGTGTTATTTGAGAGTTATCGAGCATCAGGCATCAACTGATTGCACAGACGGAGCGAGAGAGGGGCAAGGTCGGAGCGTCACCTGGACAGTGGACCTTTCTCAAGGCTGAGCAGCCAAAGTGAAAACACAAAATGCAACCACATACACACACACACACACACACACACACAGACTGTATGTGGGCTCAGATAAGCACTGATACAAATGCACAGTCTCAGGCTTGCTTAACTAAATATGCCCAGAACAGAGGTCCTCCTCCTTCCATGTCCATCTCTTCGTCCCTATACCCTCAAACACCCCCCACACCACCCCCACCCCCCTGCTGCTCTGACAGGCAGACGCTCCTTATGATGACACCCTGGTAAAAGAGGACTGAGTCAAGCCTGTCCGTCAAGTGCCTCATCTGCCCCAAACTCTTTATTCTTAGATCAAAATGACGTCTGTGATTACCCCCCACACCCATCCATCCAAGTACTCCCCTGTCCAATCCTTATCAAGCAACATACCCAGGAAAACACACACACACACACACACACACACACACAGTCATGCACACAAGTACAGAATGAGGCATTCGCACAGTTATTATATTATATTATAATTTTAATTGATGGCATATTTGTTTCTGGATAATGGCAATTTCTGTATTTTCTTTTTTTATATAAATAATATTTAATATCAAATGAGATATACAGTAAAAGGCATTCTTTAACACACACCTCCACACTGGTGTAGAGAATTTTTTTTTGGTTTGACTGTGGTCATAATTTCCAACTAAAGCAATATGGTAAGTGTATTTAATATAAAAATGTAACATGATGGATAGTTTTTGGAAACACTTCATGAGGAGGAAATTATGGTCACTGGTTTACAAATTCATTTTCCAAAATGAGATCCTAAAAAAGGTCTAATAATTGAGCAAAGGTCAGCGGCACAAACTTCATAAAACTTTAAGGTCACTCATGCCCCCTTCAATTTATCACCACGCCGGCATGAATCATAATTGCTACTGCTTATAAAAGTTCAGCATCACACCCTGTGGGCTGGTAGTGGCAAAACAGAGCTGGGGTCAGGAATGAAAAAAAATTCAATCCAATATTTTCAATGACAGAAATTAGAACAAATGTGAGAAAAAAAATGTCATTGTTCTAGATTTCTGGGTAATGTGTGTAATCTAGCGTGTGATGTTTTGTGGTTAGGGCAATCTCATCTTTGAGATCACATCCCACATTTGACTCAATGGTTTCAATTGTGTGTACGTGAGTGCATGTGTGTGTGTGTGTGTGTGTGTGTGTGTGTGCTTGTCATATTAGCCTCACACACAGCAACTGGAAGCCAACATCTTCCCCTCTCTCCGACTTGAACTCTAGAGATCAAGGTCACGAAGCTACAAGGCTCAACCCTGACTCACGCCTGTGTGTAACAGCCCCTTCGACACCCCCGCTTGCCCCTGCAGGACATATACACTCCCACACACACACACACAGACATACATGTACGCTCCTGCCTTGGACAGCTGCCTGAGTAAAGAGGAGCGCAAATCAGAACCGGGAATGGAAATGAAGAAATGACACAGCCAGTATCCAACAGCCTTCTGGATCACCCAGTAGGTAACAACACAGAGGGGGAAGGGTGCTTTCACAATGACTGAACATATCAATTAATGGCTGGCTGATGAGCAAACTGGTCTGATCTGGCCTGCCCACCACCACTCTGGTCCCAGTGGACTGGAAGCCCTGGCCTCGTAGCCTGTACAGCTGGAGCCCTCTCCCCTATAATTACATGAGAAGAGGATCAACCCGCCACAGTGAGGCTGCCTGTCTGACCGGGGACTGCACAATGTCGCAGATAAACATATCATTGACTCTGGTACGATAACTTGAATTATGCTTTGTCCAATCGATTACAAACAACGTGCGTTCTGTTGCTGCCGGCTTATGTAATTTTTGCGCGAACATTCGCTGGAAGTTTCTGGCGATGGCGTTGGGACGCCTGCTCTTGTCCCACCGCCTCCCAAATATGTGGGATGTGATTGTTGTTTTTTTTCTTTGTTTTTTCCCAAAAAAAATCTTAATGTGTGCACGTCAACTTACAAGTAATTCGGCGCGTGTTAAACTAACAACAAGGCAGCTTCAGCAGAGTGGGTCGACTGCGCTGAGAAGAGAGTGGCTGGCTGGCTGACTGACTGACAGGCTGCTGAAGAAAAGGATGATTTGATGCCATGCTTCGCATGCCATGCTGTCTCTCTCTCTCTTTCCTTTCACTCCCGTCTTGCTCATCACTCCCTTCTCCTTCATTTTACAGCTGAGAGGTGTGTAACGCCGCCGTCGGTCACGGCCTGGGCCCCCCCCCCCCTTAGCAAAACTGACACGGGCACAGGTGGGAAACCAACTAATACAAGATCAACGGTGAATGCAACCGACTGGCTCCGGAGAACAGATTTTGTCAGAAAGTTGCAGCAGGAGAAAATGTCAAAATCCTCATGCTGTGTGTGTGTGTGTATGTGTGTGTGTGTGTGTGTGTGTGTGTGTGTGTGTGTGTGTGTGTGTGTGTGTGTGTGTGTGTGTGTTTGTGTGAGTGTGTTTGTGGTTCTTTGCTGTGATAACTCCTACACTGATTCTAAAAAAAATTCACCAACCGTCCACAAATGTTGTGAATTTGTCTATTTCAATTACCATGGATTAGAGCATAAATATAAATATCTGCATATTTTATAGAAATAATTATTTGAATTACAACAGTCCTGATAATTAATTGTATAATTAATTTGCAAGTAATTATGCAATATTATAATGAAAACTGACTGGTAGATAAATGCAACAAAATTGGAAGAAATTAATATTAGATAAATTAACACAATCCACTGAGGCCTTGGTGCCAAAATGCACCACACAAATTCCTCCAACAGGCCAGTCTGCAAAGCAAGGCCTCAACACACCGTCTCTTCCTGAATATGTCACCCGAAAAGAATTATAACATTTCAACTCTCTTGCAACTCCGAGAGGTGCAGCAAAGGGCAAACAGGTCTATGGACAGCCCGAGCTGTCAGAGCAACAGGGACACTTATCCATTTGCTATTTCATCTCCAATAAGAAAATGAAAAGAGCTGACAAAAAAAGGGTTTACGCCCAGACACTATTTCAGACATAATATCCGCCCTGTGCATACCATTAAACAATGACAGCATCTCAACTCACACAGAACATCTATTTTTCCCTTTTCCTTGACACAATGAATCTGAGGAAGAGGGAACCTTTTTTCTTTCCCTTTTTGGCTCAAGACGACTTCTGGGAAGGTTAGAGAAACAGTGGGAAACAACGTGATAGACATTGTTGAGTATTTTAAGAAGGATGACATGTGTCCTCACAGCCATTGTGCGGTAGTGGCTGTCTAACCCAGGTCAGATCATTCAGGGGTCAACTTCCAAGAAAAAAAGCTTGTCTACCAACTAAGACGCACGGACGAGATGCAAGCTTAGCTTTAAATGGGATTACAAGTCTCATCCCCGGTGCCACATATTACTGATAATTGAATACTGACCATCGCATAAGCGCAATTTCAGAAATGTGAGTGTAGATGTGGGAATTCGGCGAACGGCTGGAGGCTTTGGGCGCACGGAACGCGCTCTAGGATCTTTACGGCTTCCTAAAAATAAACAGCCTGCGGTAATTTTAAAAGTAATAAAACGCGAAAACTCCCGAACGGACGAGTGCGATGGCAGGTCACACGCCGACCACTTCCCTCCCCTAGAAAAAAAAATATTTTAGCTTAATGGGCTCCGTTATTTTATATTTCCACAGTGAAGCTTATCAGCCTCCTGGAGCCTTGTTTTTCTTTTGCCGAATTTCTCTAACTTTCTTTCCCCGTTTAAAAAAAAAACTCACCCTCTTCCTCCAAACCCAAACTGAAGTGACACCGGTTACCTTAAAAATGGTCAAATTCTCCGCTGCTGTGTGAGGCTTTGTCGCTTTAACATATGACATTTACTCCCCTCGCCTGAATGCCATCACACCGTCTCGTGAAAGCATAATGCAGGGTCTGCTTATTCATAAGAGAGGTCGATCACTGCACAAAATGGCAGGTCTCACCGGCTCTTCTTCCATCTCACAAGTTTTGACACATGGTGGCAACGCACCGGTAAACTTAATCGCCCTTTTCTTCTGCTATCCGGTCCCCGCGCTCTTTTAGTACAAGTGCGGGTGTCGGAGGAAAGTTTTTTCCCGTGCTACACTCTTAACGGAAACACGGTTGGACTTTTTTTTTTCTAAAAGTCACTATACAGCTGCACTGCATGTGCAATTATTACAAAGCCACGCGCCCCGAACGCCTTTTTTACGCACATGCAGCGTTACAGAATAAAAACATACAACGACAAATAACACGTTGGGGATTTATTTTCCGCTAAAATAAAAAAGTCCTTTATGCTGCGAATCACAAAGTGTCGATCAGCCCGTATCAAGCTCCCAGCTGCTCTTTTTTTCTTCATTTTTACGGTCGTCACACGCTACGGATAATGGCACTGTTATTTTCTAATCATAATTGGGGAGACATTGGGGGGGGCGCTCCGAAATCCTCCCCCAAAAAACGGACTTCCCACGGCGAGTAATAGAGTCCAAGCCCCCCAGTAAAACCCCACTCATGTACGAGAATCTGCACACTTCTTCTTACCTTTTAAATTTGGCGAAGCGCCGGGTAACTCCTAAACGATGCGTTGTGAGAGATAGTGTTCATTGAATAATGAGGCATGTCCATATGGTTTGACCGGATCATATTCTTGTCGGATGGCGGGGGTGTTGAAAAGTGCGCCTCGGACCTGTTAAAGACTGTCCACTTTTCGACCCTGTCCCTACAACTGCTCCCCGCGGCGCATCCTTGAGTTTGAAATAAAAACACACGGCTGCTTTATTACTTGTGCCTCTTCTTGCCCCCCCCCCCCGTGTCACTCTCTGTCACTGTCTACTAAAGGTAAACGTTTGCATTGATTCCGATCGCCAGGCATCAGCATATTCCCTTCATCTTTCAGCTTGGACTCCCCCTATCTGGTAGGTGAAATGCAATGTACCGTTAAAAAGGCACTCCATTGTGGAAAGCAGAGCCGACTGACTGGCTGGATACTGCCCGGGTCTTGCGGTATTCGCCGTTGACTGGGGTGAAAAAAGCAGCTGATGAGCCCCGCGGTGAACTCGCTTTAAAGAAATGATCCCCACATCGTTACACCCCCCCCCCCCAGGTTTCACATCCGGGAAGAAAAAGCAAATTTCTCGTCACCTTAGTTTGTTTTTGACCTTGAACTGGCCACAAACACTCTTTTTATTTCTAAATCTGCCCTACATACGCGTTCGCACGCAGCCAACGTCGCCGCTTTAGACACCGCGCGTTTTTGGAAGAATTGGCTCGGATAACAAACCCCTCCGTGGGTCACAAAATTACTCCAAAAAGTAAGACATTCTTACCTTCCAAGTCAACTGTTTCAAATCTTTCTTCTCTTCTCCTCGCCGTTTTTTTTTAAAGTCCAGGATAAATGAGTGTTGCCTCCTGCGTCCTGAGCGTCAGTCACCGCTTAAGAGAAGTAATGAGTGATAAAAATGACGCTCATCTATCTGCACTGTAACCTTGTGGCGTATTTAATGTAAATAAGCCCCGTTGTGTTGCCAATCCCCGTGCATACAAACGCAAAACCGCTCCTCAGGGACTTGCTTTTGACTTTTTCTCCCTCAATGTATTGAAGATTTATTCTGATGCCTGGGAGCGCAATAGGAATTGAACATAATTATTTGAAAATATGATACATCAATAATGCGACAAGTCCAATTTGTGAATGAGTGCCCTTCTACACACCTCTCTGTAGAGATATAAACGCGCACATTCTGTCTGCAAATGAAGCAAATAGTTTTGTTTATATAGAGCGATATATACACCTCTCTCTCTCTATCTTTCTCTCTCTCTCTCTATATATATATATATATATATGTATATATATATATATATATA
This sequence comes from Eupleurogrammus muticus, assembly GCA_036785175.1. Taxonomy (NCBI): domain Eukaryota; kingdom Metazoa; phylum Chordata; class Actinopteri; order Scombriformes; family Trichiuridae; genus Eupleurogrammus; species Eupleurogrammus muticus. The sequence continues at coordinate 1,594,121 of JAYKQN010000002.1, read as the reverse complement.
TATATATATATATATATATATATATATATATATATATATATATATTTCCAACAGGAGATCTAAACTTGAAACTAAACTTTTTGCGAAGCGTAAAAAGCACACCAAACTCCAAAAAGACGGACGTCCTGCATAGGCCGGACTCTTTCCTGCAACTAAAACGTTACTGGTAGGATGGTTTTGATATATTATGCTTCTATACGGGGGTGGAAGAGACTGAATAATGCAATTATAGATTCAGTGTCCCAGCGTTGACAAAAGACAGGGCTTCAATAGAGGCTTTGTTATAGGATTATATAATGATGGGGTAATTATGGGAACGGTTTGGTAATAATAATAATAAAAAAAAAGAATTAAGTGCTGTCTTGCACGGACAGCTTGTTTTCTATAAGTGTAAGCGCATGAGCAGGAGTACGATAAGATAAGACAGACAGACAGACAGAGAGAAGACGCTGCTGCTGACAGCTAGTGGCAGGATGACGGCAGACAGCCCCGATTTTTCAAAATGTCGAACCGAGAGACACATTAATGCCACTGACTGAGATGCTATCGAATGGCCCCAGAACCGGACATGGGGCTACAATGGAATATATCGGGGTCATATTCATAGCGGCCCCGTGCGTAACAGCTCCCCCCACCATCCCACAAACACCCGCCCTCTCCCCTCTCCACCACACTGTTACTGTATGTGTCAGAGACGCTGAGAGAGGGAGAGAGAGAGAGAGAGAAAGAAATGTTAACTGACATACACATGACAGCATATTATTATTTTTGATCACATTTAAGAACTTATTCCACTTCGTTGATAAAACTTTTTTTAATCATTATTACTATATATGTATATATATATATATATATATATATATATATATATATATATATATATATATATATATATATATATATATATATATATATATATATATATATATATATATATATATATATATATATATATATATATATATATTTATATTTATGTGTGTGTGTGTGTGTGTGTGTGTGTGCTCGCTTGTATGTGTGTAAGACTATAATAATTATAATATTAATATAATAACAATTTATAAAAATGTATTCTCATATATTTATGCTTGTCAAAGTCAATTTTATTGTCAATTCCTTCACATGTACTTGACATACAAAGGAATGCATTTTAGATGTACAACAACATTAAAGTGCAGGTGCGCAAGATGAGACAATCCTAAAACTAGATTCTTAACAATAGTAAAGTGCAGTAGCTTAAGGCTACTTTTGCCTATTATTTCTAAACTAAGAAGAAAAAACAGGTATAACAGGACAAGACATGAGTACCCTAAGACAAGACATAAGTAACAGGGTATGAAAAAAACAAATCCAATAAGACAAAACAAGACAACACTGGTTGTCCCAGCTGTGTCCATTCTAAAAAAAGATGTTTTCACTCAAATGACACATTAATAAATAGCCTAAATAGGCCCTTTATTCCCTTTTCCCAGACAAAACATATCTTCCTCTTTAAAAGATTTCCCAGATTAATTATGCACTATGAAAATCTGATTCTCATGCTGCTCCTTTAAATGCTTATATGGAAATCAGTTTGATGCCTATGATTTTTTTCCTTAAGCATTTTCTGAAATAATAATAATAAAAATAAAAAAATAAAAAGTTTTCCTCTCTTAAAAGAAATTAGCATAACCATTCCCCATCAATAATATGGCTATCTCTATGGGAGTGATAGCAGCAAGCAGTAGGGTGTTCCTTTTGCCGATTCTCCATGGATCAACAGCGCGTCCTCAGCTCCTTTTGAACTTGTTATAGCAAGTCAAGTGATTCTTTATCGGCTGACAGGCCTGACAATGCGTTGGGGATGGGAAAGCAGGTCAAAAGGAAGTTTCCATATGGACTTAAGCATGCAAATTTCCAACAATACATAGCAGTGAGGGGTGTACTCTCACAGGAACACCCCTACATAAGTGGCCACGCATAACTTATTTACCAGTCGTAAAATGACACTGATCTCTGGTTCAGATTGATTGTGTGCATAAAAACAAAGACAAATAATAAGGCATTTTATAAAGTAAAATTGATTTTTATGATATAAGTGGTTGTTAATGCCTCCTAATGATCACTGACGAGGGACTGGATTCACCTTAAAAGAGAGGCTATACATGATTTTCAGCTTCAGTTTTATACAGTTTAAACAAATGATATTTATATGTGTTTGCAGGCAAGTGTGTAGTTATATCTCATATTTTATGTATTTATAACATTATTATACAACTCTTTCTAAAATCTAAGTCCTTAAAGCAGAAGCCTGGTTGTGAAACAGAGTGTTTATGAATTTTGGCTTTTACAGTGTAGTGTATGTGAGTGATTGACAGACAGGAAAAGGTCTGATGTTTCTTTGCTCCAACAGGTGCGACAGCATCACTTCAGCAGTAACAATGTGTCCGTTGGCCCTGATTCTTTACTGGTGGCTGGTTTTAAACCATATGCTTCAGTGAATAAATTAATGTCACACAAAGTCTTTCAAACCTGAGTTGATACAGTTACAGAGCAGAAACACAACAGTTGTGGCCTCGTTTTAACCTACTGATTGTCTCTGCTGCACTTTCCAGCATACTATTACATTTAATTTAAAACAAATGGAAATCGGTGAGCGGGCAGAGAAGTCAATATATTACAGAGAGAGTATCACTTGAACAGATGCCGTATATCTGTTCAAGTGCATGGCCTGTATTTGTGTGTGTGTGTGTGTGTGTGTGTGTGTGTGTGTTTCTGCTGAAGGGATACAAGGCACAGGGAGTGTTGGCCAGCAGTCCTAGGAGGGTCATCACTGCCTTATTACTGCCATGTTAGTGACTAGCAGTTGAAGATGGCTCTGCTCCCTGTTCCTCTGCTTGGGAGTCATCCAAGACAGCGTGCTCCAAAAACAGACCAGCCCCTGTTCGCTTCTCAGATAGATTAAGATGTTATTCCACTGCTCTGGCCATCTCTCTCTCTGTCTCTCTTTTTCTCTTACCAGTCCCAGATTTACAACATGTCCGCCTGTCCCTCAACATCTCCTGAGGCATTATTGCTAATTTCAACTATTAGTGGGTAGACACAACAATCTAAAAGCAAGGTTCACATGCTGTTTGCACCAGTTTAGAGGGAAGTACCAAATAGTTGTGGGGAGGTCTATACATATGGCGAAGTATAGCATTTGTCTACATGTTTGTGTCTTGTGTGATGACTGCATGCGTCCTTAAAGCCACACATCAGGCACAGTTTATATTTAAATGCAAACACAGCCGAGACTTTGGCTTCCCCCCTCGTAGGAAAAGAGGGGGAAGTCAAAGTCTTCTTTACTTCAAATTGAGTTTCTCAAAGTCTCATTTTGAACGACTCCTTTGATGAAAAAACAGTTTCAGACTATCCTGCTTTTATGAAAAGGGTGTAAGAACAATTTTAAACAATCTGAAAGCTCTGAACTCTCTGTGACTATAAACTTTAAAAATTTAAGAATTTGTATCAATTACACTTTCATGTTCTGTCAGGGCTTCAGTAAGGGCCCAAATCGGCTGGCAATAGAAAACATTCACCACACCACATCTGCATTTCCACCGCAATCCTGTCCTCCGTTGGTGACATCAATCCCTCATGTGAAGCTTTTATGTTTGGACTAATATATACCACATACACACTTACTGTCTCAGGCACTCCCCTGATGACTCAGGTCAATGAGTGTGCATGTTTGTCAGCTCCGATCGTTAATGAAACACAAATACAGCAAAGGCAAATATTTAGAGTCAAGCCCGAAGATTTCAACAAGAGCAAATCTGTGATTCTTCAGGAAGTGCTGCATTTCTGCATGCTAGGACTTGAGCGTATACTCAAGATCAAACTTATCTGGGCTTGATGAATGTGGAGGAGCAGGAAGTATACTGTCTTTGACTGATAACCAGTGTGATTTTAATCTAAATCATATGAATCAACGTCTGCCCAGAGCAGAGATAAAATATATCTAAATGAAAACATCTGACTCTAATTGATTAAGAACAATGTTCTGCATAGTATGTCTAGAATAACCTTGTTTTGATTTGATTTCTTTTTTCCGTTCATGACTCGGAACACATGCATAATGGTCTTCACGCATGTGTCAGTAAATCTTTACCTATCATTGCATCCCAGTTGTGGAGCTTTTTTCACAAACCACAGACACTCAGAAGCATTTTGGATGAGGGGGAAACAAGTCTGTCTGTCACCAATGTAATGGACTTTTAACATGTATACAACTGTACTCCAACATGCCACTTTTACCTATTCCAAACAAAGGTGGGAGCTAGAGATGAAATATTTCCTTTCTTTGTTTATAAAAAGTGAACTGAGATTAAAGACAGTGTTAAAGATTGTGTTACAGAAGATTGTGTTAGAAAAGTTTGTTACAAATAGGAAGCTCATTAATGATGGATTACTTCCCTCGTTAGAGCAATAAGTTTACAATTAGGACAGCAGTCAAAGCGCTAAATCTAACCTCCAACAGTAATATGTCACACTGCATCTTTGCAAAAGGCACCCACGACTTTAATATCCTTTGGGGAATATCTAAGCTCCCAGATTGCGCTCAACTTTCTGGTCAATTTTTTTGTCAAATGTAGCCCTTTGCTTCACAGAAAAAAATACTTCTCTCTCCCATCCCCCCTGGACTGGGTCGCTGCGCTCATTCTCTACCACTAGTCGTCTCCTGTCTCCTCACCTTTCCAGTCCATATTTCCTGGATAGTATGCCATCATATTTTACTATTACCTATCAATTGGTTTCTAATCGCAGTAACGAGGCAGATAGCTGGCTGGTGACAGAGCGCTAACAGCCTCGCAGGGAACATTAAGGAGGCCGGGTTATGCTGTGGGCCGTTAACTACCTACAGGCGCTGGCTAATGGCTCCAAATGACCTCCTCAGTGGCTATTAGCACATAATTAGAACCTGCAGACCAGTGGTGACCTCCGCCGGACACACGTGATTACTCCTCTATCCCGTGTTCTCTTTTACTCTGCTGCTCTCTCTCCTCTCTCTCTCTTGTTTCCTTTCCCTTTCTTTCCTTTTCTAACCATCCTCCTCTTTCCACTTTCCACTCCTTTATCATCCATTCCTCCTCCTCCTCATCTCTTTTTCCCTAATGCTCTGTAGGATTACGGTGACTCCCTGGTGGGAAGACTACCACTAAAATTAATCTCTTTATGGTGCCCCAGTGCAAAAATACTCCACCATACTGTTGATTCCTGTGAAATTGTATTAAGAGAATATTCATTGCTGAACTCATACAAGGTTCGAATATTAGTGTAAGAACCGTTTCAGTGTCGTAGTGAATTTAATCGTTTTTTTTTTTTTTTTTTTTTTTTTTACAGCTTGAGCGTAAGCGCTTAAGGCCCTTTTCTTTTCTTGCTGACAATTGCAAGCACCTCTTCGATCTGATTCAGGAGCACTTTCTTAAATTAGCAGATAATACAGCTCCACAGTGACAAAAGAAGCTAAATACAGGAAAAAGTGCAAGGTGCTGCTACACCACAAAAGGACTCAGTCACAGTAACCTCTGTGTACACTTCAGCAACAGTCTCCTGTTACCCAGAACAAAAGAGACACTTTACTAGGTTAGTATCAGCTCAGGAGCAGCGGGGAAACAATGAGAGAACAACAAAGGAATGTGCTGATTTTTCTGCATGTGAGGGGAAAATGCAACACAGTACCATTGCCTTAAATTATCAGTGAATTATCTCTGAGCATGTGGGTTATTTGTAACAAGCAGTCAAGGACAACTAGGCCTTGTGTTACAGTGCAAGTGTGAGATACTAAAAACAAAACATTCCTGGCCAACATCTATCTTTCCAGGCCATCTTCTACCCTTGGAAATTTTAAAAAAAAGTGTGTTTGCTCAGTTCACTTGAGTGAAGCTGGTGAGGACATATAGCAGAGAGTACACAAAACAAATGCTACTGGTACTACCATCAACACAATAAACACAGCTGTTGTACTCTTGACCATGTCACAGGCTTGGCATACTAGCACAATATGGTAATACTGGAAAAAGAGCACTAGTGCTCAGTCTATCTGCCATGCAGCCGTAAAGTTAAATTCTTCAAGCCAAAGCCCAGAGGACCCAACCAGACTCAAAGCAGGTCAAGGATTCACACCTTGGTTCAAGGTTGGTTGTCACTAAAATTGTAGAAAATGTTAAACTGAGCTTTGCAAGGACAAGTTAAAGTGTTCCTATTGGATAAAAGGCAGGACAAACTATACACGATCGAGTAAAAGTTAGAAGACATGTGGTTTTTAGTCACTTTTTGACAGCTGGTTTGTAACATAATAGGGTATTCTACTCCAATTTAAACCCATAGACAAGACACATTACCAATATTTGTTTTGAAAAATTGCTGTCCACTTTTGGGCAACATAAAACTCAATTATTTTCATATAAAAAAGGTAAGAGGCGAGCAATTTAACAACAGAGCAACATTTGCATTAATTTTGAGTCCTTTTCAGATCACTTGGTGAATGCAAGTAATTGTGTTATTCATTTAACTTTTCAGTTCTGATTTGATCCTAAATGTGGAAAATAATTAGCAATATACAATTTAGGTTCCATGGGTTTTTTTGGATGGGTGTTGGTTAAACAATTTATCAGATAGCCGCCAACCAGTCTGCTGTTTAGCACTGGCAGGCACTGGCAGCAAGACAGCACCATTGTTTGTTGTGGAATTATTAAAATGGTCTTCATAATATGTAAACCAAAAAATATGATATAAATAGGGATTTTAACTAAGACAGAGACACATTACTTTAGGTAAAAGGTTGTTAGATTAATCCACTTGTTTTCTACCTTCAAAGAATTTTCCTTTTGTTGCCCTAAAAATGAAAACTGTTTTCTTTTGGAAATATACATTCTTCTATTCTAATACATGATGACTTCTTTTGTTCATTTTCTCCTACAATGTCTTCACATCATGAGCAAGCTCCCCCACCAAGACTGCATCCTTACAGAGATCCTCTCAGGGTCAGACCTTTGCCTCGTATAGTGCCCACCAGAGGCCTAAGCCTGTCACTACAGGAGGGTGGAGTGCAGAGGTGGGAGCCACAAGACGCCCGTGTGAGGCTGAGCCAAGAGGTCTCCAGAGTATTCAGACATCCCAATTTCCTGTCCTGTGTCACTGGGTTTTTAGAAGCCGTTTTGGACTGTGTCATGAGTCAGACACACACAGACATATAACCGCAGCCCTCACTGTATTAATTTGTTTTCATTTACTCTGTCAGCCGTACTTGGTTCTTTTGCTGCAGAGACATCATTTGAGCAAAGGCTCCTCTATCTGCCTGTTGGATTCATTCTCTCCCAAATCAGTTTACTGCTGCTCCCTTTGTTTCTTTTTTTAAGATATCAGGTCAAACAGTCATAAACCACAGTATCCTGCATAGCCACACAGTGCAACACATTATTCTTCTGCCAGAACATATGACACAATGTACAGCACAATGGTGCACCATGCATGATTTTAACAAGAAATGTCGCCATGCGGTTGATGGTAAGCATCATGGCCTAAGTGTGGGCCAATTATCAGGGTGAAGGCATTGTATCCAAAAACAGCCTCTAGTTTGGATACTGTAATGTTTTTTCTTTTTCTTTTTTTTTTTTGAAGGGGGGGGGGTCCAGCCAACTATAGCACAGCAGCTATGCGGCGTCGCAGTCAATTGTTGTGGAAGCACACTCAAATACACACACTCATGCATAGCCAGATATGACCCATATCCAACAATATGGTTGCATTCTACCACTTCTTATTCCTACATATTGACAAAATAAAGATATTCAAACATGCATAGAAAAGTTATTTTTACCTCATGGAAAGAACTACAGAGAGAAGCATGTGCAAGAAGGAAAGCTTTAGCTTGTAAGAGAAGAGAGACATTAGAAATTCCACTACCATGTCATCCATTTCCAGGAGATGGCTACAAACCCCTGGACACACTTAATCAGGAAAAGGGCACACCTCCGAGTATCCATTCTTTTGTAATGGCATTACACAGCACAAGTAAGATTTAGAGATCCCTTAATGTGCCTGAGTCTTCTGCATAAAAGTATATACAAAGGTTAATATTGCAATAATATGTTCCTGGAGGGCATTGTAATCATTATCTCTCTGGTGGTATCAATTAGAAGCACTTTACTGCAGGTAATGACTAAGATTCCGGTACAAAATGACATTATTATTATTATCCCCATCTATAATTTCAGAGTGGATACACAAGACATGGGGGAAAAAAAGAGAAGCATAAGTTCAACCAAAGGTAGACTTAAAAGTGAAAGGACTTCTACTGTCGGACTCAAGTAAGGAAACTGGATGTTGGATGGCCGATTCAAGTGTATGCACAAGTGTACGTGTCTGTTTGTTTGCATGTGTGTGTGTGTGTGTGTTTGTCCATGCACATGTGCACAAGTGGATGTGCTGGAAGTTTCAAAGGGCCAAATAATACACAAAAAAACGTGCTTCCTCTTATTCATGGCTTCACTGTATGTCCCAGTTTCCTCAAAGCAGCTGGTGTGTTTGCATGAGCACATGTGTTTGTGTGTGTATATCTATTAGAGAAGGAGGACCAAGCAGGAAAGAGAGATAGGACCCGGGAAAGAAATCTCCAACAACCTGCCAACAAATATTTGCATTCCTCAAAGCACGGGAGTATTGTTCTTTGCTCTCCTCTATTTATCCAGAGAGAAAGAGGAAGAGGGGGAAATAAAAGTTAGAAATGCCTGAAAAGTTAAAAAGTGTATATTTGTGTGTTGTGACCTTTGCGCTTAGCTCCAAACATTCATAACGAGTGCTCTTCCCCTTATTGACCCTCTCATCAAAAACATGAATAATTGAGGATTAAAAAAAATGCTCTTGGTTGTCCTGGCCAGTGTAAAGCAGAAAGAAGCAGGCTGCCGACTTTTGATTTAGCTGTTTTATATTTAATAAGCACACACAAGAGCCTCTGAGGCGCCTTTTTTAGAAGAATTTAATTGGATGTCGGTGACATCCATCACAGGGTTGTCATGGAGCTGACCTTTCCACAGAGGCTATTCATAACCAGGAAGTTACATGAGCCGGGTTGCTGCCTACTCCGTCACACCCACCACAATGAAACTCTATCAGTCATACTATCCTCCAGCTCAGATGGGTTCACCGACAAATGCTCATCACCGTGAGTGCTAAGATAAAATTGAACCGTTGTTCCTTTTGTTTAGTGGCGAGGTCCATTTTTCGGTTGATCCCTCAACTGTACTATTAATGATAATTATTATTTATAGAGGTATGAACCTTGCAAGTGGATGCAGCTTTAATATGAATGCCACCAAAGGGCACAGAGCCCAGGGGCTTTAATCCACAAAAAGCTATGGAAAAATCCCAGCATGTTAAGCAATGAATGATGGAGGACAAGATATTTGGTCAGTGTGCAAAAAAAATTATAATATGTCCCTGAATTATCAGCTTAGAGGAAACATAGATAAGACGCTAAAATAATTAAAACTACGAGATGAATTTAGTGTGAGGTATGTAATGTGCCGCAGCTCATGATGGAACTCTCCCCTTTGAGTTAAACAGGCCCTATATCAAATTTGCACCTACATTAATTCTTACACATATATGATCAGAGATGTTTAATAACATCTGATTTATTGACATAATCCTACTATTGCACATGAAAGATAAACATTGGGGGTGGGCGGTTCCGGTCCCGGGGGGCCGGTGTGGCTGCGGGTCCTTGTTCCGGCCGGGCGGTGGGCGCACCTGATTCTACTAATTACTGCTACTCTGCACCTTCGTTGGTGGAGTCGGGTGTGTTGCTGCCTGGTTGGGGCGGGGGCCTGCGCCCGCGCCGGCCCTCTGGGGCCGGGGGTTGCCCCACCCCTGATCTACATCCATAGTTGCTCATGCAGTCTCTGCTTGTAGCAAAGCACCTTTGGTGTTTACTTCATCTTAACTGTCGTGACCATGGGGAAAGGCCCATTGGCGGTGGGGAAAGACCCACAGACTTCCATGAAAGTATGGATGACCGCACGGAAAGACGGCACGCAATAGTCCTAGGGCTGGCACCCCGACAGACTGCACCAAATGCTACAAGTACTAAACGAAGAGAATACCCCCAAGCAGACCGAGGAGGGGGGGAGGATAATCTGCTGTCAAGGACGGATCATACGGTAACTGACCCGGACGACGATATAAGGACTACGAACTTGGATGTGGAAAGACAGGAAGGTGAAGCAAACAGAAGGTGCTCCATCTGTGGGAGAAGTTTCAAGAACGAGCGGGGCGTGAAAATCCATCAAGGTAAATCCAAGTGCAAAGAGCAGTTGCAGCAGCGCAAAGCATCTAGCATGGCCCAGAGTTTAATCTCAGAGTTTGCTAGCTCTGTTTGTCAGTCGATGGAGGACCGGAGTCAGGAGGCACACCACAGTGCTCAGGACCCCCTAGCTGAACCTGCTCCGAGCATAAGGATGAGCCAAGAAGCCCCGAACATGGAGGGCTTGCCGAAGAAGCTGCGGCTGAACTTGCCATCAGCCACGGACCACAGGTGGGCACAACTGGATGAAGACCTCAGCATCATCCTTGACAACACCTTGAGAGGGGATGCTGTAAAAAAGATCAAGACTCTGGTGGAGACAGTGTACCAAGTATGCTATGACAGATTTGGAGTTAAGGAAGGAAAGCCTGAGAAACAGCCATCAGGCCCCAGCAGAAGGCAATGGCGCATTGCTGAAATGCGCCAAGACCTCAGAGAACTCAAGAAGAGGTGGCGGGGAGCAGAACATCAGGAGAAGGAAGCCCTGAACGAGCTAAGCTCAGAGGTGCGGAGAAGCCTACTCCAGCTGCAAAGGGCAGAGGCAACGCGGAGAAGACAGAAAGAGAAGCGCCGGCAGAGGAAATCTTTCTTCAACGATCCGTTCCGCTACACATCTGACCTCCTTGGCCAGCCCAAGAGTGGGAGACTGGCATGTTCCAAGGAAGAAGTGGAGGATGCTGTAAAGGCAGCACATAGCGACCCCAGCAGGGACCTACCATTGGGAGAGTGCCCCTTCCCTATCCCAAAGCTCAATCCAAGCACCCCTTTCAACATGGCAGACTTCACTTTTGAAGAAGTGAGGTCAGTGGTGAGACGGGCTCGACGGGATCCGCTCCTGGTCCATCAGGGACATCTTATAAGATTTATAAGAACTGCCCACAGCTGCTAAGGAGACTGGCCACACTCCTGCGCACACTGTGGAAGAAGAAGCAGGAACCCTGGCTGTGGACGCTTGCAGAGGGCTGCTTCATTCCTAAGGAGCTGAATTCATCAAGCCTTGACCAGTTTAGAGAGATTTCCCTACTGGACGTTGAGGGGAAGGTCTTCTGGGCAATCATCGCCCAAAGGTTGACATCATACTTACTTGTCAATGGCTACATCGATACAAGTGTCCAGAAAGGAGGAGTACCGGGCTACTCTGGATGCCTGGAGCACACGGCGGTAATTAGCCAGATAATTAAGGAGGCGAAGAGCAACAAGAAATCTCTCTCGGTGGTCTGGCTAGACCTCGCCAAGGCTTACCCAAATGTTCCACACCAGCTTATCTGCAAGGCATTGGATCATTACCAAGTACCATCAGAGGTCATTAAGTTGGTGATGGCTCATATGGGTTCTTTACAGATGAGGTTCAGTGCACAGGATTTTACCACCAAGTGGCAGAGGCTGGAAAAAGGGATCATGGCTGGCTGCACCATATCAGTCTCCCTGTTTGTGGCAGCTATGAACCTACTGCTGAAAGCAGGAGAGTCTCAGTGTAAAGGACCGACGGCAGCGGATGGGACAAGGCATCCAGCCTGCAGAGCTTTCATGGACGACATCACCGTGATGACCCCATCCATCCTCGGGACACGATGGGTCCTAAGTTCACTGGATAAGATGGCCACCTGGGCCCGTATGCAGTTCAAGCCCAGCAAATCCAGAAGCTTGTGCATCCTGAAGGGAAATCTGTCGAATAACACCTTCAGCATCCAGGGGTCAGAGATTCCAACCATTCAGGAGGAGCGAATCCGATGCCTGGGAAAACACTATGACAGCACTCTGAAGGACAGGCTAAACCTCGAAGACACTGCAGCCCAACTAAAGGAGTGGCTGAGGAGAATAGACAGGAGTTTGCTGCTAGGTAGGTTCAAGGTGTGGTGCTTTCAGCATGGCATCATACCAAGGCTCCAGTGGCCATTTCTGCTCTACGACTTTCCTATGACAAGAGTTGAAGCAATGGAGAGAGTCTGTAGCAGGTTTATTCGTAAATGGCTGGGTGTTCCTCCAGCTTTCAGCGCAGTCAACCTCTACAGCAGGTCATCAGTACTCCGGTTACCATGCTCCTCCGTCATAGAAGAATTCAAGGCCACCAAGGCAAGGGCAGCATGCACGCTCTCAGGCTCTAGGGACGCAAAAGTCAGGTATGCAAGTTCTGCCATTAACTGCGGCAGGAAGTGGAAACCCCTCGAGGCGGTGAAGGAAGCGGAAGCCTACTGGAAGCATCAGGAAATCGTGGGCACTGTGTGTCGCGGACGGCTAGGGCTTGGAAACTACGGTGTCAAGAGCTGGTCGAAGAGCAACATGCGAGACAGAAGGGACTTGGTGGTGCAAAGGGTGCGGGAGGCAGCTGAAGAAGACCGTCGAATCAAAGCAGCAGGGCTGGGCTCCCAGGCGCGCTGGATGCAGTGGGAGGGGGCGCTCGAGAGACCATTGTCTTGGAAGGAGCTCTGGGGCACTGACCAAGGCAAGCTGAACTTCCTGCTGCGCGCTGTGGCTGATCTCCTACCCACACCAAGTAATCTGAAGATCTGGGGCAAGGAGGAAGAGGCATCCTGTAGTCAGTGCGGCGCCAGCCTCTGCACACTGAACCACATTCTGACCAGCTGCCCAAAAGCTCTGGCAGACGGGCGCTATAGGTGGAGACACGACAAAGTCCTCACCGAGGTCGCTAAGTGGGTCGAACTACAGAGAAGCCACACCAACAAACAGCCACCAGTACCACCAAGGCCCACAAGCTTCCAGCGAGAGGGCAGTAAAGTCCCAAAAGGAAAAAGACCTGACCGCCTACCATCAATGCTACACTGCGCATCAGATTGGGAGCTGAGGGTGGATCTCAAGAAGAAGCTGGTCTTTCCTCAGGAGGTGGTGGCAACTACCCTCCGACCGGATATGATCCTTCTTTCTAGGAGCTCGAAGTCCATCATTCTAGCCGAACTCACTGTTCCCTGGGAAGACAGGCTAGCCATATCTCATCAGGCAAAGAAAGGTAAGTATCAGGACATAGTAGATGAGGCGACCCTTGCTGGATGGCATGCCACCCTCTACCCAATTGAGGTTGGGGCTCGTGGTTTCCCCGCCACATCTATTCGCAGTTTCCTGCAGAAGATCGGGCTTGATGCCAAACAAGTACAGAAGGCTACCAGGGAAATAGCCACAGTAGCCGAAAGCAGTTCCAGGCGGCTGTGGCTGTCAAGAAATCACAGCTGGACCCCTTCCGCAGGTGAAGGCTAACTCAGCCCTTGCTGCCCCACTCAGGAGAGGTGTACAGGTTAAGGGGCGAAACACCTGGGACCCTGAGATGCCTGCTGAGGATGCGGAAGGGGTCCCTAGGAACACTGTGACACTCCACCAGCTAAAACCTTAACATCTACATTGGGGGTGGGCGGTTCCGGTCCCGGGGGGCCGGTGTGGCTGCGGGTCCTTGTTCCGGCCGGGCGGTGGGCGCACCTGATTCTACTAATTACTGCTACTCTGCACCTTCGTTGGTGGAGTCGGGTGTGTTGCTGCCTGGTTGGGGCGGGGGCCTGCGCCCGCGCCGGCCCTCTGGGGCCGGGGGTTGCCCCACCCCTGATCTACATCCATAGTTGCTCATGCAGTCTCTGCTTGTAGCAAAGCACCTTTGGTGTTTACTTCATCTAAACTCTGCATTTTAACTAAGTGAATTTACATCTACTAAGAATATGAAGCCCAAAATATAAGGCCAATAAGGAAGTACCAAACAATGCAATTCCTCCACTGGCTATATGAGACTCGCTACAAAATGGAGTCAAACCCCCCAGAACCTCAATGTTAAAATGTACAACTTTACAGCATAGTAAATATGTTTACCAACTAGTACAAAACACTGTTGGTCTATATACAACATTTACCCATTTATAACACCTGTATGGAGACCACCTGCTATATTTTGATGATTCTACAGTAGCCAACCAAACTATGGCTCTGGACATAACATTTTGCCTTTTTTGTGACATGCTTGGGGTACTCACATTGGCTGCAATTTGCAACCTTACCACTAGATTCTGCCAGAAACTACCACTGTACCTTTAAAGGTTAATAACAAACTGGTTAGTTGCCCCATTCCATGGTTCCATTTGGTTGCATTTGGATATAAGTCCAATATTCAAGCTCCTTTTAGTTCTTTTGGTCGGTCTGTTCACCATCTTGTTGCTAGGGTTGTCTGTTTAGTGCTCTGCAGGTAGTACAGAGTCAGTCTGTCAGAGCTTTTTTGGGGCTGCTACCTGATACAAAAGTGACCAGAGCAGAATTCTTAGAGTTCTAAGGGGAACTGCAATCATGTTTTAATTTATCATTACAAGTGTCACATTACACACATTCATTTCACCCATTAACTAATATTATTCCAATGCAAAAATATTGATTAGTTGAGTGATTAAAGATGTTTCAAATTTGTATTTTTAATACACCTTTAGGAAAAAAAAATCACAGCTGGCCTCACTCCTGATTGGCTACTGCAGAACCTTTTCTAGACTGAACCAAGCCACTTTAGATCATTTCATCTGAAAAGCCTCCTGTCAGCAAGATTGTTTCCTTTGAATTAAATGATCTGCTGATGTCAGCCAATCAGAGTATTGTGACTTCAGTCTGTAAGTATACTCTGATGTGTTCAATAAATATGCTTTTGACTAAACTACAGGGGGTAGACAAAATAATGTAAACACTTCATGAAAAAGGATTTCGAAGAAAGTTGAATCATCACTGTGAACTCTGCTAAAAAAAAGTGGATTATACAATGTTAGACACCAGCTAGCAGTGTTAGTCAATTCCCTACACACTGTATAATATGTATACTGTCACATCTCTGTTGGTTAGTATCAACTTCCTCTTTATCCAAGCAGTTTGCCTGTGTTTTGTATATGCTGTTATTTTCCAGACTGCTCCCCATGATATATGAGTCATTTTCTTGAACAGCACACCTGCAATTTGGGCACTGATGACTCTGTTACCCGTCACATGTTCCTTTGAAAACTCACATTTTAAATCCAGACCCTGTTTATAGCACATAAGGTGTTTATTTTACTGTCCAACCCATGTGTATGTATTTGCGAAACATCCTGAAGAACATTATTCTTATGCTGAGCCACATTTAAAAACTAAATAGTGTAATTGGAGTAGTATGGAGCTAAAAAGAACAAATAGAGTGATAAAAGGCAAAAGGGACTCAGATGCACTACACACTATAGTACATGTATACAGAGAATAAGGCAACAATAATAATGTGTCTCCATGGGGTTTCTATTTAGGAAAAAACAATGATCAGAAGATTCAACAAAACATGCACAAAACTACGTCATACACTTCCTACGACTCCTACACTGGCTATAGTAACACTATGGCTAAATACATCTTCTGTACAGTAAGTTTACATTTTATTTTGATTATTACAAAATAACAAAATGTGGCATGGACTGGCTTAAAAAGTGTTCACATGTTTCAACTGAAGGAATTCTTAGTAAATAGTCAGACCATCTGAAGTAGTGATATTTTGTTGGCAGACATTAGAGTTTGCAATGTTTAACTGCGCAATAACAACAGAAAAGAGGCAGTTATATCCTAAGTGTCTTAGCACAGAATATTCTAAAGGTAATATGTACAAGGGTGAGGTTATAGCACCATCCTGAACAGTCCCGCAGCACACCACAGTGCAGCGGAGCCCGGAGGCAATAGGCAGAAATATAAGAGAAATGAAAAAGCTGAGCAATTCACCCAAAGGGATTAGATTTTAAATAGATATCAGCCCATATATGATTCCTTCTTTCTTCTACTCATCTGTAAATGGGTGTAATTTAGAGTGCGTAATGGAAGAAAAAAGGAGCTATAGGTTAATCTCATTGACCTCCACACTCTGGGGAGGACAGGTTAGAGCTAGGAGTTATACACCCATCTCCCCTGCCAGCTAGCTCCGCCTGCCCTCAGAGAGGTAATGAAAGTTTGGGGAGTGGCTCTTTGCATACGTTTGCATGAGAAAAAAGAAGCCTGATGAAAATAGGTGTATTGTTTTAACCTCATTAGACTGAAAGCAAGACAGTAGTTTCAATGTTCTGGTATAAATTAACATCCAGGACTCTTTTGGTGGGATGTGACTTCTTCTATCAGTGAACTCTGCCTTATCTTGGTATGAGAAAGGTGATGCTTACCACTTGCAAATGGGAAATTACAGTGTGTTGTGTTCAAGTGCTTTTGTCTGTCATAGTGAAGTGAAACACCATGGATCCAGAATGCTAAATTTAGCTAGCACCTGTGTTGAAAGAGGTAAAACCAAACAATAACAGTATTTAAAAAACAATAAGAATAAATAACAATGTTATAATAATGCCACAGCATTATGTAGACTACACACTAACCAAGTAAAAGCAGCAGAGAATGTTTAAAACAGGGGAGTCCAACCCTGGTCCTGGAGGGCCGCTGTCAGTGCAGGTTTTTGTTCCAACCAAGCAGTAATACACCTGATTTTACTAATGAAGGTCATTAGGAAGGCTCTAATGGTTGATTGGTAAGATCAGATGTGTTACTGCTTGGTTGGAACAAAAACATGGACCTACCAGCCCTCCAGGACAGGAGTTGTGTAACAGGATGCAATGCTTACCATTCACAACACTTTTGCTACTCTTCACCGTGTTAAAAGGTCAAATTTCATATGATCTCATCAGTTCATCTCATTTTATTATAAAAAACTTTCCAGCTAAGTTAAGGTGTAATTTTGAGTCGGATTTTAGGTATTTATTAATAATAATTACTAGTGATGCACGATATATCGGCCAACCGATATATATCGGCCGATATGTCACGTTTTTTAACTTATCGGTATCGGTCCGATATCAACAAATTCTGGCCGATATGTCAACAATGTGCAGAGTTAAACCGCTACAGTTAGTTGGGTCACTGTCTGCGTGTCTCTCGACGACGTGCTAAGCTAGCTGGTCCTAGCGGGCTCCTCCGTCACATCGTATCGCCCGAAAAGACAAAAAAAAATGCGCGGAACGTTGCTCCGGGGTGTCGGACGCCGTCCTGCCGCCTTCTCGTCGGCGGCCGCGGCGGAGGCGGAGGAGGCCGTTGTTTTTTCGGGCGATGCGATGTGACGGAGCCCGCTAGGACCAGCTAGCTTAGCGCGTCGCCGAGAGACACGCAGACAGTGACCCAACTAACTGTAGCGGTTTCTCCTAGCGGGCTCCTCCGTCACATCGCATCGCCCGAAAAGACAAAAAAATGCGCGGAGCGTTGCTCCGGGGTGTCGGACGCCGTCCTGCCGCCTTCTCATCGCCGGCCGCCACCTCCTCCGCCGCGGCCGCCGACGTCGCCGCCTTCGCGGAGCTCCATCAGGTCCGCTCCGCCGTACTTCCTCTAACCACATGACAGAGTTTTACAGTGAGCCTTCCTTTAAATAAAGAGCACTGTTGTGCTTTTCAAATGTACAATGTTTTTTTCTGGTCTGTACTAAATTTGTGACACTACAGAAAACTTTTTTTCTCTACATATATCGATATCGGCAAATATCGGTATCGGCAGTGACTGCCGATATGTATATCGGATATCGATATCGGCCGAAATTTTCACATCGGTGCATCCCTAATAATTACCATAGACCAGTGCTTCTCAATTATTTTCTGTCTATAAATTTGTTACACCTCTGCATAACATTGCATCCCTTTTAATGTATAAGAGAATACAAAAAGAAATATGGACCAATTTACAACAAAGAACACCTTTATTTAACTGTAACTGAAAAGATTTAAAGTGCATCTGAAATTCAAAAATAAAATTAAATCCTTAATTAAACTACAAAATGTTTTGACTGACCATGACAACCCATATGATACTGAAAAATATCAGCATGATTAGGGTGTAATGTCTTTAAGTGATGTGTTAATTTATTTGTATTCATGGTGTCTGCTGCTAACATTTTAGACACATTAACACCGGTTTTTCCTCGTCTCCCACAGTAGTCACAGTGAAGCCAAGCGCTACATATGCTTTGTCATATTTCCTTGTCTTGGCTTTCGTTTGTCTCTTTGTCTCTCTCTCCACCTGTCTTCTCATTGCTGTTAAATATTTTTTCATGGTGTCACTTCAGGGTCTGCTACACTTTGTGTCTACACTTCATACTCATACTCTGTGCTGTATGCTCCCTGTGCACACTTTGACAATGGGAGCGCCACTGCCCCCTAATGTAGTAGAGGTGGAATTGCACTTTATTCTAGGACAGTAAAAAAAATCTAAATAAAAAAAAAAATTATAAAAAAGCATGTCCCCTGAGGTCAAACGCTCCCCTCTTGATGGAGCCCTGCGCCCCCCCCAAGGGGGCCCCACTATTTGAGAACCACTGCCATACACCATGAAGGCATAATCACCAAGCAAGCTGCTCAGGCAACATGATTCTTGTTTAATTGTATTTAATCTGGTTAAAGTTTCCCTTGTACAATGATGGAATGTAGTTTTTTTTTTACAGCTTTCCACATTTAAGGCCTTAAAATGCTTTGTTTAAATCCTTTTTTACATAACTTCCTCCTTTACTATATTTGAAATGACCATATTTGGACAAGATTATGGAGCTGAGAAGGAGTTGCGCCTAGCTGACAGTTAGCAGCAGCCTAACAGCTAGCCACCTGTCACTCAAAGTGGCCACTCAATTATGGCCACTTAATTATGAATAATTTTAAGCCTTAATTAAATGTAAATGAGTGACACATAAAAAGTGCAGAGTAGTCATTAATGAGGAAATTAACTATTGAGACCAAAATGATTTTTGTTTTTCTTGTTCTTGTTCGCACATTTTTGAGCCAGAGTCAGGTGGCCATTTGAGTTAACGGCTGTTTTTCTTCTAACTTTTCACTCCCAGTGTTTATATAGAATGCTATTGAGATGACCTAATTTTGTAGGCCAACCCTTGAGTTAACATCGTCATGGTTACCTTAACATAAAGCATACAGAACTTTTCTCTTTAGATTTTGAATTAACACTGAAAGAGTGTGCTGACTTCCAGTTTTGTTTCCACCTTAAATGACCCATGGACTGCACAGTAGAGTCACATCCTATGATGCTCTGAGGTCTCCCATCAAGCAGATGGTGACCTGCAAATCACAAAAAAAATCACCTATGACTCAATACATAATTCCTATATTGTATGAAGCAGCTTTTTACAGTGGATAAAACCAAAAGCAAATACTGCACAGATCCAAAAGTGTGGGGGCGGCTTGCATTGAAATCAATCTATTGTTGTATTGCATCATGTCATTTGACTATATAACCCTTTTTGAGTGGAAATGATTCATCAATCTTGCATGCTGCCCAAGGAATGCTCACATTATTCCTCACCCACAGCAGTGGCATAACTTCGGCCCCTTGTCTCAAGATCTCCGGCTTGATATTGTCACAGAGGGTTAAAGACTTGGTCCTCAAGTTTCTATGTCCTGAGGAGAAGTGTCCTTTACAAAAAATGTGACATTACTGGGGAGGATTTGGTGTGAATTGCAAATGTCCTTAAGTCACCTCTTTGTCCTCTATGGAGATATCATTCCCTGTTTCCTGCCTTTTCTAATGACTCATGTGATGATGACTGTGCATGTGTGCATTTGTCATGGGTTTATGTGGCGTGCGTGTGCATATGAAGAGCGTGTGTGTGTGTGTGTGTGTGTGTGTGTGTGTGTGTGTGTGTGGCCTGAAGTCTGGGTGGTTCAGCTTGTCCCTTCAGTTGAGCAGATAACCTGCTCTGCTCCTCCTCTCTGTCTGACTTTGTAACTATATCTGTCCTTACCCTCCCAGGGAAATAAATAAAAGCTCACTTGCTACTCCCACTACATAAAGGGAAGTCATACCTCACATAATCATTTGAGACTGGGACAAACTTGGCCCTTTGATATCTGTGTATTTATTACGCCTATGGCAATATAAGGCAGGCCCGAGTGAGATATCAGCTTACCCAGAGAGCTGTGTGAGAGAGAGAGAGTTTAAGATAAAGGATATTTAATATCCAGTGCACATCGGCAGGGGCCTAAAACTCTAATAGCACTTGGGGTTTCTGAGCAGGTAATGCCTTCATCTTTGTCTAAACACACTTTTATGGACTTTAACTGTAATGATATAAAGAGAGAGGGGGTCACAGATAAATGTAGCGTAATGGCTCAAAGCCGGAGATTAGCCATGTATCCTGTCTGGGGGATAATGCTTCAAGGCAGTTCCTCCAAAAGGTTTTATCTCCCGCTGAAAGAAAGACGAGAGGGGATGAAACACACACACACATACACACACACACACATATCCAGATACATATATTAAATAATAACCTGTCTTTTTTTCCTGCCTTTCCTTTAACAGTGCTTTGCATTTTGTCACATTGCATTAGAATCAACGGTGGCAGCAGCGCGTTCGGGCTGTAATGAATCTTGTGAAGCCAATGTACATGTACATCATTGGCAACAAACATTACCGGGACACCTTCTGTGTTCTAGGACACATTACCTTTGCTTATTTGGTGTCTAAATGATAATGAGCATTCAAATGATAGCCTATATCATTTAGAATTGAACATGAATTAAAAAAAAAAAGAAAAGGGAAAGAAAGAAAGCGACAAACGTTCACACATACTGTGCAAGAACAACAGCAGTACTTGAAGGCCATTTAGAGTTTTTTTTCAAAGATCAATCAAGTGGCCTCCACATCCATTAAAGAGGAGGAGGGAGAATCAGACAACAGCCACATAGTTATGTGGAAGCGTGAGTGAGAGAAAAGAATAGTGTTGTTGTCCTAATTATGCGTCAGGGTGATGCATTATTTACTGATCCAACATACATCGGCAGGGCTGGATATGAGTAAAATAATTTATGACAACATCCTTCCCTTTCATTCCCCTCTTTTCTTCTTTGTCTCCTCTTGTCTCTCCTACATTTTTACCACCCTCTTTTTCCTCCTTCCTTCTTTAAATCAAACATCAATAAAATGTGCCACCCCTATTCATTTTGCATGAGGCCTTCCCTGAAAAAAAACATCCAGGACAGCAAGATCTGTTTCTCTCAGACGGTGCAGGGTCAGAACAACAAAACAGCGAGGAAGAGGAGGCGGCCCCTGAGACTCCGTAACTCACCTTGGACTCCTGCAGCAGCCTTTAAAGGAGCAAGTCACACAGAGAGAAAAGGTTAAAGACAAGCCACCATCCAAAAGAAGCCACTCAGATTGAAAAGCATTTAATCACAGAGGAGCAATTACTAGATTTCCTGTTGGAAGTACACGTTTCCCATGACCACCTCCCACCCCCTCCACCAACTCCTTCTGTTTATCTTAATTTCTTATCTTGTTCTTGTTCTGCTCTCATTTGTTTGCTCATCTTTCCCAAGACCATTTCCATGACCTCAGGATGGGAGCAGGTCTAAGGGCTTGATTAGATTTGTAAATTTTAAAGCCAAAGCAGCACATGCAAAACTGTTTTTTTCTCAGTATTTGGATGACAAAATTTAAGGCAAAGACATCTAATTTTTTGTAATCTTTGGATTCCCTCCGAATTCAGGTCATGGATGTAACAATGAACTGGATATTTTGTTCCTGAAATTGTGGCCCATTTATTCTATACATGGCTTAAAAATGTTTTCCTTTTTGTGCCTCAGAAGATATTTTACAGTTGGCTTCACATTGATCTGCTAAAGAAAAAAAACACAATAGGTCCTAATGTCACCTAAAGCAACCAATGGTTGTGTTTGAGTGACACATGCCATCTGTTGACCATGTTAACTACATCCTGGATAAGTTGGACAGTTTAGATGTGATCAATATAACAGTGATGAATTTTCACATAGGTGGTGACTTGGCAATTGGTCAGACCCTAATTTTCAAAAAGTGAGATAGCTGCAGAAGACCACTGTTTGTAAGTGTCAATTCCAAACACTAGTGACTCATTACAGTTTTGGACTCATTACAGTTTTGGAAATTACAGACACATTAAGTTGTTCTAACAACTACTACTGACAATAAGCACCTGATTACAGAAACACTGTTATCAGTCATTCTGGAGAGCTTAGTACAAATGACCCACACTGTTAAGCAGTTCCTTCTTGTAAACCGTCATGTTTAAAATTGGTGGAGTGCACCTTTAAAGCAGAGCTGGGACAGCACAGTGCAGTGACAATATATATTATACCACTGCTTTTATCATGCACCTACACAGCAGCCCTCCATCTCTCAGCAGGCAGCTGCACTTCTTTGGTGCACCGCATATTTCCAATGTGTAGCTTTTATTGCGTCTGCACATAAGTCTGAATACCTGTGTGTAAAAGAGAGAAAGGAAAAGTAGAGATTGAAGTGTGTGTGTGTGTGTGTGTGTGTGTGTATGTGTGTGTATGTGTGTATGTGTGTGGGTGGGTGGGTGTGTGTGTGTGTGTGTGTGTGTGTGTGTGTGTGCCTGTGTTTTCATGGAGTGGGATGGCTTCACCCACATGCATATTCTTACAGTAAAATGTCTGCACCTTTGACTAATGACGGATGCAATAAAACATTTGTAAAGGATGGGAACATCCATCATGTTGTGTAGGGCACACGGAACCAGGCTAGCTTAGAAGCACAAGCAAGTCCCCCATACAGGGAAGAGAGATACAGAGAGAGAGGAGGGGTGGGGGTAACTAAATTTATATCATATTACACACTGAAATGTGACCTCGTAATGACATCAGTGAAATTCAATCAAGTCCTTGACTCAGTATTACTTAAGGTAAACCAGTGTCCTTCCTGATGTGAAATGAGAAAATTGAATACGCTGTTGTTGTTTTTTTACTTACAGCTTTATCTCTAGATAAATTGTGAAGTGATGTGATCATCGATGTGCCAACATTTATGTATAAAAAGGCCTTTTGAAAGAAAAGCATTAAGCATCTGGATTCATGAAAGGCAGTTTCTATTTAACAACAGAAGAGCACATTTAGAGCAAAAGTCCTAGTAGTTGCAACATAATAGCTGCAACAGTCATAGTTTGACTCCATGAGTATAAGCAGTAGTAATATCAGTTACTTAAAACGTTTAATCCATTGGGAGAAAAAACATAACACTTTGTTTTGTTTTAAAGCAGAGATTTATCATTTGCTGGCTTCTTGACAGCAGCAGAACAACCACAAAAATAATTGCAATTGTGTTGAAAAATTGACACGATACTAACAGAACCATAAAAGTGTATATTTTACAGCGTGGTACAAAAATGGTTTTGGTATAGATAATCTCCTGGTTCATGACAATTGTACTGGGGTATATTTTTATTTCACTCACCTGTTCAAATTTTATTAAAGCTTAAATCAATGCATAATAGAGTGCTGCAGGGAGGACGTATATTTGAAGGCCAACTCAGAACTTTACATCACAATTATTTCTTTCTTTCAATCAGATTTTCCATTGGATTTTACATGATTGCTAAAAATAAGCTGCATGGTGAACAAACATGTGGGAACCTACATGATTTTGTTTAGCAAAACAAGAGATTATTTCAGATGTATTTTCACTTTAGGCATTTAACATTGGGTCTAACAGGGATTAAAGCCTGAAGCAGCGATTTAAGGAGCTGTAGTTTTTGGTACTTGTGCTTTGGCTTTATTTTTCAAACAGCACTGGGAATAGTAATAAAGACTTTGTGTGTGTGTCCTGTTGTAGTATGTTTAGCATACTGAGAGTTTTTTTTCTCAATATGTGTAATTACCATAGTTTCTTAACAACACAACAAACCTTTCTAGTTGTCATCAAAGATATCTTAAACCACGCTAGGCTGCTGAACGCGGCATAGATTTAAACTAACTCACAGCAGTGGCTGTCAATAAGAGATACTGCTGTCACTGCATTACTATCTGCAATGACAGGCAACCAGATAATAAGAAAAAAAAAGGAAAAGTTGCATCTTCTGTATGCGACAATCGTTCTCTGATCAAAACAACAGTAGCTACAGGAGATGTGAATTATCAGCTGTTTAATGATAAAGTAAAGTTTGCACTTGTTTGGTGTTTGTTTGTCTTCCACGTCCAGCGTTGAACAAGACAAGCCAGCAGGGAGGGTTTGTTTTTTGCGTTTTTTTTTTTCATGCAGTTACTAACTCGTGGGTGTGGTTGATAGCAGGCATGCAGGCACAGTGTTGCCTGTTGAATCACATCATCAGCATCAACAATGGAGAAAAAAAGGGAGGCAGGCAGATATAAATGAATATTCCTCACCTGTCTGCTGATGTTGACTCCTCTTGTTTGGATTTCACAGTGGGGGAAAAAAATAAAGGCGTATATTTACTTTTAATTGAGAGGAAATTAAAGACGCATCCACATCCGCATGTGACAAAGGAAGATCACAAGTCTCGGGAGTGATGATAGCTTTTGTTTGAGATGGATTTCATAAAGAAAGCCCCCCACTGATAATGATGAAAAAAAAATCTTGGACATTTTTCCAAATACAATTACCTTGGCATCACCTGATTCAATCAAATGCATTTGCATTCTGTTTGCATGCAGTGTTCCGTGAACCGGTAAACAAGGCAGGCAGAATAAATCTGATGTGTTTTCATGCTTATGGTTGCTCCTCTGTTTGCTACATTTTATTCTGAATATTTAAATTCTTATGAATTGGTAAATAACTGTACACGCATACGCATAGCTATGCAGATGAATGTTCTGATGTTGGAAGGGCATATTCCTGCTCGCCAAAAAAGAGAACCAGGGAATGTTAGTTCATGTTTTGAGAAAGATGTTGTTTGGCCAGCGAGCATAGCAGATTAATATTTGACTGTGTGTGATGTGTACTTAAGTATGTATCAAAGAAGATGCATCATTTTGGGGCCTTACCAGGGGATGTTGTTGCTGGCATGATGACGAAAAGCATAGGGCAACACTTGGCAACAGTCAATCATACGCTTACAGCCTGGGTCAATTTGATGGAATTGTAGTGATGAGCCCAAGGTTTGTCAAGTGCTAAACCCTGACCCTGACCCCTTTTGTCCCTGGACGCAATTTCAGCCACAGTCTGAGTAAAACACTCACTCTGTCTAATCCTTTCACATAGAGTTCACATGTCTGAATTTACAAACCTTTGGAAGGCAGGTCAACTGCTTAATATATAAAGAAGAGTGAGATTCTCTACATGAGAAGAATGCTTGTTACTCTACTGTGTTTATTTAATAATGATTATTTTTATGAAAAACAAAAATTCCAAACAAGGATGCAGTATCATTGAATAAACCACCCAATAGTATATAAAGTTATTATTATTATTATTAGTAGTAGTAGTAGTAGTAGTAGTAGTAGTATTAGTATTATTAGTATTATTATCATCATATAACTGCAGATTTCTCAGCAACATTTTACAGAAGTTTAACTTTTGAAAATTGAAAACATTTTTGTCAATGACAGTTAGATGCATGGCATTATTATATCACTCACATCAGAAATACTAGTAATAGAGTATTATCATAAAGTAGAAACATTAAATTTTCAAATTTTTGTTACAAGTCCAGCAATTTACAGGTATGGGTGGATTATAACCCTGTTAAAAGTATCAAAAGGATACTTTATGTAGAATGACCACATTCATACTATTTAATTTTTTGGTATGGTTTTCTATTATTATACATGATTTATTTATCTATATGTTCTGCAGCAAAGTATCACTTTTCCTCTGTCCTGTCCTCCTCCCACTCGTGGCTGTCAGACCACTCATTTTAATCCCGCTCCACATAGCAACACACAAGTGGGGTCAAAGTCCATTACTGTCATGAAATAATATCACTCTGCTTCATCCATTAATACAGTTAATGATGATCGTCCCCTTGTTCGGACTGATTTATGACCAAATTATAACATTTAGATGGGATCTTTTTTGCCCTGTCAATTGTACCTATCCTACTTGCTTAATTTTATTTTGAGATTCAATTATACAGTGGATTGAGTTTGGTTCAGAGCTTGCTGTTGCTGATGTCTTTGTTATAATAGTGTTACCCTGTGCACTCAGCACATACATTATACATATTGTAGAATATCAAACAATGGGCCCGAGGGACTGTGCTGATGAATATACATCACAAAATACATAGGAAAGAAAAACATGTACAGCATCATCCCTAATATGAAATCTAGAAATTAAAAAAAAATCTGGTGGATAATAATATTCTATGTTTGAGAATGTAATACAGTCAAATTATGTCATGAGGGAACCTACTTGTGGATATTTCAAACACATCCCTGTCTCCCATGGTGAGCTACTTATTTTCCTTTACAATATGATAGTATCCTTTCAAGATCAAGTCCCCAGGCAATGAGACATAATAGGCCCATATACCCGTAAGCCTCACACAAAAATGAAAGACAAAGAGACAGAGTCAGCTCTCAATAGACAGACCAACTGTTACTGTTGTGCAATTGGTTAAAGCATGCCATCCACAAGAGAACTGTTTAAAGCAGGAGATGAATAGTTTCTTTGAGCATGTTTTGTTTTTTTCTTTTTTTTTTAAATTACCATCCCCTTCTTTTCCATACACAATCATTACATGACTCTCAAATAAGCACATATTGTGAGTATTTTTCACGTTAAATGTGGTAACAACATTACAATGCTTAAATACAGTTAGTGCACAGACAGTGGGGGGAAGAAAAAAAAAAAGAAAAGGGGACTGAGACGCGTACAATTGACGGCATACCACTGAGCTGTACTGTAATAACTAAGGAGACTATTTACCCTTAATTGATATGGCCTTTCTTACCATGAAAAGAACAATTATTTCTAGCACCGCATGCTTCTTATGTGCACAGTAAGCTATCAACACAAAGTGCCCTGAGTGAAATGAACAGAACTCACCATCAGCCTACTCCAAAAAAAAAAGGAACTGGCAAAGCTTTTTTCAAATCTTTTCTTCTTCTCTCTCATTCCCTCTTGATATAAAAGTGCCAGAAACAAGCTCATAGATGATAAAAATATGGCAGTGTAATACCAATTTAATATATCAATGGTATTTATAAGGCATTAAAGTCAATGACACATGGCAAGCAACGGCATAAAACAAAGAGTCCTTGTTAAAATGGATGCATACCACTTTCATGGCGCGCACTGCATAATTTTGTTGGAAAGCATTCTCATGAAAGTCATCAGTGCTGGTTGGCACCATGCAGAACAGTTTTGTTGATCACACAGATACCACTCTGTCAAACCCTTACTGAGTCCACAGTAAGACTCGTATTAGGTCAGGACAGTGGAAATGAATGATGCTACAAAAGCCCAACGGGTGGGAATAAAGAGAAATAAGGACTGTAATATTAGTGATAATACATAAGAATGATAATAAACAAATACAGTACATGGATAGTAAACAGTGGTCATACAAGAACCAGAGCTTTCAAATAATTACAAGGTAGAAAAATCTATACCTATAAAACCTATAACTTTCGAACAAACACTTCATTATTATATATACAGTACGTCTCACTCCACAGGCTAAATGATTTGTTGCTATATTCATTTTGATTCAATTTATCACTGTCATTAACAATGTGCTAACACATATATAGGCCTTGGGCATTTTGCAAAGCTGTTTTTTTGAGTTTGAGTTGTGCTTTTTAAACTTAATTTTTATAAAGTAGATTTTACAAAAAATAAATAAATAAATAAAAAATAAAGGGCATAGGTGTAAATGTACAATTTGAGAGTCAGAGCTAGGTCTAGGGTTCATAAACATTTCAATTTGTTTTGTTCCCTTTGTACATAGTCTTTCAAAACAGGGCAAAACATTTGCATATACATGTAGGTGCACAATAATAATTATAATATTAATCCGGATGACTAACATTTATATATTTATATATGTAGTAAATGTGTAGCCTGCCTGGTAGTATAATGGCATTATATTAATATATTAGACCAATGCTTTTTTGAGAATATTATTTATTTGTTATTTAGAAAATGAATGGCATTACTCACATTAAACATCATTAAACATCACTATGACTGATCAGATATTATTTGATTCTTCAGCTAGATGACTTCTCTTATTTCCTATGAACAGAGAACTGTTGAAATAACTATATTGATATTTGCTCGAGGCACTGCACCGAAACATTTTTTTTTCTTCCAGAGGCATCTGTAGTTAAGTTTTCAGAAGCAAACAGATTGAAGGGATTCAACATTTTTGTATTTTAGTGTAGTGTAATAATAGACTCTAAACATCAAAGCCACACAACACATTACAGATACATTTTTAACTAAAAAATAAGGCAGATTTTACTGAGGCACATTTGCTTTTTAATAGTGTTCTGTTGTATGCATCATACATACAACACAACACTAATAAATACCATAGCATGATAAATGACACAAATGCAAGCTCCTATGCTTATACTTAAGTACTGAAGTATATAAGGAGCATGAAAGATTTAATAAGAGTGAGAGAATGATATATTTTCTTCTTTGATTTGAAATCTTGAAGGATTGAGTTTTGTAAAATTAGCCCAGTATTGAGTGGAATATATTTATATACTAAGTAAAGTGTATTTATCTTCTACTATTTGATGGGAAACTGCATGGTGCCTTTGAGATGATTAAGTAGCAAGAGACAAGCCTACAACTTTCTTAAAGAAGATTATTTCTTAAAGAATTCAATTTACAAAAAAAAAAAAACTTGAAATAAGCAGTAGGATTGTGATGTAGGATTGAAAGGGAGCTCTTTAAAATCTCTGTCTTTAGGACACACTTAATGAATTGGGTTTGAAGTACCAGTAGAGGCACCTTGAGTATCCAAAATCAGATCTAATCCCTTTCATTAATCCCTGCTTTCCGCACTCATAAAAGATATTGGTTTGCGGTTTGAAAATATGATGCTATCATCAAATATACATGTCCAATTTTTTTTTGTCCCATAGAAATTTGATTTTATGATTGTCTGTGTTCTACTCAACCACAACTTTCACCCCTCCCCATGCCCTCCATATTTAAACACTTTTACACTTTTGTTTATTTTGTAGTGTAATAGAAAAGTCAGTGCAGTAGAACATAAAAGCAATCAGTGTGTGTGATTTAACAAGAACCTGAACCCATTAAATGAACTCCAGTGCTATTGGAGGGAAAACCATCCGCAGCATCATCAGCAGTTTCCCCCTTCATCCCCCCAGACAGAAAAAAAAGACAAGGCCCTGCTCTCAAAATGGCACTTCTGCAGGCATGAAAGGAGGAGGAATAATGTACAGTTGAGTTATCTATGTACAACATCTCCAATGGAAAAACAATTAAATGAGATTGATGGAGAGAAGAAGACAACTGTGTGGGTTGGGGCTGGGGAGCGGCAGGGAGGAGGCGGGGGAGGGGGAGCAGGGGTGTGTGGTGCGGTGGTGGGGGTGTGGGGTAGTTGGATCTTACTGTCTATCCCTGTTTGCGTACCTCCTGGAGGCACAAATGTCAGCTTTGAGCAGTTTGTGGACTCCCCACTAAGCTCTTGGCCCGCTCCGATCCAGACTGGTTCTATCTTCTGGACTCTTGGCATGCTACGTATGAGCCTTGGCCATCAATGTGTCATTCAAATGCCACGGCTGCACAGCCACCACTTACTTCTGTGCTCATGGATATCAGGGTTAGTATTTTGTACTCTTGCTCATCCGCGGTGGTGACAACGTTCTTTTTTTCACAGATCTCTCAAAGAACAGCACCGGAACGATCTATTTTTCGTTCCATTTATGATCAAGTTACAGTGCCTTTTATTAGATACCCTTATCTTATTATCATAGATTAAACAATCCTGATTCAAATCCTTGATCACCAGCATCAAAATTGATCACTGATAGTAATGCAAAGGTCATAATAATGATGTGGTTACACAAGATAATTACTAGATTCTAATAACTGCAAAAACAAAAATCTAAATGATTTACAGTTGAGATGAAGGGGCAGAAAGAAGTGGTGCTGGTATCTGTTGACTCACTAATGCTCTATAAGGTAATTTCTAAAAGGTTGGGTTAATTTCTTCTGTCAAGTTATTGATTCATTTTGGATGAGAGCCCCCCTAATCAGTCAAGCATCTATTCAATGCAAATGTTGTCATCGCAAATTGTGTGTCATATGTAACTTGACCTGATGGCAAACAATAAAGCAGAGTGGCACTGGCAAATCAAATGACAACAGGGCCAGATTTAAACATAGTAATATGAAATTAAGAGGAAATAATTAAAAACTCAATTTTTCTATTTAAGTTTGTAAATGCATACAGTATGTAAAACATAAAACATTCCTAAACTCCTGCTCTAAGACTTTTTTCTTTTCTTTTTCTAGGTTTCATCAGAAGGGAGGGAAATGACACACTCTAGTAATAATATTTCAGTCCATCTTCCATCGATTCCTTTCCAGGCAAGACTTGACTGCAATCAGATGGGAAATGTTCCCTGCTGCTCAAATGCTTAAACTCAGCTGCTAGCAACAAAGGTTAAAGGTTAAAGGTCAAATGGCACATTAAATGCTGCGTCATACTGATTGCTTCGCGACACTTGTAAAAAAAAATCTAGACAATCTGGGGAATAAATTGAACAAAAAAGGGATTGTCTTGTTGCTTAAATACAGAATGGGGTATTTGTTCTGAAACGCAGGAAGTAGGTACACAATGGCCTTACAGAAGAAACCGCCAGTTTTGTAATCTGGTTCAATAGAAACTAATAAATACATGTGTACACAGTTTTTCACATGCATAAGTAAAGTTAATTTATATTTGGCATATATATGCCAAAAGGCATCTCATATAGGGATAATGCACACTGGAGCAATAAGATGAATTCACTTCCAAAGTGTAAAATATAAATAAATAAATAAATAAATAAATAAATAAATAAATAAATAAATAAATAAATAAATAAATAAATAAATAAATAAATAAATAAATAAATAAATAAATAAATAAATAAAGCTCCCTTTTTGCTATGGTGTGTTGTCTGTCATCTCTTATCATTGAGGCATTAACTATTGAAGGCAACTGTCAACAAAAGTGATGATGCCGAAAAGGAGAGGAAAAATAAAGACACAGCTAAAAAGTGCTGCTACTGTAAAATGCAGGTATTGTTAAGATAAAGACAAAAAAAACTAAAAAAAAAATGAGAAAGAAGAAGTGAGAGTACGGAGCCGGTGACGAAGAGCGAAGCGACAATGCAGCCACTAAACTGCTTTGGCAAGAGATGACAGGAAGCAAGTGAAAGAAATAAACAGTCAACACACTTTGTTTCTGCTTCTTAAAAATATCCTGTCCCGTTTTAAATCCTGTCACATTCTGTGATGGGGCTGTGCATGGATGAAGGGGGTGGGATAATATATCTGCGGGGAGAGAAAGAGGGCAAGCTTTTCAAATGGCTCTGAGGCGAGAGTGTTTTTTTTCCCCATAGCTATCACTACCATTACAATGTGAATCCCCAGGCCCCTATGGATTTGCTTTCTATGTAGTGCCAGCATTTACTAAAGAAAAACCCCACACGGAATAGGCTAATCCCTTTCAAACGGGTTGCGGCCAGCACGGACATGACTTTGCAAAGAGAGCGGCGAGCAGGATGAAGGATGAAGTCATACTCTCTAAAGTTTGGATTCAAAACACTCACCCTTTCCTCGCCGCGCCTCCCTTTGATCCCCACTGCCAACTACAATAATCAGCCTCTCCTCCAAGTATTTATTAGATAGAAGACAGACAAGATTACATTGAGAGCAAATATGTGTCCCTATTATCCTGCCAAGGAGGGTCTCACAAGACTGACAATAGCAAAGGTGACAGACTGAGAGTTAGAAATGAGGGTAGAGAGAAAGAGAGCAATATGTAGTGTGAGAGAGAGGGGAGAAAGGTTGTTGTTGAGAGGAGAAGGGCGGCAAAACGACAACTCATTATCCCAAACCTAAAAACATCCCAAACGCACACACACACACATCAGCCAGTCAGATTTTGTTCACCACTTTTGTTTGCGTGCTCCATCTCTGTCATTTCCTTTACTTATTTATGAGGCTTTACATGTTCCTTGGCGAAGATGCAGAGTGTTGCAGTTTATGTCTAATTTAGTAAATATCCTTTCGCCAGTCAGGCCTGTCAGCCATTGTTTTCCTCTCTTCCCTATGTTCTCCCCGTATACACCCCTGGCTTCCCCCTCCTCTCTGGTCGGCCGGGTGACAAGAAAGAGAAATCAACACTGAATCCGAACAATATTTATTCTCTCTGATACAGGCACCTTTTGTTGTTCGTGGGCGTTGCCTCAAAAACTTTTTAACTTCTGAACTGTTTTGCCCACATGTTAGGCCTGTTCAGGTAACTAGTTGCACGAACTAGCTGCAGCTACAGCTGCACGAAACGTGTCAAGCCCTCATTGTCATTTAATGCAGAAGCGGGGATAATAGCCTGCCAAAAGCAGGCGATTGTCTCCGCACAAGTCTCTTTTCCAGTACCCTTCGTTAGCGATCACAGCGTGGCGGTGCTGGGATACAAAAGGAGATGAGAGAGGGAGAAAAGCAAGAACAAGAGCAAGAAAGATGAAATATATTTTGAATGTTTTATGGAAAAACAATCTGACACAAAGTAATATTCATCCCCTATGAATCCAATATTCTTTTTGGAATGATATTAGACAGTATCTATTATATCTTCCATTGTGTTCCCATCTGCCCTTTTCAGGATCTAAATTATGTGCATTAGTACGTAAATGGGCTAATGCCTGTCTGTATTTAGCTGGCTACATGCCGTGAATATATTCTCTGCTTCAAGAAGTAATTGGTAATTACAGTGGTCATTTAGGCAATCACTGTCTCCCCGAGATTCATGTCATTCTTAAAAATAACTAGCTCTTAACCTTTGACAGAATTCTACAGAAACTGTTCCTCATCGCCCCCGCTTTGATTAATTTTTACACACACATACACATACACACACACACACACACACACACCCTAGCACACAATGGGCATAAATATGCTTAGACACAAAGATGGAGACACACCTACAGTATGTGTGTAAGGCTACATAGGGATGGACACACACAGGGTCATCTTTATATGAGTAAGAGATTTCCCATACTGGGGAGAAGAATATCCCACCTCCGACACCATTAGTTCCATTTCATAAACAGTAATACTACACATATATACAGTTCATTTAACTTATCCACTCCCATCCTCCCTCCCTCCCTCCCCACATCCATCCATCTATCCATCCACCCCTCTATCTCTTCCAGAGGATTTATCTCTCACTGACAATAAACAGCTACATCTTCCTTCCATCTCTCCACAGCATAGCCCGTCTTTTGTTTTTCTCTCAATTCAAACAAGCTCTTACAGTCACCACCTATTTCAATGCATAATGACCCCTTCATAGACAGTGGTGGGGGAAACTGGAATCGTGGGTTTCAGAAATCAAAATCATTGGAATACCTCTCCGTTTTACTCTGATGGCCTCCATTACTGAGCGCTTCACGCAACTCTTTGCCTCCTTCGTGAATTTGGTATGGAGAAAAATGTAGCATCGTTTTCTTATACAGTCTCCGCGGCATATCAGCTATTTTACTGTAATAAGCAGGCAGAGTGAGTGTTTCATAAATTCTCCATATCCCTAGTACTGGTTTTATGAATCTTTAATGTAAGGGCCAATGACCTCAATCTTGATATATGGAGTAAAATCCACACAGAAATAAAAGCCTTTTACAATGATGAGTAAAATGTTTAGACACGAGCTGCCCCCTCGGAGTTGTTAGTCATCTTGTTGGATTTTGCAGTCAGATTTACTGTCCAGTTTTTAATGCATCTTTTGTCTTGTTGAACAAACCTAAACGTTTGGAATTTTTATTTTTTAATTAAGAATGAAATTACAACCATGAATATTTCTATTAAGTAAAAACACAGTTTTTTTGTATTAGTAATAAGCAGGAATTTGAGTTGCAGCAGAATCACCCCTCTAGGCCTCCAAGCCTCTGGCATGACTATAGGCAATTTAAATAAACTTGTGTTGGTAACTGCTGCTACGAGCTGTGTGCAAACCATTTATCTAAGAAAACCACATAACACGTTCCATGGTGGTGGCCCATTCACATAACAGTTTTATGCCAGACAATGGGGATGAAGCTTCCATGTTTTTAGGCCCATAGAGTAAACAAACCACTTCCACCGATCAAGCTAGATTCCTGTTTACCCCACACACACGGAAATGGGATGAAATAATGATTGAAAAACATACAACTCCTCAAGACTTTGCAAATGTTATCAAGATGTTTGTGTCACTTCACATGCTCATTTTCTAATGACTGTGTATGGAAAAAAAATTATATATATATATAAACATGTTGTACATACATACAGTATATACCCAGCTTGTCCAAAGAACGTGGGGGTAGCCAGCGAAACATCTTCAGTATGAGCCTCTGTGGGCATGACAGCTCTAAAAGTGAATCATCATTTAAGAGCAACTGTCTGGGATAATGCAGCATCTCTGTGTCCAGTAAATTGGTTTAGAGTGGTAGACACCAAATTCCAGGAGGATGCAACAACAGCACAATCCCAAAGCATATACACGGAAGAGTCAATTTGGCCATTAGGGCAGAGCTCACAAATTGTGAATGGAATGAAGAAAAAAGTTAAAACAATTCAGTAGTTCTTGTACACTGAACCCTAAAATGTGATTTGCACACCTTATAACTTCTTACTACTGCAACGTTTGTCCCCACTCAAACGAAGAAATGAAATGAAGTCAAAGAGTCCCTGTAATATTAATGAGAAATTGGAGTTTGCATGGTATCTTTTAAACATCTTTTTTACATGCCTCATTCACATGGAGCTGAATTATTTGCGTTGTGAATAATTTGAAGTTTGTCTTTCCTTAAGTGAGCAAATATACCTGCTTAATGTTTTT
Source organism: Eupleurogrammus muticus (assembly GCA_036785175.1). NCBI lineage: Eukaryota > Metazoa > Chordata > Actinopteri > Scombriformes > Trichiuridae > Eupleurogrammus > Eupleurogrammus muticus. The sequence continues at coordinate 1,558,968 of JAYKQN010000002.1, read as the reverse complement.
AATTGGGCTACAATAAAGGGTCAGATGCCAGCAACAGTAAATGAGTGTGACCTCTTGATCATGACCAAGCTGATTTGTTTTCATTTCATGTGACTTTTCAAAATAAAAAGTCCACATTTTATTTGTTGTGCCCAAATGTTATGGGCTGTTATAAACCTCCAATATTATAATGTCCTTGATTTCAGTGTTCTGCTTTGATTAAAAATTAATCACTGCATAAGTCATTAGCTATGAAAGTAGAAACAATGGAAAACCCCATGAAAGTCTCAATCCACATCTACGTGAATATTTTGCTGATATGCTCCTCTTCAGCCGCTATAGTCCACACTGTTGTCTGAAATATCACACCATGTGCTTACTTACACTTCAGTGAATAGCATTAAGTGGGAACACACACAAGCAATCAACATATTAATTTTAATACAAAAAACAGCTACAAATCCTTTGTCAACTAAAACCCCATGCTGGTGTGTTATACAGGGACTGCATGTCGTTTATAGATCTGCACTTGATAACACACTCACACCTTCCGTTGCCTTTTTTTAAAGGAAATACATATGTGTGTGAACTTGAGTTAGAAACCATAGTTTTATGTGTTTGCTTAACAGAGGCTTGATATTATTTAATATTATGACGGGAAACTTTCAGGTGCTGATTAAAATCCACAGCTTAAAAAATAATTGCTACTTGCCACTTTAATGTCCATATTAGTCTCATGTTAATAAGGGGATATCATTCGTTTGTGTTGGTGCTCAATTTGACTCTGTGCTTGCATGTAATTTTCCAAGTCAGGCTATCCGCACTGGTGATGGAGATGAGGAAGTGGATTTGCTGTGATGGATGTGACACAATGACTGAGTGATTGTGAAGCCTTTTTTATCTGAAACATATACACATCGAATATTCATTAATGCACCTCTCTAAATACACTGTGAATCCTCTTCAAGGGCCGGTAGAAAGTAGGAATAACAGGGCTCAAAGCTGAAGGTGAACACTAAGTGATGTTAAGATACTAGTCTAGTAAGAGTGTAAAAATGAGGCAGAATGTGTGTGAGAATGTGTTAGACTAACAGAGTTCACTCTCCACTTCAATATCTTTTGCATGACACTTATCCGACCGACCCTGGATCCCCTCTAGAGGGAAAAAAAAAAAAAAAGAAATCACTGATGAATATAATTTTAGAGGAAAAATGAGTCAAAGAGGCAGAGAGATGATATAAAAGCAGATTATATTTAAGCAGTAATCAGGACAGTTAAGAGCTTGGGAGATTTTAATATGTTTAAATGTTCTTAATTGGGCTCGGAGTGGAGTGGGGCCCCCTGAAAGCATCCACCCAAAACAGTGCTCTAAAGGTAAAAGATTGGCTTTTATTGAATTGTAATGAGAAGTGGGAAATTGGATGTTAATTCTGTCCCCGGAGTAAGTGAGCGTTCCCTTTGCTCAGTGCGAGGTGTAGCTGTATTGGGGTCATGCGATTGAAGTTGCGTTGCACCTCCTTCTGTTATTTAATGTAAGGGGGAGGGCTCTGTTAAAACTTAATGGATTTTGTGCTTGGTGGTATATATTTGTGCCAAAGAATGTGTCCCAGTACTCGCATGTGTGTGTAGCATATATTCACTGACACACTGTATACCCAGCACACACACACACACACACACACACACAAACACACACAACCACACACACACACACACAGATCATCATCACGAGATGACAATGCCGTCACCTTATTGAGGCCTTGTAGAAATTAGACCCCAAGAAGATCTGCTCCAAGCACACTCCAAACACACTCTGAGATGTGTTTCTCCGCAACTCTGGATATTATCAAGGTTTCACACTGGGAAGGGAAATATTAGTGTGGCAGATGTATCTGCCAATGCAAACTTGCATCTAAAAAGGCGTAGCAATGAAACAGCTCCAAAACAGCATTTTCATGCACTCTGTCCCTTTGAATTGTAAAATCAGCTTGGCAAAAGAAGCGGCACCATAAAATTCAGCTGTGGTTTTCTTTCAGCCAAAGCGCTTTTCTTTTGTAGGGAGGGGTGGGGAGAAAAGAAAAAGAGGGAGAAAAGCCTAGGTCTTAGCTGTGAGAGCAAGAGTGTTGGGAAAAAGCATGGGTCCATCTGGCAGCGGGAGAGGCGGCTTTGTGGAGATCGGTTCCAAGACACACTGTTACAGAAGGGTCCTTCTCTGCGACACCTGCAGAATACCTCCGAGCACTGCCTGCTCACTGCCTGCCCGCCTGCCTGCTCGCATTGTTCTACACAAAGTAACGACCACCGCAACCTCTGCTCACTCTTCTCCAAACCTGGGGAACAGAGGATAGGCCTTTTAGATTACAGCGTGTGCATGCCGTGCACATGCTACAGCATGGTGTCATCCTGTCAGCTGTTATTAACATGCAACGTATCAACAGAGGGAGCAAGAGGTAGAAAAGACAGTCTAATAGAATAAAACAAAGATAATGACAAGTCTAGGGAAAGATAGAGCAGTTCGAGGAGGGTGAGTGTGTGTAAGAGAGGATACGTAAGAAAGGGAGAGATGTCTCTTTATTTACTCTCATGCTTCAGTGCTCCTTGTTAGGAAGAGGGAGGACACGTGGGCCTTATCACCAAATTTGCTGCCCATGTCTATGTGTTCCCCCAATTGATTTCTCCAACAATGTCCAGAATATTTTTTTTCCAACTCTCCTTCATTCTCCTTCTTGCCATTCCCTGTGTGTCTCTTCTCTTCCCATCTGTCTTTCTCTCATATATCACACGCACACGCTCTCTCATTGACGTTTAAAAAGGGTTCTCCAGTCCCTGAGCTGTGCTGATGGTACACAATCAGAACATGAAGATGTCTGTGAGACAAGCATAAAAAAAGTACATAAAATAGCCATCACACATGTTAAATATAGACTATTTCACAGTGTTTTATGAAAGTGAGAATTAGGACATGCTTGAAGCACACTGATGACAAATCCTCTCTAAGCTTTAATTAGGAACGTTGTTAAAAAAAAACCCTCCAGTCTACCGGCACGTACAACTTTTAAAGTGTATTAAATGCTGCAATCATATTTAAAAATGTTATAATCTCCCTAAATAATTAGAATTTTATGCGTAATTGAGAGTGAGAGTCACAGGTCAAGGTGAGTGTTAATTCTCAGACAAAACCTCATCTGCGGCACAATGACAATGCTACCACAGTTAGATTAATGAAAACTGCTAAAAAAGTACTATTATTATTATTAGACCTAAGATGTTCCCCTGCAAAAAACAGGACAGCTAAAACTAAATCTGCTTATACGCTGGTTTACTTTTCTGGGCTTTATTTAAACACTCACCATACAGCTAATTGCCCTAAACATCCATTTTACATGGCAACTGTATTGATAAAATCTCCTTTGGGAAAAAATGAAGTAGAAAACATTTATATGCAGCAAAATGATCACAAGTGGGGCAGAACAAGGTGGGTGTTTTGAGCAAAGAAGAATCGAGCTTTTCAAAATATTGTTTTAATGCTGAAATACCTGATAAAAATTCAATGTGCCTTAGCTGTCCTGTAGTGGAGACACACGTCTCAAAAAGCAGAACCAATAAAACAAATCTGTCTACCATCATCAATATATGTTTTCGATAATGCTGGCAGGGTAATCCTTTAAAATATAAAAATCAATATGAGATTAGCTAAACTGCTCTGCACAGCATTTAATCCGGGGTTAACATTGGACTCTATTGGACTCTAGAGTTATTTTCTCTAATATCCTCTCTCTCTCTCTCTCTCTCTCTCTCTCTCTCTCTATCTATATATATATATATATATATATATATATATACATATATACACTCACTGGCCACTTTATTAGATACACCATGCTAGTAATGGGTTGGACCCCCTTTTGCCGTCAGAACTGTGTCAATTCTTCGTGGCATAGATTCAACTAGGTGCTGGAAGCATTCCTCAGAGAGTTTGGTCCTATTGGATTGAGATCTGGTGACTGTGGAGACCATTTGAGAACATTGTCATGTTCAAGAAACCAGTCTGAGATGATTGATACAAGGCAGGATGGATCCATGCTTTCATGTTGTTGACGCCAAATTCTGACCCTACTATCCGAATGTCGCAGCAGAAATCAAGACTCATCAGACCAGGCAACGTTTTTCCAATCTTCTATTGTCCAATTTTGATGAGCTTGTGAAAATTGTAGCCTCAGTTTCCTGTTCTTAGCTGAAAGGAGTGGCAATCGGCGTGGTCTTCTGCTGCTGTAGCCCATCTGCCTCAAAGTTCGATGTACTGTGCATTCAGAGATGCTCTTCTGCCTACCTTGATTGTAACGGGTAGTTATTTGAGTCACTGTTGCCTTTCTATCAGCTAGAACCAGTCATGCCATTCTCCTCTGACCTCTGGCATCAACGAGGCATTTCCGCCCACAGAACTGCCCTGAACTGCTGAGTACAACATAGAGTGTTCACTAATAAAGGTAGTGCGGTAACAAGTATCTACGCCTACAGTGGGGAAAGCCCTTGTTGATTTTTTGGGTTTAGCCACTAATATAGATCAGTCTATAATATTAATGGTAGGTGTAGTCTAATATGCTGAGACAGAATATCAAAAAGAAAATCAAGAAATCGACTTTAAAGAATTTGTATTAATTTATTTGCTTTTTATTGAGGAAAATACATATTTGATCCCCTAGTAACCATCAAGCATTCTTGATAATGCTGACAAGTTAGACTCCAAATTACCTTGTCACCTAAATTGAATACACCTGATATCACTAATGACTTGTATAAAAGCCACCTGGCCACAGAATGTATCAGTTTGCCAGACTCCAAACTCTCAAACATGAAAAAAGACTAAAGAGGTTTGATGATTGTACAACATCATCAATTGGCCTAGGACTCAGGCTCCAAAAAGATCTCACCTTGTGGGGTTTCCAGGATCATGAGAATGACTAGAAATAAACCTCATACAACACAGGAAAAGTTAGTGGATGATGATAAAGCAGCTGGGATCACAGTCAGCAAGCAAACAGTTGTTAACACAGCAATGGCCTAACATCTTGCAGAGGTCACATAGTACCCCTGCTTAAGAAAGCACATGTGCAGGCCCACCTGAACTTGTCAATGAACATCTAAATGATTTGGGTAGTGACTGGGAGAAGGTGTTATGGTCAGATAAGACCAAAATTGAGCTTTTTGGCATCAATTCAACCTGTCATGACTGGAGGGAGAGACATGCTGCTTATGACCCAAAGAACACCATCCCCACTGTCAAGCATGGAGGTGGTAACATTATGCTTTGGGGGTGTTTTTCTGCACAGGACACAGAGCTATTTTACTGTATCAATGGCAGGATGGATGTAGCTATGTACTATCAAAAACCTCCTTCCCGAAAACCTCCTTCCCTCTGCCAGGAAGCTTAAAATAGGTTGTGGATGGGTTCTCTTGCAGGATAAGACCTAAAGCATACAGTGAAGGCAACCAAGCAATGGCTGAAGAAGAAACATATCAAGGCCATGGAGTGGCCCAGCCAGTTTCTGCACCTGAATCCTATAGAAAATCTATGGAGAGAGCTGAAGCTAAGAGTTGCCATGCAACAGGCACGGAATGTTGATAATTTAGAGGGCATTTGCAGAGAAAATGGACCAAAGTTCCTCCTATTATGTGCAGAAACCTGTGCTTACTAAGAACTGATTTGCCACAAAGTACTAAGTCCTTTTGGCAAATACTTTTTTTTCCTCAATAAAATGAAAATAAATTAATACAAATTCTTTAGTTTATGTCTTGATTTTCTTTGTGGTATTCTGTCTCAGCATGTTAGACTACATCTACCATCAATATTACAGACTGATCAAGTCTTTATTAGTGGCCAAAAAGATCAAATACTTATTTTCCCCACTGTATGTTCCGAATGCAGGGCTAATTGCTCAATTGAAATGTTTTTGTGAAGAATTAATTTATATAATTTGAATGAAATTCATATGCTATTTTAAACCTTTTTTAGAAAAAAAAATATCTAAAAAGAAATCTGTAAATAAAATCTGAAAAGTGAGGAATGCGATATTATTCAGCACCTCTACTGTCAGTGCAGCCAACTCACTCCAGAAGTTCACTGAGGATTTCTGAATGATCCAATGTTGACCTAAATGACTGATGATGATAAATAGAGTCCACCTGTGTGTAATCAATTCTCAGTATAAAAGCACTTGCTCTGTGACAGTCTCAGAGGTTTTCTCAGAGGAAGTACAAACAGCATCATGAAGACCAAGGAACACACCAGGCAGCTCTGAGATACAGTTGTGGAGAAGTTTAAAGCAGGATTAGGATATAAAAAGATTAACATCTTGCAGAGTACTGTATAATAATATAAAAATGTAAAGAGTATGCTGCACCTACCTGCTAAGACCAGACCTTTAAACTTTTAGCCCAAACAAGGAGAGATTAATAAAAGATGCAGCCAAGCAACCAAACATGGTGGTGGTAGCATCATGGTCTGGTGTTGTTTTTCTTTAGCAGGGACAGGAAAGATGTTCAAATTGATGGAAAATGGATGAAGACAAATAGAGGGCCATTTTGGAAGACAACCTGTTAAAGTCTACAAAAGAACTGAGACTGGGTTTGCTTTCCAACAATACAACAATCCTAAACATAAAACAAAATCTACAGTGGAATGGTTCAGAACCAAACATATCCATGTGTTAAAAAGCCAAGTTCAGACCTGAATCCAATTGAGAATCTGTGTAAAGATCTGAAAACTGCTGTTCACAAACACTCTCCATCTATTGGGCTCCAGTTGTTTTGGAAGGAAGAATGGGCAACAATTTCAATCTCTAGAGTCTGTAAGACTTGCAACAGTCATCGCAGTAAAAGGTGGTTCTACTAAGTATTATTTCAGTCAGCAAAATAATATTGCATACCCAAAAACATATTTGTTTAAAGGTGGCGATTAAGGAAGAAAAGGGCAAGGTTTTTAGCCTTGATTGTTACTTTCTTCTCGCTTCCACCTACTTCAGAGCAGAATAGTCTGTTGCTTGTTGATGACATGTAGGTCGGATGAACATGACCTTATGCACTGAAGTTGTATAAGAAATTATTTGATTAGTGTCAAGTTTAGGCTAATTCAAGTAGCCTGGAAAAAATTCAGATCTGTGCCCCTCTGTGTCATTAAAAGATCAGATACAGGTTGCTTGATCAAAAATTTGATTTGGGTCACTTCAGACTGGAGTCTGGATGTAGCCCGATGTTGTAATAAATGAAAATCCTTTGCTCAACATCATCAGATGTTGTGATAGTATAATGATTCTGCTGCGGTAAGCAAGAGGAGGCCTTAAACAAAGCGCTGGCTTTCAGGTGATTACTTGACACAGGTCAAGTTGTTAGGCTGATCCCATGAAGTGGCCAGAGGTCACAGCTAACAAGACCATTTATAGCGATGACGGCTTTAAGTATAGCAAGCCATTAGAGGAACATTGTTCACATTGACTCAAGTGTGAAATGATATGTGTGGAGAGATAGCGAGAGGTAATATTACCATTATCACAGGGGTCATCTCAAGAAGACATGGATCTAGAGGATTCTTAACAACACTTACTAACCAGCCACAAAGTAGGAAACTCTGACTTGTGATAACACTTGAGCTTGTCGACATCTTCACCTCGAATAATTGAGTCCTCTGCATGTTAAGAACCAGCAAAAATCATTAGACATGAGAATCTTAGCAAAAAATGTCACTTGTGCTGTTTATTAATCACACGACTCGAAGTGAAAGACGTACAATAACAGGATTTAGGGTTGAAGTGTGATAAATTTGAGTATCAGATTATTAGGCTCATTGACGCAAAGCCTCCACTGACACTCAACGAGCCTCTGTATTGGGTCCCTGCTGATACTGATGGCCCCTACTGATCTGAGGACACCTCAGGCGTCTGAGATAGCTGCCCCTTGCTGCTCTATGAGGACACTGCTTTTCTCTCTCACATTGTGCACGTCAAGATAAAGGCTCGCCAGGCATGAGAAGTTGAGGGCCAAAAGTTTGAGCTGAAGAAAGGAGAAGAAGAAAAGATAAAAAAAACAAAGGAAGTTTAAGCTGTGGAGCCCTTCCCCTGAAGGCAAGCTGGCCTGCCATCTGTGCAGGCTCTCTAGCCATAGCCACCACCCCTGGAAGAGAGAGAGAGATGCAGCAGGCTAGAGGCAGCCAGGGATGGATGGAGGGAGGGAGAGAAGGATGGCAGAACAGGGGAGAGACATTCTATGAACATGAGAGGGGAAGTAGTGGAAGAGAAATGAAAGACAAAGAAAAAAGGGGGTGGGGGGAGGAGCTCAATGAATTAAGGTAGGTCCCGGCCTCTATCGATCTTTGGAACAACCAACTAAGCCAGGGCTCCTTTTGAAGGCAACATAACCTCACCCTTCGTGGCAAGAAGAGAGAACCCACTGCGGCCTTGAGCAGGAAAGGTAGCTCTTGACAAGTGGACATGAGCTTTGCTTGCTGACATTCCACTTTTTAACCAAAAAGGATCCCAGTTTTGTTGCTTTTTTTCCCTTTACTCCCCTTTCCTGGGAAAATCTGCCAGAGCTTATACATCGAAGCCAACACATGAACTTTCAATCAGGGATTAGCCGGATTTTCCAATGTGGATCTTCTTTTGTGAATTTGGCCAGCGTCGCCTGTGTCGTTGGCAAAGGGAACGTAAATAGAATATGATCCCTGGGCCAAGGGGATTGCCTCGCTTATTTCAAAGAAAGACTTCAAAAACAGGGCCCACTTAGCATGCTTCATGAGTGTGATGTTTTTTGTGCTTTTGAAGTGTGTCCTCCCCATCAGACCACCAAAAAAGCCCAAGTAGGCATGGACACGTGCTGCTGTCATACACTTTGTCCAGGAGGCCAAAAAGAGTAAATGCAAAAGAAAAAAAAGGGTAACACAGCCCTAAAAGAGCAGGAAAAGGCAAAGAAACAAATACTTGCAACAGTAAGGGGGGGAGATGGCAGAAATTTCACTCTTTGCTCTACTGGTGAGTACAACATCCCTCTATCTGCTCCAACCCTCCCCTCTATCTCCATGTTCTCATCCTGCGCTCTCCTCTCTTCTGTCACCATTGTCCCCCCGTGCTGACGTCCAGTCTTCGCAGATCTAGATGCTAATCCTAGCTTACCGTGCTGGCGGCTCCGATAAGAGAGGCGACGCCATACGACAGCAGTGTGTGCAACTCCCGTAGACTCCGGTGCTCTATCAGACCACTCCATGTGGCCATGGGCCGCCACCAAAGTTGGACCGAGGTCTATGTGAATGAGGATTTATAGGCAGGATCACGTAGAGGGTGCGCATACACACTAAGAACTGTATAGGAACACATGCACACAAACAGGCGCTGAGCTGTCCAGACATGAAGAAAAGCACTCAGATACAGCAGCTACCCGAGAAGATTTAAACTTCCACATGGACAGAAGTTTTATCTTAAAAAGGAACAATGGACAAATATGCCACCCAACTGAGCATTGTGTTTGTTCTTTAAATGTCAGAATGAAAATCCCCTACCCCCCACCCCCACTATGAAGAAGATAGCGCCTTAATCAGCCAGTTGACACTGTTGCATCCATCACCATTGGCCAGGGCGTCAGTCTTAACGAATATTGTGTGGTAACTCAACGGCAAGTACAAAGATTATCTAAAACCTAACCCTGTCATTGCCCCACTCTCCCTCTCTGTTCATCTGCCGAGGACAGATGATATACTCATCTCAACGTCCCTCCTGTTGCGAGGTTGTCTTCATCAGGGCGATAGTCTCCCACTGTGTGTGTGTGTGTGTGTGTGTGTGTGTGTGTGTGTGTGTGTGTGTGTGTGTGCGCGCGTGCCATGTAATTGAAGGGAGTAAGGCTCCACAATCAGACAGGTTGGGGTTTAGTGATCACATGTCAGGTGTTCTGAGCAGGAGTCGCCAACCCTTTGAAGTGACGTGTTCCTTCCTCCTCTCTTATCTTTTTCTGCTTAAAACCAACAGGGAAGAAGCAGTGAATCTAGATGAAAGATAATTTCATAAGGTCACAACAGCAGGAAAAATAAAAACCTCCAACACCAGAAGTTGCTGACAGCAAGAACAGGGTTAAAGACTCACATGTGGATTAGGGTTCAGTGCAGCAGCGCGGCATCTCCCTCCCTCACCCTTGTCCTGCTTTCTTCTTTTTAAGATCTCTTTTTTTTTTGAGTGTAGATTGTGTTGAGCAAACACTCTTCTTTTCTTTGCCTCTAACAGTTGCTTGTTTCCCATTTTCTCCATTGTAGTGTGTGGCAGAATGGTGTGTGTTTTTTAGTGAGCACAGTTTTTATTTTGGGGCATTTTTATAGCTCATAAGGATCTCTCATTCTGTGTTGTGTGTGTGTACAGTGAGTGTTGAATCATAGCGAGGGTGCACCCTATCTGTGTGTGTGTGTGTGTAAGTTTGTGTGTGAAATGGGAAAGCAAAAGACCCTCCTCTTTGCTCACCTATCTCTCCCTAGATGGAACCGAACCCCACCCGCCCCTCCCCCCCACCCCGCCCCGTGGAAAATGTACAACCTGCAGCGCATCGCGACAAGGGGTGGGGTAGGGGATTAGGTGCCACGGCTGAAAACCACACTAAATTGAGCCCTCAATGTTTACTTTTACAATTTGCATTATAAATTGAAAAAGAAGAGGATGAAGCAGAAAAGTAAGTAGGATGGAATTTGAGGTATTGTCACAGCTACATCTTTTTTTTCTTATTTGTTTCCCTGCAAATGAGATTGTTCTCCTTGACTAAGAAAGCAAATGTTACAGCCCAGAGCACACAGGAAGACGATGCATGAGAAATCTGTGTGATGTACGTTTGTGTGTGTGTGTGTGTGTGTGTAAGTAATGGAAATGCTCAAATGCACTTGATCTTTTATTTGGTAGCACTTTTCTCCAAGTGGTGCTCACATGCTATTATAAGGCACCATAAGCACCTTCTAAATGGATTATGAGTTCATTGTATTCATGCATTTGTACACAATTTTAAATGCTTTACAATGAACAATGATCGTGGGTAGAGCAAGTTTCAGGTCAAAGTCATGATCTACTTTAGTGCAATTATTTAATACTCACTAAAAATATATCCTTCCTTACAATAAAACTTACTACACATTGATTTATTTATTTATGATGTTTAATATATTGTAGTGTGTTTCATGACATGATAGTGAAACTATAACTAAGGTCATATGGAAGACACTATTCTGCTCGTGAATAATTCACACACAAATAGTTTTTGGATGTGTCATGTGTGAAAAAATCCATGATACAGACACGTTGTTTTCATGTGTGAAATCTGATTTTTCTCACAAAAAGTGTAATGTTTCACAGGTAAAAACATCAATCTGACACATGCATTTTTTGAAAGGTCTAATATAATTATAGTCATTTTTTCCCTGAATTCCCAAATAGTGGTGAAATGTAGAAACATTCACTCAAGTGATGCAGTCTAATAAAAGTTTAAGGTATTTGTGCTTTTCTTTAATATTTAACCACTTATATATATATATAAATACTGCTATAGATCAGTTTCTCCAATAGAATATAAGGCAGTTAAATTGAGATTTATTTAAATAAGCTGCCTTAATTTAAATTAATGATTCATAATTAAAATAGATGATAATTTAAGTAAACATGTTGGTACTTGTAGTATAGTATTTATATAGTATTTTTATAATGTGGTATTGCTTTATTCTTTAAAAAAATAATGTGAATAATCCACCCGACCATTGCTATGTGAAAAATCAAAGTCAATTTCATCTTGTGATGGAATCGGTAATCGTTCTTTACAGAGCTTAAAGGGAGTGTGGTTCAAACCATTACCTGTGACATATGGATGTTAATTTGAGTCTGTTAAGCTATTACACAATGAATGAAGAACAACACAGAAATCCAGAAACCAAAACATGAAGTCATGATTGAACAATGATTCTTAGCTAATATGTACATGTCTAAAATGAAAAATCTCCATTCCATCTCTCTCGCTCTCTCTCTTGCCCAACTCAGTTTTGTGTATGCAAGCATATTTGCAAATGTGGTTTGATCTCAATGCCAGCTCTCAAGTATCAGATTTCCCCCCCTTTTAAATTAGCAACAACCACTTAAATATATTCCCCAAAGAGTTGATTAAGCAATTTAAACATACAAAAGGCAGAGTATCACCCGTATTTAAGATATGGGCCAAGATGTCTAAATGACAACATGTTATGAGGCTTCTCAAAATATCATCCTGCTTTTAATGTATTCTGCTATATTACTCTAAATGCTTTCATCAGTCTCTGAATGGTGAGAAAATATGCAGTTTCTTTATCTTTCAATCGTGGGTGATGAATTTAGATTTGCTTGTGCGCGTGCCTGCATGCTTGTGCTTGCACTCAAGGCTGATGTGTTGTTTCATATGTGAATTTTTTCACAATTGTATGTCTGCATGTGCTTACGGATTTGTGTGTGTGTGTGTGTGTGTGTGTGTGTGTGTGTGTGTGTGTGTGTGTGTGTGTGTGTGTGTGTGTGTGTGTGTGTGTGTGTGTGCTTGGATGAGGCAGGAAGAAAGGGAGGCGCTCCTTCTGCCTCTATGTCTCTGCACAGTTATTTGTATCAGTGCTGCGCATCACTACCTTAAAGTCTCCATTAATCAATCTCTCGTCCTTTTTATTGTATCACCATGCACTGTGCAGAGATTGCTAAATAAAAAGACATTTCTGTATGTAGAGGAAAGGAGGGCGAGAAAGGAAAAAATGCAACTGTATTCATTGGACCTTAAAATGTTTTGATGGCTTCTGGGAGCCACATTATATTTACATAGGAATGTGTCATTAACGTCAATGGTGCAGCAGAAACTATTAAACTAATACAATGCTAAAGCCAACAACCTTGAGAATTTGATTAAAGGCCTTTGTTGAGTTTTAAAAACGCTCCATTCTCCGGTTAAAACAAAAGACTGATGGATTCAGCTGTGGTTATAATTCAGCTGTCAACTTCTATTGACGCTTCTGACTGTCGCAGCCAGACGACATTTACATACTTTATATATAGACCAAAACGAGGGGTCTGTACGCCTGCAATCATAATAGAAGAAGGTTCAGGAAACACACACACACACACACACACACACACAGAGCTACTGTTTGTCTTTCATTTCAAATTAGCCCGCTGTAATTTTGAAAGAGGCTGCGGGTGTTGTTTGCTTGGCAAAGTGTTGCTGTTTTAGTGCATCTTTAATTCTGCTTTAATTGTGAAAGCGTCTCAACCCCCTTTCGCTCTGTCAAGTGCTCTTTAGTTCTTTGCTAATCTTAGGTCTTAGCTCATCTTTGTGTGGCTATTGCACTGCCCCTGAACTTCGAGGCCTGTGTATTAGCTCACATGCACAGTGTGTGTGTGTGTGTGTGTGTGTGAGAGACAGAGAGAGAGAGACAGAGAGAGAGAGAGAGAGAGAGAGAGAGAGAGAGAGAGAGAGAGAGGGGACATAATGCAAAATCTTAAGAGAGCCTTCTACAATACATTTTCCCCCCCACCTTCTCCCCCTCCCCCACTTGGTGCACGATATGGTTGACTCTCTGTAGTAATTTACTTGTATAGTAATAAGATGATAATGTATGCTTTCTAAATAGGTGGGAGACAAGCAGCATCATATTTAGCACCTAGCCGTGTTCTCCCCGATCATATTTTCAATATAATTATGAAATCTCAGAAAATGCATGTGGGGATGTTTCAGCAAATAGGAGCCATGGCAAAGTGAGACCCTATTTGTGTTTCATTATCTGTTGGAACATATTTTACAGTCATTGTGAGATATTTAACATTGTTTTATCATACCCTCGGGATATCTTACACACCAATCTAATTAAAGTCACCATTTTGCCTGGTATCCTATTTAAAAAATCTATATATTCTATATAATTATGAAATGATGCATTATTTAATATATAAACCCCAAAGCTCCTTGTAAGTGGCGATAATTTTAATAAAAAAAAGAAGAATAGATTCCCCTTCTCTTGGTGCTGTTTAGAAGCTTAATTGGAGAACGGAGTAAATCTTGATTGTTCTCAGAATTTTTCCGGCCAAAATGAAAAAATACAAGCAAGGAAATTAGTATGAAAGCATGCATGAAATCTAGTATTGAATCATTTACAAACCGCGTAACAAAGTGAATGTGATTACATCGACTTAGGCCACCACTTAACAAAACTGCCTGTGTATGTGAGTGTTTTAGTGTACACATTGTGCACGCTCACACCCATCCAGAACAGCAAAAAAGTGACGCCCACACCCGTGAAAGAGGCTGTATCATCACTTTCCCCCCCCTTTTTTTCCTTACAGGAATATTACACAGGAACACATTGTTGTCTCCGGTATTGTTGTTAAAGTAGCCCATTAAAATGCAAGCATGTATATTAAAGAGCAGTGCTGCTTTTTGATGGATAGTCATCTGCCCATGAATAAGTGTGCATATTGATTGGCGAAAAAGGTGAAAAGCAGTTTGACACAATTATTTCTGAAAGGCCCTGGTTATCCCGCATGATTTAAAAACCATTTTAAACGCCTGTCACTTACATTCCCTTCTATGAGACCCCAATGATTCCTGAAAATAATAATTATGTAAAATGTCCAGGCAATATTGGATGTGGCAGGCTCTATGCAGACGCTACGATATGTATTGATATGCATCTATAAGAAAAGATAGAGAATAAGAAAACCATTACCAGAGCCACAAGGACTGCTGTCCTCTCTGTCTCTTTTTTTTCTTTCCCTACCCATCTCCCTTGTCCAACAGACACACATTTGTTTAGCCAGCATGCAAAGAGCCTTATTCCCTAATGAGGCAGCTGCCATTAAACTATATGAAAATGCAGAATTCCCAGCTGAGAATGCTTACTCACATGAAAATAAATCTTGTAAAGCAACATTAAAGATTGACTGATTTAGTAGCTTACTGCAGACTGGATTTACGGTAGTCACACTATCAGCGATGCAATCATCTGTACTTCTGCAAAACGGACTAAAGAATGACAGGTAAGGATTTTCCCCCGTGAAAGGGGTTTTGAATTGAAAGCCATTGTCAACCATTCATTCCCCTTGTCCTCCAGTCTGTCCTTTTTGCAGGATTAGAGTGTAGGAGTGGAGATTTTTCTTTAGGTTTTTGAATTTAATCAGCAGGAGACACTGTGAGGAGATAAAGCCAATAGAGCAGACTACCTGGAACAAAATCCACCCCCCCCTTCCACACAGACACACACACACCCCAAACCATAGCCAATAGGACATTGCTAAAGTGTGCTTGAAGTGTTAATATTTGAATGCACCGGCAGACATCCATCTGACAGCAGTGAACATGCATCCTAATGGACAATCATTCTGCATGGAGATGAATTTCTAAATAATCAGAGTCTTGTGTCATATAAACATATTCTGCCGTTAGCTAGTAAACAGTTCAAGAGGTGACAAAAGATGGCACAAATTAGTGTGTGTTCCCTGGTTCATGTGCAGTTGCCGCCACATTCATCCTTCTCACTCATCTTCATCATCACCATCATCATTGCTGCTGCATTACATGTCTGCCAGAAACAATCACCTCTTTTGTCTTTTACAAAAAAGCAATAAGCAAGTGTTCACTAGTTCTGAGCAAAGTCACAAGATTTTTTTTTTTTTTTTTTTTTTTCGAATCTCTCTGCACCGAGTTCCTGGAAAAAGTAACACCAGGAAACTTCCAAGCAACATCCCTCAGTTTATATTCAAGTCAAGAGAGATGACACTGGTGCCAAAACTTATTATCTAATTTATCAGCTTTTTTTCCGTTTGTCTGTTTGTTACTTTTTTTTAATATAAATAAAGTAATTGTTTTTTCACTAGGTCATAACATCAGTTCAGGAACTTAAAGAACAGTATACTGTAAAATATCTATCTATCTATTATTATCATTATCATTACTGTTATTATTATTATTATTATAATCATCTTTTTATAACATAATTGGTATTTTATCTTTAACGTTTTTATTATTATATATATATATATATATATATATATATATATATATATATATATATATATATAGATATATAGATAGATATATATATATATAGATAGATAGATATAGATATAGATAAATAATGAGAGCTCAGTTTTTTTGTTTTGTTTTGTTTTGTTTTCAAATCTAAATGGTAAGATCATTCAGGTAAATCAGCTCTCAGCCGTGGCTGTTTTTTTTTTAATTGCCTGCAATATGTGTGAACCTTGTATTCTTCTTTTATGGTAAAAAGGAAGGATGAACAATAACAGGAAAGAATATCAACATCTCATCTGTGGTCTGTAACAACCACTATGCCTGAAAAAC
The DNA here is from genome assembly GCA_036785175.1 of Eupleurogrammus muticus. Taxonomy (NCBI): domain Eukaryota; kingdom Metazoa; phylum Chordata; class Actinopteri; order Scombriformes; family Trichiuridae; genus Eupleurogrammus; species Eupleurogrammus muticus. Next base: position 1,542,621 of record JAYKQN010000002.1, on the reverse strand, counting down.
TGTTTTCTTTTTTATCAGAATGGGCTGTGAATCAGACAGAAAATGTGTATGAGTGAGACTGTGTGCATGTGTGTGTTTCAAGTGTATGTGATTGCATGAGTGCATATGTCACGTGTGTTATGAGTGTGCTTTTGTGTTTTTAATGTACTGTAGGTTCCACTAGCATCAATCATTCCGTACAATTAGTCCAATTCCCACTCAATTTTCTGCTTTCTGAGGAAAGCAACATTGCTGACTGCACAGACAGCTGTCTCTGACCAACTTACACATGCACAAACACAAGCACACACATACAATCGCTTTCTCCTCTCATGCTTACAATAGATCACACGCAAACCTCTTAAGATGTATGGTGCTAAGAGGACAGCAGGTGCCTTGTCAGAGGAGTCGTGTGTGTGTGTGTGTGTGTGTGTGTGTGTGTGTGTGTGTGTGTGTGTGTGTGTGTGTGTGTATGTCAGTTTTCTTTTATTGCCTACTTTGACTGGGCACACCTCATCCTCTCCTCCTCCTTTTCCTCCTTCAGCACTATCAGCCTCAAGTGCCGTTTGTTTACCATAGCAACCAGATTAAATTAGGGGAAGTGATTACAGTTTATTAACAACCAAACGCTGTCAGTATATTCTTATAATTTGGTATGTAAACACTTTGCCCTGGTAGCGCTCTCTACTAGAAATTGCTTTGTACAGTTCGAGGGGGCCCCCAAGCTCAGTCATAATAAAAATATAATTATGGATCAGAAAATAGCCACTCATAGCCCCCCACCCCTACCAGCCCACCCACTGCCCCTGTGTTGCCCCGCCCTTACACGTACACCCACGGCCAAATAGCAACCTCCCATAAAATTCCCAGGTACCACTGGAAAGCCACTCGTAATGAACAATACAAATGGTCTTCTCCTTTTTTCCCCTGCTTGATGCGCACTAATAAACCCATTAGAATTAACATTCACACTTCATGTAATGAGGTGAGGGGAGAAGGGGTGGGCGGTGTGGGGGGTGGGAAGACGATGGGGGTGGGGGGTGGTTGGGGGGGTTCAGACTTTAGTTTTCCATATTGACTGCTCTTGCCCTTAGCCCCACTTTGCATTTAATACAGTACTCGGGGCCAAAGTGATTGTTAAATTATTTCCTTGTTGTGTGGAGAGATATTTGTAATTAATATTAAAATTAAGCATTGCGTTTATGCCGGGTGGTTTATTATTACAAGAGCTGCTACCAAAAGCCCCTGTGCTTGCCCAGTACTCTCATCTCACTCCACCTTCATATGTTTTCTCTCTTTACCTCTCTCGTTATGCATCAAAATATTTCTCCCCAATCACTGTTTTTATTCCTTCTCTAACTGGTGTCTTCCCCTGCCCGTATATTTTTCTCATATTTACAGTAAACCTCTCTCGCTACCTCTCTCTCTCTCTCTCCCTTCTCTTTTACTTTCCCATTTTCCTTATCCCTCTAATATTTCTTTCCTTGCCCTCCCCTCTCCTTTAAGACATCAATTATACACCCACAGATTATGTTTTCATGTGGTGTCCCACAGGTTTTGGCAGAGTGCTTTAGAAACACAGGATCATTTTAAATAAGCACCTACTCAGAGAAAAGAGGGGGGGTCGAGGGAGATAGAGAGAGAGAGAGGGGAGAGAGGGAGGGAGGGAGGGGTGAAGAAAGAGAGGAGGAAAACAGAAAGATGAAAAAGTAAGAGAGATGGAGAGAGAAAATAGAAAAAGAGAGGGGGCTGCTCTAGGCCAAGAGAATATGAGCAGGTGCAGCAGGGAAAATGAGTGCTATAAACAAGCCTAGGTCCTCATAATTTATCATTAATCTGGGTGCCTGCGCTCGCAGGGCTGGGCTTATTCTGCATGCTGATAGCCATGTCATATTTCTTATCACAGATTTGTTTATGCTTTTATCCTTGTTTCTCAGCCTTTACACTTACTGCCATGGCATCAGCTATTACCACGTTGGCATTTGGGTAAGGGAGAAGGTGAAGCCGCCGCGTGTATGTGCGATGAGCCACAAAAAAAGAATGATCCATGCATGTGTCACTTTGACATTAATGGGTAAACCCGACAGAGAGGAGGGGGGGGCGGCAGCATCTTTTTTTTTCTCCACAGACAGTGAAGGCAGCACAAGTGCTGCTGATCTTTAACAGACGTGACAAAAAGTCAATCAGCCAGTCATTGCACTAATCAGAAACACATTAACAGTTGTGCCTGAGCTCGCCTTGGAAGTTCTTCCTTTGAGTCCCTCAAACTAGAGACAGATTGCCACAGAAATCAGTTCAACTTTAAAGAGGCTCAGATGGGCATCAAATCTGTCCAAATGTTCTGTACATTGACAACACACACCAGATTTATCATGAATTTCTCATATTGGACTACTTCATTAAAAATGTTCCAACCATGTTTACTTGAATAATCAACCAACTAAGTGTATCTAAAGCAACAACATGATCTACTTTGGAAAATTGTACCAGAGGCCTTACTGTTTGAGTGACTGTCTTGAATGTTTATTTTTCATCAAAGTTAGGACGATTAGAATGTCCCCCCCCTTCTCCTTCATCTGAATTTGAATTGGTAATACTGCTTCTTTGTTTACTCTGTGCAATTTACTAATGAAAAATATGTGCAGAAGTTATTGATTCATGACCGTAATTGTTTAATTATTAATCAGTTTAGTCTTATATTAGCATTTTAAATGTAGCAGACAGCTTGAGAAAACTGAGACGCAGGTTCAAATTTGTTTTTTTTATGTGCCATCAGAGATTGTGGGAGACATCAAAGACAGACTTGCACATGGTACAACATGTGTAGTTTCAAATGCTAGTCCTACATTTAACGAATGCACATTATACTACTTTAGGTTTTCCAGATAAACTGCCCATCACTAAACAGACAAGCTTAAAAACTAAGTTGGTGAACACACACACTGTAAAACCCTAAAATTCATGGTAACTAACACTTTACTGAAAAATAAGTTTTTCAAAAAATTAAATTGAAAAAATTATTTGTATAATAAAATCAATCAAGTACAGTTGTATATATAAGTTATATATTTAGTTGTATAAAACAGTTATAGTAATATTTTGACTACAGTGATTTATTGTAAAATATATTGAAATCTACTGTACAATCTACTGTAATAATCATTTAGAGTAACATTACTGTTTAACACAGTTACAAATTCTACAGCAAAGTTTAACAATGCACACCTAAATGCACAATATATGATTTTATGCTACAGGGGTCTTTCAATCAAAGACTAAAAAAAGGATGGTATTGATGACATTAATTAGCAGTATGGCATTATGGGAATTTTGTCTTCATTGCTCTGCAGGCAGCTTTTTTTATGACATTATCTCCATATCATAAAAGTCAATGGTAAACATTTCAATATTAATATAATAATATATGTGTGTTATTTTACTCTGATTCATACAGCTCATGTTTTGATGGATGTCAAATTATTATCTACATACCAAAACTTACTGATTTTTGATTGTTATGTGTTTCAGGCCTCCTTGTCTGATCACACCACAGCCCCTAAATCTACATGTTCTAGTCAGCTAAATAAGATAGGAAGAGGGGTCCATTTTACTGATAAGCTCACTCTAATCAGCTATTAGGTAGCAGCAATGTGCGGATGCTGCCAAAAGTGACCTAAACGCTTTTACTAACTTTCTACATCAAAGTATTTTACAATGTAAAAGCACAAAAAACTTCTGCATTCTGGCATCGCTTCCAACATGTGAACAATGCAAATCCATTGCTTTTAAGTGTCAAGTAGTTCCAAAAGTGATTTCCATATGACGTGAATGCAACAATAAACTCATTCTTCTTATGAACTAAAAGCGAGAACAGGACAATGACGTCTCCAGATAACGACGTGGGAATGCTGTATGTGGGCCCTTGTTCTCAAACAGAGGGAAAAAGGTCACTGCAGGACTGTCACAGCCCCCAAGGTTAGAGTCTGTACTTATCAATTTACTCACATCATATTTCCAGATGCAAGTCAAGTGCATAATTAATGATTGTAGCTCTGAGGCACCAAACTCATTTTCAGCTGTGAAAACATAAAGGAAGTGTTTAATTCCCAAATGAGATATCCTCCATTCAATAAATCTGACACCTGCTCTAAAATCAAAGCCGGGACAACTCCAAAATACGACATTACCTTAGCCAAAATATATGTCTGCAAATAAAAGAAGGTATGCCTTTTGAAATTAAAAGATTCTTTGACAACTTCATACAGATTTGGTCTTAGATATGTGTTTTCTTACTTGCTTTTATATGAATATCTCTATTATAGATTATAGTTATAGTTGTTCCCTCACTTGCTTACCTTCCTGCTAACAAAACCATTCAGACATCAAAACTCGGACCACACAGGCTTTTGGAAATTATGTTGGTGGATTTCTATCTACACAGAGTCCCATCTGACAGAGACCCAGGTGGGGTAGCAGGTGTCTTCACTCTGTGACCAATCCCAGCGATTAATGGATCAATTAAGTTCAAGGTAGATGAGAAAGCAGCTGCAACCATCCTCAACATAAGTGACCTATATGGAAAGACTTTCATTTCAAAAGGTATTTTGAAATGTGAATATGAAGTATGAAGTATAGCAGATTATGGGTTGTTACACAAGTCATGAGTGGAGAAGTTCTCTTTTGGAGAGTTTGTTGTTTTGTTGTATGTTTTAATACTGTAATAGATATTAGGTTAAACGCACTAAATGTATAATTATGTACATGCTGTACATATAATATAAAAAATATCCTATTAACATGATAGTAGATCACTTGTGCTATGGCCATAAGTTACATTCAAATTTTATAAAAATTCTCAAGTCATTTTGCTCTAATTATAGCATCAGTGAGCTGTGGTCAGACTGAAAGTGAAGTGAATTTTGTGGCAGCAAAAAATAGATTTAAACTGAAACATCAACAACAATGTGTTTGTTCTTTATGTCATTTTCTGTGCAGCCTCGAGTTATAAGAACAGAGACTTGCAGCTGACTTCCAGTTTTTTTTTTTTTTTTGGTCGGAGGGGGGAGTTTGTTCCAGATAAGTGGAGGCTGAAAACTGACACACTGCTTCTCTATACAAACTTACATAACATACATACAATAACTGAACTAACAGGTGACGATATCTTGTTTTTCTTGAAATTTGGGTCTGAACACCATAGACAATTATACATAGATACAGCATTGGTCTTTGTAACCAGTGTGAAAATCTTTATCATAATGTAAATTAAAAAAGTAACTGTGTGTTTTTATGAATGAATCTCACCTCATAAACACAACTTTTCTTTAGTAGGAAAAGAGTGTTGTTTTCCTTTTTTTAGGTTGCATAATCTCATTTTAAAGATACCCACACACTCACTGTGATATATTTGGTTTAAAAGTAGACTGATGTGATCGACGATTATTTAAAACTGTGTATCTGTACCATTACATTTTTTTCAGCACCAGCACAGTGTATTGAAGCTATATTTACACTGTATTGAATATTCAGCATTAACATGCAGACATACTTAATTCTAAAGGATTATCTAGGACTGTGATTGGTAGGCTACTTAATGACCTAGTTAGAGAATAGGTTAAGCTAAGTGCATCAAAACAGACATTAGCAAGACAGGCATATTACTTATTAGAACATTCCTCATTTTGCAATTTCTCCTAGCATCTGTCTTTTTTATGTATCTACAATATTACTGTTTATCTCAAATGTCTTTCTCTAAGGTTAAGTACCTCTTGTCATCTATTAGTCCATCTCTCTCTCTCTCTCTCTCTCTCTCTCTCTCTCTCTCTCTCTCTCTCTCTCTCTCTCTCTTTCTCTCTCTCTCTCTCTCTCTCTCTCAAGACCAAAGAGTCATATTTTAAGATTTTTTTTTTGCTTCTGTGATACTTCCTCTTTGAACTTTCACATCCAATCTATGACGGCCCATAACTGGTACCTTATTAAATGTTACAGTGTGATGAAAGTAGGGGGCTTTAAGGAGAACAAAATGAGTTCCAATGCTATCCTGTCCCACTTTCCACATGGGCCCGATCACACAAGTACACACATATGGCGTCAGCACACACTCCTTCTTGCTTCCAGACCACTCATACCAAGACAAATGAACAGCCACACATATACACACTCAAAGTTGGTCACCTGAACTCAACTCTGATGGTGCAGCACTGTGAATGACAGGATTGATTCCAAGGCATAGGGTACATCTTTTCTTCTTCACCCCCCCCCCCCCACACACACACACACAAACCCCTTGTGAATATTCCCATGTTGAAAGGTGTGTGTGTGTGTGTGTGTGTGTGTGTGTGTGTGTGTGTGTGTGTGTGTGTGTGTGTGTATGTGCGCACCCCACTGCTGAATGTGTGTGTGTCAGAGAAGCTTGTCTTTTTCAGGGAACACCCCCAGAACTAATGTTCCACACCTGTGCACAGTGCCGCATTCTTTATCGAGCATCACAGGTGCACTGCATTAATTGAGGAAGAAACCATTTCATCGGCAGGGTGGGGATTTGGGGAGGGGGGGTGACAGCGGTGCAAGTGGTTTCGGTGGTGTGGGGGTCCTCCTCCTCTTCCCCTGGCATGAATTCAATCACTCAATATTCACATTACACACATAAATTGCTTTTAGCATTGAGGGCTCGAAGGTTTCAAAGCATCTGCATGGATGATATCAGAGGAAGAGCACCACCCTATTTTTAAGTAGTAATTTTTTTAATAGTATTTTGGCATGAGTCCCAGTCTGTGTGTATGTGTGTGTTTGTTTTAATGTGCCTGTATATTCCAGAGTTGGCCTTGTTGGCGTGCTTTATAAAAAGCATGAAAGTCTTGCCAAATACATGTAATGTTTGTAATGGTCCTTTGTAGTGAGGAGAGCAGTGTGTGTGTGTGTGTGTGTGTGTTGAGCCCAAAACACCTGCAGAACCCAGAGGTCAAACATATGAGACTGCCCCTGCCACAGTGACGCAATTACCAGGCATAAATACCTTCCCTGCACTCCTTTTCTTTTCTTCCAACTCCATTCCTCTACATCACCTTTTATCGCTTCATCCCCTTTTTTCTCCACCTCTGCAACCACCTCTTCTAATTTTTACCATTCTTCTGTGCCCCCCACACACACACATACACACACACACACACACACACACATCTCACCATCTTTTCCCATGGAGCAGATTATGACTGTCTGTCAATCAGTCCATTTAACATCTGCTCTGGGTAAGGCGAGGCAGACAATAACACATCATGGTCACTGAACTGAATATCCCTAAAGATTTCAGAGGAGGCCTCCTTTTTTGTATTTTCCTTTACATTTTTTTCTCTCTTTTTTTCTTCTTTCCCTTCTTTTTTTAGGAGGTCTGGTAATGAGTAACAAAAGGTCATTGGAGCATTGCAGCTGCTCATCCACTCGTGCCATAATCCACGGCACTCATGCCTGATTACCTCTGCAATGGTCAAAGGTAGGGGAGGGAGTAAAAACAAAGGGTGCAAGGCATCAGGCTCCTTCAAGAAATATGGGTACAGGGTGTTATTTTGGACAGCGCCAGTCAGAGAGAAATAACCCTGAGCAGACCATTTATTCTTTTAAATCAAAATGCCTCGGCAGCAGCATGCAGTGAGGGGGAAAAACATGACACATTTTCTCCCTTCCCCTCCATCAACGGCCATTTTGGTCTCCACAATTCACCTTCCATGGCATCATTTACAATGAGCCATATCAAAGCCACAAAGTGTTAAAGCTGCAGTGCACGCATTTGAACATGCAGATAATCATTCGCTTTTTCAGCCCACACCAGCTTGTGGGCACACACACACACACACATAAAGTTGTGCACAGGCATACGCATAGACACACACCAACATTATCACAAGCGCACTTGTCGGCGTAATAGCTTTAACTAGACTAAATTGTCTGCCCTTCATTTGTATGTGTATGGCGACCCACATTCTCCATGACTCGCCCTTTGACAAAGAGGGGTCATTCCCTCAGCAAAGAAAATGAAGCTCAGTAGATATTGTTTGATTGGATTTTGCCTTTTTAATGTTTCAGGATCATTACAGGAATTCATTTGAAGTGTTGCTGAAAATGAAACCACGACCCTCTTCCCACATTTAATTATTCTAATACCACTTTCTTTTTGCTCTCATTCTCGCTTTTTTTTTCCGTCCGTCTGCATGTGTGCCATTTCGAGAAATTAAAATCATCAGGCTAGCCTTAAAATGAGACCAGGGTGGACCAATTTTCACTCAGGACGTTATTTTGTTTCCTCTCAGCCATCTCATCTCTCTCCGCTCTGCTTGTACACAGTTTTTTCTTTGTTGTTTTTGCCTATCATCCACATTTGCCTCATCCCCCCACCACCCTCCAACAATTTTTCGTAACTCCATCCTCTTCTAACTTCCTCTGTCTTTTCTTTCCCCTCTCTCACTTTCACAGTGTTTCCATCACTTTTGTCTCATCCCCCCCACCCCTCCACCCCTCCACATTTTTAAACACAAGCCAGCGCATTTGGTTCCAAACCAAATGTGTTCATTCCAACATTTCAATAAATTGAGTAGGGGAGGCATTAACGTTAATCACAGCGACCACATTGTGCTTGAGACACGTCGGTGGGATTATGGATTACTATTAGCTGGATGGAAACCGATTCTTTCATTTGAATTCCGACTTCCTCATCTTGCTAAAATTAAAAAGAGAACTAATACTTCTTGGACAATAATACTTCTTCTTGGACAGGACTTTGCATTGCTCCCCCTCCTTCCCCTCTCTCCCTTTTCTTCCTCTCCCTGATCTACAGGAACACCCAAGGAGCAGTGAATGGCAGACAGTTCACATCTTATTTCAAATCGCAACCCCGTGAAGCTCATTGTTTCATTTACCCAATTGATACCTCTGTATGTGATAATGATAATTTCCCTTACTCTTTGCTCGCTAAATATTCTCAGTTGGTGATATTGGCCATGTTACAGTTGTCAGATTACATCGGGGGCACAGAAGAGCTCTCGACATCAGTCAAACACATATAGTTCTTTTTAAAAGACCCTTACGAAAATTAACCATGGTTTTACCATGGGAAATACCGTGGTTTTACCATGGTTTTTTGGGTCATGGTTTACCATGGTTTTTTTGTGGTAACCATGGTTATACTATGGTTTTTATGTAGTAACCATGGTTCTACCATGGTTTTTGGAAGTACCATGAACCAACCATAGTAATACTATGGTATCCAAAAACCATGGTAGAACCATGGTTACTACATAAAAACCATAGTATAACCATGGTTACCACAAAAAAACCATGGTTAACCATGGTTACCCAAAAAACCATGGTAAAACCACGGTATTTCCCATGGTAAAGCCATGGTTAATTTTCGTAAGGGGAACTACACTCAGCCCACCTAAAGTGGACGAAAAAATGGACCAACTTGAACCGACTTCATAAGTTCATTCAGTACTTTCTGTAAAGTAATTTGAGAATGACTGGTTTCCGTTTTTTTTTCCCCGTTAAAGGGGTTTTTTAGGGAGTTTTACCTTGTACGATGTGAGGGTCTAAGGACAGGGGATGTTGTGTTGCTTTTGTACAAACTGTAAAGGCCGTTGGGGCAAATCTGTGATTTGTGATTCTGGGCTATACAAATAAAATTGAATGGAATTGAATTAAATTGGTACGTCAGGACCGAGGCGCTGGCAAAAAAAAAGACAAAAGAGAAAAATGTGCAGCTTTAGCTGTCATATCTTCTTCCTTGATTTAAGAAAAAATAAATTTGACTCTGGATTTATTTGGAACTGGTAGTTATTTGTCAAAATATACACCTGTGCCCTACATTTAAAGTGAACCCAATAGTTAATTGAACTAATTGGCTATTTTTTATCATTTATGGTACTTGTGGACTTGTGTTTTTTCTCTGCTTTTTCTCATTTCATCACATGTGATAAAGTAACTTTCATAAGGTTTTTGCATTTGTTTTTGCATTAATGAATGAAGCTCCTTGCTTATATATACATATTGGAGGAAAATATCAGTGTTTCTGTGTGCTGTAGACGGTGCTATAAACAAACCACCATTCTGTTTATGATTTGCTATGAAGCTACATATATCTGTAAAATATGTTCTTTAGCAAAACAACCAGGATTCATTACAGTTTTTTTGTTAGCCTCTGTTATTTCAGCACTAATTAACTTCATATGAAAAGGTTTTACAGGTTTAAAAACACAGCTAGTAAAATTATAATAACTCTGAAATTCCTACTTTTATCCAAACTGTGATAAATTAATATGACATTTTGGGTGAAATACTTTTAAAACACCTTAGAATTAAAATCAACGCATCTATGAGACTTTAGGGAGCAGAGTTAAATAAATACAAGGGCTGTTAAGAAATGAAAATAGACATCTTTGTGTGTAGCAGTCTCATGGGGACACAGCATGCATGTGGGCTGCAGCACTGCAGGAGAAGAGCTGTATACAGTATCTGGTCATACTATAGACATGTGCAACAGATGGCCTGAATTATGGTGTATATATCATCACATCATTTTATATTATTGCTACTACAGGAATTTCCCTCCTCTGCATAACACTGTTGATCATTTTCACAACCTCATGCTGGAAAGTGACAGTTCACATGTACAGCTTCTGTTACTATTATGAGGTTTGTTCTGGGAAAAGCAAACGAAAGTTTCTTATGTGTCAGAGGATCCACACGTGGAACCTCTGGATATGATTAAAATATCAATTAATAGCCTACTGCTTTTGGAGCTCAAATTTTTAAATGATACTTTTTAGCTGGGCGTCCCAGGAACACTGTTGAAAATAGCCTCCCAGCCTCCTCTTTCATGTCAAAAAAGCCTATTGGGACTATTTTGAGGGAGCCAAGCTCTGTAATTCACACAGTCACATATTTAACAGGAATAATCATTTGAATACACCTCTTTTGTCTTCTCTGATTCTCTCTTTGAAATGTCTGCAGCTGGTCACTATAATGTCTGGTTGTTGGATAATGTGGAAGAATCAGTCAACTTCTTGTTTTCAATCAATCACAAACAATATACAATAATACAACTCATATAACCGAACTAAAAGTACATGTGTGAAAATTGATTGTTTCCAGTTCTTAAAGGTCATAATGATGGATGTCTTTAACTCCAGAGACTTGTCCTTCTTCACATTTTCTATCTAAACCACTTGATTAAAGAATCTGTTTTATATTTCTTGGAAATGCACTATGTAAATTTGCATTTATAAGATTTCTATGAGAATATCAACACCATTTATATGTCAGTAAATACAAATACGCAAAATATTATGCTACCATCTGCAGTCAGGTAGTTTTACTAAGCATTACAGACACTGGTAGCCTGCTTTTCTTCAAAAGTATAGAACAAAAGTAGCTCATCAGCACCACATAATATGTTATACTCTATCTCACTGTAAAAAAAATCCTCACATCTCAGCAATAAAGCAAACAGCAAAAGCAAAATGTCAAACTATTATAAGGCTGCAGACAGGTGTGTAAATTTGGTTTAAACCCGAAATAGGGTGACATCTCCTAAGCAGTGACATCCCAGTTAAAATCTGGCCAAACTTTTGCCTCATTATCATTCCCCTGCTCTCTTTCAAAGGAAGTCACAGAATGCCCCTAAAATGATCTCCAACATGTCAGTGCTGAATGTTTAAATATCTAACTAAGACCAAAATCTTTCCTTAATCTTGAACAAGTGCTGCCTATACATAACCATAAAAAATAGTAGTTTTGTTCTAGTGGCCAAGAGAATGAAAAAATATGTTGAAAATGAATGTTTTGCAGACACAGTACGTTCAATATAAATGTTTTCTCAATATACATTTTCCTCATTATTTTGATGAAAAAATCTCAATAGTTGTGGTTTCATACAGTACATATAGAAATGTAGAAATGCATAAACTTTTTTTAAGACACAGTATGAATATTTAATGAACTCCTATTTACTCCAGCTGCAATCCACCCTTCAAGCCAGTTAATACAAGGTGGGGGAAGTGCAGCCAGAACAAATAAATCCAATAGTAAAGAGAGCACTTTTGTGCAAACCTTTAAGCTTTACATTTTACTTGTTTTATTTTTGCCACGTGAGGAATGAGACAACCGCTACAGGTCAGTGTATGTGCCTAAATGCGTATTTGTGTGTGTGTGTGTGTGTGTGTGTGTGTGTATCCCTGACGTTGCTGTCACCAGTGGATGGTATATGTCAGCCTTGACTACATGCTGGCTCCCCTTCATCACCAGCTGCAGCTCCAGAATATCTGGCAAACTGTTTGTCTGCCTGCCTGCTTGACGTACAATAAAACTGTGTCTCCATTAGTCAGGCCTCTACAGGCCCTACACATACACACACACGCACACACACACACACACACACACACACAACGCAACATACAATTGTAACACAAACAAGCAGGCATGTGCGACACTGAAATGTAAAGTCAGGTTCAGATAAATGAGGAAACACGCGCATGTCCTTGCAGAAATTGTGTCTATCCATAGTCACCCTGTGTGCATGTGTGTATGTTTGTCCTCTGTACCTCTTCTAGAGACAACTGCAGTCTGTGCCAGATACCATCATAATGTTGGACAGGTGTACAACATGGTAATCAGGGATTTACGAGTATGTGTGTGTGTGTGTGTGTGTGTGTGTGTGTGTGTGTATGAAAAAAGGAAGGGCTGAGAGACAGAGAGGAAAAACAAAAAGAGAGAGAAAAGCAGTTTGAAAAGATGGGATCCAATATTCATGCATTTGCCCCACCCCAGCTGACCTCCAACTGTATGTGTGTGATGGTGTAGAGGTCAGCTCTGTCCTCACTGCCCCTCCATGCACGACCAATTCCCCCTTTCCCTCTTCATCCTCCGCTATGAACTCCCTCCTCTCTTCCTTTACTTCGTCCCTCCTCTTTCTCTTTTACGTGTTAATCCCTTTCCCCTCCTCCCTCTGCTCACCCTCTCTCCCCTCCCCACTATTTTCTACCTTTCTCTGGAAGCGGAGCTTAAAAGACAGGCTGTCAGAGGATGCTGAGTGCTCTGGCCTGGTTAGTTAATGTGTTAGTTAGAGACACACCTGCCAGTGAAGGCACCATCAGTGATATGGACTGGAGATAGCTGAAGGTAGGTGAATCAATCAGTCAATCAATCGGCAAGTGAACAAGGTCATCAAATGTTTTTTTGCTTAACAGCCAACAGTGATCACTAACACAGATTCTCCCCCTTTATATTTTCATATTTAGTCCTCTATTCACCATTACCCTGGATATTGCACTGCCCTCATAGATGCACACACATTAGCACATAGCGCTGTCAACCTAAATGATACTTTTCACCATCTTTCCATTTGCACCTCCTCCTCCTCCTCTCGCCTTCCTGTGCCTTAAATTATTCAGATCTCTCTACATTTGATTTAGCATGCCTCCTGTCTGCCATTTCCCCCTCTTTTTTATACATTTCATTATGTTGTATGACTTTAGACCCACTGGCTGGAAAATGACAATTATTTTGCTCCAGCAGCCAGCTATTAACAGAGTGCAGAGTGGGCTCTGCAGTGTAAGAAGCTGCCGCGTGTATGCACACAAACACACACGCATGCATGGGTGTACACACAGTAACACACATGCACACAGGTAAACACTGCACACATATAGATATACTGTAACTTCAGTTTGAACCTTAATGCCTTGAAATGGATGCATGTATGCAACAACTGTATAGACTGCTTTTATGTCAGGTTCACTGTAGCTTTTTTTTCTCTTACACACACATATGGGCGCACACACATACACACACACACTTAAAAGTGTACAGTGTATTATAAAGCAACAGAAAAGCTGGCTTGTGGCCGGGACTGCATGAGGAATGATCCCACAGAAAGCGCAGAACAAAGAGAGAGATCTGTCACTGCAGAGTAATGCCTTGTAAATGTACCTTTAGCGTGGCCAGGCTAGTGAATTCAAACCATATCTAATGGTAGCTTGTTTGGCCTTTTCATCAATTCTGCATAAATATATATGAGCCACAGGGAAACATACAAGGGGCCTAATAGAAACGAATGAACTACTCAACCATATATTTGCTGTGAGAGATATGCAGCTTGTGATTGGAAAGGGCATCCACTATCTGCAATATTGATAATACTTTTCAAATTTCATCTGCTTTTGTTTGCGTTCTGCGGCCGCCTGTTTAAACATGGTGAGAATTATAATGAGGCCAAACATTATCTCCACTGGTTGTTCTAGGCTGAACATATAACTTTATCACTGAAATGATTCCCGTACTTTGGCTGCATTGTAGCGTTTCCATTAGAGCTTGGCTATCTGACAGAACTCCAACCAATCGGCAGCAACAGTGGCCCACGTCTGGTGGCCAAGCGGTGCCTGAATCTGTGACATTGTGCTGTGCGTGTGTGTGCATGTGTGTGTATGTAGAATGTGCCAGGATGTTTAATTGTAACCGTCTCTAATCAAATATGCTGGAGGACAATGTGAACTCACTCTATTTTACCTTGCCTGGCATTTTATAAACACTACATATTTCTGTGGGTTGTAACATATTGTTCATTTCATGGATATTCTTAAATTCAGACTTTGGTTTTATGTTACAAGGGGACATAACTAAAATATTATTGGTATTTGCTTTTTACATTTGCTCCATTCTTTACTTTTTGCCTTCATTTTCCTATTCATCTCTTGGACATCAATCACAACTGGACAACATAGATATCTGGTCACAATATAAGGTTGACCTTTTCACTGTAAGACTGAAATTATAGTTCTGATAAGATTCTCTACAGATCTACCCAGAGACGGGTGATATTGTACTGGTACACATAAACCGGTGTGCTTGTTTTCCAAATCTCAACAAGGCTTCATGCAGCCCTACTAAGATTGACGCAATATTTTGCCAATGGATGAGTTCAAAATGGAATGAAAATATTAGGCATTTTCATGTTTAAAAAAAACGAAAGAAAAGCTGCGCAAACATACATGTTCACCTATTTATCCCTTGGATGTGGATAAGTTCCAGTAAATGTAGATGTCTAATCACAATGCTGGGTTCACCGTTTTGTGTGAAAAATAAATAATAATAATACAGTTCCACAAATGTACATGGAAATCCTGCTGATCTGCTGAAGGGTTTCCGGCAGCACTTTATAATTGAGGCCCTGCCTCTACAACAAATGGCACATGTCCACTTCAAAAAAAATAAAATTGCATCTGCGTATACAGAGTAGTGGAACGTCTCAAAAACCGCAGGCTAAGCCGTTAGTGGGTTTAGCTGCTACTTTATTCCACACAGTACAACAAACTTTGTAAGAACAGTTCTTGAGTGCTGCATCTTTTTCTTTCAGAGAAGAATCATATTCTGCAGTGTTTTATTTCAAGATGCATTCACAGACCCTCAGGAAATCCCAGCATTATCCACTAACAGAACAGAATCTGGGCCTAAACTAATTTATTTACAATGAGGGTTTGACAACAGTGTTCTTGTTGGTAATTTCCACATGTAGCGCCCCTTTGGTCCTTTCAGGGAATAACATAGGGGTTTAGCTACCCTAGGTTCTTTATTATTATACTAGCTTATTCACTAGTTAGTAGACAGGTTAGTAATAAGTAGTAATAAGTCAGACTGTTTTAAAATACAAACACACAGTTTACTTTAAATTCACACATTTAAACATACACACATTAATTTAAATGAACGGTAAATTAGTCACTCTTGTTTCAATTATTAACACAAAATATCCTATACCCCAGGTATAGCATTCAACACACATTCAAAATCCCATTCACAGTAATATACTTTCAAAAATATAAAAGGAAACTTATAAGCCGGCAAAACTAATGTCAAATACCCCAAAGTCAGCGCTTTTGACGAAGTAGAAGTCTTTGAGTGCGTAGCAATCCCCGTTGACGATGAGCGAGATGAGCGAGTGAAGATGACGAGATGAGGGGGTGAGAGAACAACGTTCCATGCTCCAGCATGCACAGCATCCACGAGCTGCAGGCGTGAACAACGCGTGTTCCACAGCACTGTGGCTCCTTGGCTCAGCTAACGTTGTCTTCAGCGGTGTAAGCTTCAGTTGTAGCTAGACAATGTCCTCTGGCTTCCTCCACGACATCGGTGTTCTCCTGGCCGGCTAACACTGTCCGTTTAGCAAAGCACTCGACAAAGCTAACTTACAATGAAAGTTTACATAGACTAACATGGCGACTGCCCGAACTTTTACCGCGCGTAGCAGTAGATTTTAATTAACAGTCCCAAAGGCATTGTAGCAACGAAATAAGTTCACTAGTCGTTCACTTAGGTTACTACTATGTCTACACATCAGAAATACATGGGTTATATATTTCTATTTTCACTTAACTTTGCGTTTAACTGCACATGCACACATCCCTTTCGGCCATCTTCCTCGTTCTCTCCCTCGTCTCTTTTGAGTTGCTACTACTTCCTGCTACCGCTCAACTCTCAAGCTTCCGATTGGTTACAAAAATTACAGCATAACGAAATATATACTTCTCCAAAAACATTTCTAACATAAATAGAAATAATATTCTGACATTTACATACTCCAGAAAATAATAATCAAACAAACAAAATTACACATGTGCAGAACTGCTGCATGCATATTGTATAGGACTACACGTTGCAAACATGACGTCATCACACTCTCAAAGTAATGAACTCTCATCAAACTCTCAAATGTTTTTAACCTTTTTAACATTTTAACTAGACCATATTTATTCTAATTATGAACTCTATTTATTAACCTTCCTCTAGTGTTAGCTTTCTGCTACCATCCCTGATGTTAACGGGTCGGTTTTGACCCTTATCTTAAATCAGCTACAAAACACCCTAAAAACAAATATTTATCATCCAAAGTGTTTCTTTCCTCTTGGTTACCTTGTTAGGTTTCCTTATCCAAGAAAAGATTGGTTTTAACACTTTTGTTGTGGCCCCCTGGGCCTTTCTTTTGAAAGAATACTCCTCGTTTTAAATATAAAAAAATTGTCAGATGAACCTCAAGAGAATTATATAAATAAATAAACAGTTGTTATGTTACCTGACTATTACTGAGGGGTATTAGAACACATTTCTTAAATGTTCATAATTATTCAAATACAAAATTAAAACCAGAACTAGTAATAATACAAAATGTAGATTTGCAAGCTCAAACAAACACAAGTGATGTTGTGACCCTGCAGTCCAGTGTCATGTCGAGAACTACTTGTTTTCCTTGTTTTTTTTCAAGGATGCCACTTGCAGATTTGCCTGTGTAAATCTGTAGATTCTATGCATAGCTGGTTTTTGCATCACAGGCTGCCCAGATTTTTAGGCCGTATTTGCCTGGCTTACTGGGCATGTATTGCCGGAAGGGGCAATTTCCACGGAAAGGGAGAAAACGTTCATCTACTGTCACCTCTGGCCCTGGGTTGGACATCAGTGGAAGGAGCTGCACCCATCTCTCCCACACATCCCTGATGAGAGCGAGCTTGTCAGATTTTGCTCTGGTTTTTCTGTTGTCAAATCTGAGCACTCTTGATATCAATCGAAAGGTCTGAAGTGACATTGTTGCCTGGAAAATATTCCTGCCTGTTGATGCATCCCAGAGACTGATAGTCAAGAGTGCTCAGATTTGACAACAGAAAAACCAGAGCAAAATCTGACAAGCTCGCTCTCATCAGGGAGAACAATTTTACTAAATTATAAAATATTCTGGTAAAATTATGACCTTTGTGGTGTGCATCCCAGAGACTATCAGTCTCTGGGATGCACACCACAAAGGTCATAATTTTCACCAGAATATTTTATAATTTAGTAAAATTGTTTTTTTTAATTTTATTTTGTTTAAATAGAAGTTCCTGACGAAGTCAAAAAGTCTTGATCCAATAAACAAATTTATGTAGGACTTCTATGCATTTAAACTTAAAAACGGGTCGGTGGCGACCCTAACACTAGAGGAAGGTTAAAAGTATTTATTACACAAACTATTAAAGTATTTATTATTAAGGTATATCAAATTCTTAAGGGCTACACACACAAGCTGGACGGCGGCGCGTGCAGACGCAGAGGCCTCTCGCTCTCCCGACAATGCGTTGTTTTGTTCGTCAAACATGTGTTTGTCCAAAGTTTTTTTCTGCCAGTCCACGTCGGAATACGTGTACAGTCGACAGTTTTTTCTACACATCCGGAGAAGCAAGATTTGCAAAGTTGAGGTGGAGGTGTCCGAGCTAGGCTAGAGGCTAAGCCAACTCGCCCAGCCATACCATCTATCCTTCTGGCATACGTACGATCACTGGACAATAAAATGGATGATATCCGACTTCTGAGATCAGCAAACCGAAAAGTGAGTGACTGTTGTGTGTTAGTTTTTACTGAAACTTGGCTTAATGATAACATTCCGGACTCCGCGATACAACTGGAGCAGCTAACATGCTACAGATCCAACAGGGCTCTCGTAGAGGGGGGGAAGACGCACGGTGGCGGCGTGTGTGTTTACATCCGTGACGCGTGGTGCCAGGATGCCACTGTAGTATACAGACACTGCTCACCTCTGGCGGAGTTCATGATCGTGAAATGTCGCCCCTTTTATTTGCCGAGGGAGATAAGTTCGATCCTGCTGGTCGCTACCTATATCCCCCCAACGAACAACAGCAACAGAAGTGCGGCGCTGAACGAACTGTACCAGGCTATCAGTGAACAACAAACGGCACAACCAGACGGTTTCATCATCCTCGCTGGAGATTTCAACCATGCTGATCTCAAAACTGTTCTTCCCAAGTTTCATCAACAAATCCACTTTCCAACAAGAGGACACAACACTTTGGACTGTGTTTACACTCAGCACAAAGGAGCATACAAAGCCACCCCCCTCACCCACATCGGCGCCTCTGATCACCTCACCATTATGCTAATGCCTGCATACAGACCAAAAGTGAAAGTCATCAAACCGGTTCTGAAAGAAATAAGGGTGTGGCCACAGGAGGCGACCTCAGCCTTACAGGACTGCTTTGAGACAACAGACTGGGAAATGTTTAAGGAAGCAGCCATCTACAACGGCATCACAGACATTGAATAATATACAGACACAGTGACCTCCTACATCACCAAATGCACAGACGACGTGACCCACATCAAGAGGATCACCATGCGGGCCAACCGGAAGCCATGGCTGACAGGAGATGTCTATAGGCTGTTGAGGGTGAGAGACAAGGCCTTCAAAGCTGGGGATGCATCAGCTTTGAGAACAGCGAGAGCCAACCTGTCCCGTGGCATCAGTAAGGCGAAAAAAGAGTACACAAACAAGATAACCTCCCACTTCAAGGACAGCAAGAACGCACAGAGCCTATGGCAGGGCATTCAGGCCATCACAGATTACAAACCTGCACCACAAAGATGCGAGAGCGACATCACTCTGCTCAACAGCCTAAACAGTTTCTTCGCACGCTTTGAGGACCAGAACACCACTCACCCACAGGAAACACCACCCCCTCTGCACGACCAGCCCCTGTGCCTGTCTGCTACCAGCGTGAGGAGAACACTCTCTGCGGTCAACATCCGGAAAGCAGCGGGTCCAGACAACATCTCTGGTAGGGTGCTGAAAGACTGTGCAGAGGAGCTGACAGATGTTTTTACAGACATCTTAAACACCTCCCTGAGGCAAGCCATTGTGCCTTCAGGCTTCAAAACTGCCACCATCATTCCTGTGCCAAAGAAATCCTCCCCATCCTGCTTCAACGACTATCGTCCTGTGGCACTGACACCCATTATCATGAAGTGCTTTGAACGACTAGTCCTTTCACACATAAAATCCATCCTGCCCCCCAGCCTGGACCCTTACCAGTTCGCTTACAGGGCAAAGCGATCCACAGACGATGCAATTTGCTCTGCCCTCCACCCAGCACTCACTCACCTGGACAAGAAAGACTCGTATGTGAGAATGCTGTTCTTAGACTCCAGCTCAGTGTTCAACACCATAATACCACAACAACTCATCTGCAAACTGGACAAATTGGGCCTCAGCACCTCACTCTGCAACTGGCTGCTGGATTTTCTCAGCCAGAGGCCTCAGGCGGTGCATGTTGGCAACAACATCTCAGACAGGATCATCCTGAGCACAGGGGCCCCCACAAGGCTGTGTGCTCAGCCCCCTCCTCTTCACCCTCCTGACACATGACTGCACACCAACCCACAGCTCCAACCACCTTGTGAAGTTTGCCGACGACACAACTCTGGTGGACCTCATCACCAACGGCGACGAGACCCACTACGGGAAAGAGATAGAGCTTCTGACCAGATGGTGCAAAGACAACAACCTCCTGCTAAACATCAGCAAGACCAAAGAGATTGTTGTCAGCTTCCAGAGAGGTCACACCCAACACCCCCCTTTGACCATCGACAGTGCTGCCGTGGAGAGGGTGAGCAGCACCAAGTTCCTGGAGGTGCACATCAGTGATGACCTCTCCTGGACCACCAACACCGCATCACTGGCCAAGAAAGCACAGCAGCGTCTCTACTTCCTGCGTAAACTGAAGCTGGCAAGTGCCCCGCCACCCATCATGACCACGTTCTACAGAGGAACCATCGAAAGCATCCTGACCGGCTGCATCACCGTGTGGGGCGGGAGCTGCACTGACTACAACAGGAACGCTCTGCAACGCATCGTGAGAACAGCTGAAAGGATAATCGGTGTACCACTACCCTCCCTGCAAGATCTTTACACCACCCGCCTCAGCCGCAATGCTATCTCAATTGCCAACGATAGAAGTCACACTGCACACAATCTGTTCAGCCTCCTGCCCTCTGGAAAGAGGTACAGGAGCCTCCGCTCCCGCACCACCAGACTCACGAACTGTTTCTTCCAGGCCGTGAGACTGCTGAACTCTCTCCCCTCCCCACCCACGGGACTGCTGAACTCTCTCCCCTCCTCCCTCTCACCCCCAGCCCCAGCCAGAAGGAACACCGGGCTGGCAAACCAAGCCTAGGTCACTGGACTGTATATTTATATATATATATATATTTTGCCATTGCACTAGTCATTACATTACAACAACTATCTCATAATGCACATACTGGGACAATCAGTACTGTCTTGTTTTGTCTGTTTTATCTTGTTGAACTTGTCCTTCCACTCCGTACTACTTATGTCTTGTCTTGGGGTACTCATGTCTTGTCCTGTCATACATGTTTGTTTGTTTCTAGTTTTAGTTTAGCACTTTACCGTTGTTGTTGTAGTGTAGTTTAGGATTGTCTCGTCTTGCGCACCTGCACTTTGATGTTGTTGTACATGTAAACGCATAGGATAGTGAGAAACGAAATTTCGATTCCTTTGTATGTCAAGTACATGTGAAGAAATTGACAATAAAATTGACTTTGACTTTGACAATTATAAATTATTGAACTTTATTAGCTTTGTTATTCACTCATAATCCCCCCTCCCCTATTTCTCTGTGTGAAACACTGGTATATTTCTGATTAAATGTAAGTGTGGTAAGTGTATTGTAAAGATATACATGAACTCCGCAGGTCAGCACATTAAAGGATGCAACAGAACACAGAGGAGCTCACAACGCAGACTTCCCAAATCTCAGCAACGTTTGGTGCTTATCAAAGAAGCTCACTGTTTAATCACATGTTAACCTAACCAGATCTGAAGAACATTTACATTTGGTCATAATGGAAGATTCACCTTTTTGCGAGTTCTGCACACCACTCAACAACTACAGCAAGTCATCAAAAAAGGTGGTGGTTTGATTGACTGAATGAATGAATAAAAGAAAATTTATTTTAGTCAGGTCATTTAAAGCACAAAACCGAAAAGGCATAGGCTCTCACTTATTTTCACCTATCCTTTTGGTCTGCCCATTTAGCTCAATTGATTCAAAAACAGCACACTTCTGTAATTATATATAACACAACTCATCATCAAAATCTCAACATACTTGCTCATATTTTTTAAAAACCTCAACAAACATTTGAACTCAGTCATTGACTGGTACACTTTCAAATCATCTTTAGGATTGTTCCACACATTCACCAGTTACAAAAATATGTTGATCTATTGGCAGGCAACTGCATGTCATACACTTTATACATTGTCAGTGTTACTTTATAATTTACTAAATCAAAAGAATTTAAAGCTTTTAATTTAACAAATTTAATGAATAAAACATCTGATAGTTCTCTATAATTAGGTTTTGGTATTACATTGGCTCTCTTTTGTAGAATAAAATTATATTTTTTAAGTGTGGGATATACATTCCCCTGTATCTCTAAACAATTGTTTGTTTGTATGTGTGTACTGTATGTATGTATGTAAGTGAGGGACAAACAATGAATAATGCAGAAAATGCGGCACATGTTGGTTTAACAAATCTTTCACCTGAGTGAATGTCTTGTGGAAAGGTGTTTTTTGAGTCTGAAAAGTTAAAGATGTGTACACAATGCATCAGAAAATGTATGTCCCTGGCTATAGTCTGTTTTTTTTGGCCTCAAAGGCTTCACATGTCCTTTCTTTCTATATCATTGCAGCACTAGAGGTTAGTAAAGGGGTAAGCAGTAGAGTAAACCCCTATTCTATTCTCTTTTTTCTCTCTGTTTCTATATTATTTCATTTTGTTCTGCTTGATTTTGCTCTTTTCTATAGAACATGATCCTCCTCAGTGGCAACTGTTGAGGAGTTTTTTTTAAAAAGGTTCTCAGCAGCAGTAGTATGCAGAGGTGAACTGTATTATATATCCTCTTAAGAAAGCACAGGAATCAGTCTCACATGACTGCTCCTCACAGTGCCTCAGAGAGCAGGAGAGAGAGTAGGTTATCCATGTAGAAATTGCACAGTAGATATCATACACCGAACTCCGTCATGCACAAAGACGTCTGAAAAAAAGTAGCAAGACGACCTTTCATCCCGGCGTCGGCAAAATCCCTGAAACACACCCTCCGAAGAGCAGCTCAGCCCCCGTGCGGGGACCGAGGGTTATTTGAACTGAAGCCTCGTACAGGGTTACAAATGGTGTTAGAGCTCTAAGACCAGGGTTGGTTCAGTGCCTACGATGGACTTATGGTGATCTTGGTGACTTGGCCAAATGTTGCAGCCCAGATCGAGCTGTGTCACCAGGGATAGACATATCAGAGGAGCTCAGTGAAGCTGGCAAATCATGATAGTCATCTTAGGGAGAAGGGTCCCAGTGATTAAATCCAGGCTGTTGGATCCCACCCTCTGGCACTTGACCACACACACACACACAGACACGCACACACAAACACACAAAGATGCATGCATGTCCAGAGTCCCAAACCCGAGATCATTAATATTTGCACATTATAAACCTCCTCTTTTCTCACACTGCTGCCACCAGATATACCAGCTGGGCCAGCCTATCCATTACCATAATGCCATCAGTGTGTGTTTGTGTGTGTCACTTTATGTTTCTATGACTGGCTACATGTCATTTCTTGTGTGAGAAGTTGCTATGTCTCTGTATGTTTTGTATGTTCACACTTGGTACCATTGTGTATGTTGGTGTGATATTTATGTGTGTGTGTCTTTTCTTATGTCTGCCTGTTAGAGTGGGCACACATATTCAAAATGGATTTAAGGTCTAAATTGTATAATGATTTCTGGGAAAAAAATAAATTGAGGTTCCAAATAAAGGCCATAATGGAAATGAGATTAGGGAGCAATTGAATTAGGCTGTAATCACCGTTTCTATATGTCATTACAATGCAACTTTATACAGCATTAGTCTGTGCCTGAGGCTATAAATGACAAACAGTGTTTCTTTGAGAGGTATTTCAGTAAATCCACAAGGGGAGGGTTTAATTCAGATCCACTCAAGGCAGTTCCACCTCCGCCACTTTATTTCTGAATTCACATTAGTCCCACTGGGTCCAAACAATAAAAAACACGTATTTGCAAATTCAACAACTCACTCCCATGCAGCAGACTAAAAAGACTTGAGACTAAATAATCTTAATAATAAATGATAGATATAAACAATTTTTTATCAGATCAGATTCAAACCTGCAAATATTCCCCTTAAAAATAACTTTGAAGTTATTCATTATCTTTCTTAATTCTGCTGCATATTGTAGGTAATATTACAGGCTGTGTGTCAATATATCATAATGAATGCCTTCCCTTTTCAGTATCACAACAATATTCAGGAAGAGTAAAACAGCCAGTGTCCAGTTTGAGTTTTGATAGTTTTAGTGACTTGAATATATTTAGCAAAATTAAATAATAATAATGGTTATGATCAAGTGCCCCCTATAACAGGTGATGAGAATGTATATGAATGATTACAATAAAACAAAATAAAGCAGACACAGCAACTGTAACTGTACTGAACCAGGACAAAACACAGACTGCACTCCTGTGCTGTTCATAAATCAAATGGGCCAGTAAATGGCTGGACATTAGTTTATTGCAGATACATATACAGATATATATAGTGCTATTTTGCTATTTCTCCCACTTAGAAATCATGGAGGGGTTTGAAATTTTCGTCGTAGGTGCATGTCCACTGTGAGAGAGATAAACTAAAAAGAAAAATCCAGAAATCACAATGCATGATTTTTTAACGATTTATTTGAGTGATACAGCTGCAAATAAGTATTTGAACACCTGTGTCATCTAGAATTCTGACCCTGAAGGACCTGTTAGTCCGCCGATTAGAAGTCCACCTGCACTCCATGTATCATCCTTAATCAGATGCACCTGTTTGAAGTCATTATCTGCATAAAGACACTTGTCCACCCCATACAATCAGCAAGACTTTAACTTGTAACATGGCGAAGACCAAAGAGCTGTCCAACGACACAAGAGAGAAAATTGTACACCTCCACAAGGCTGGAAGGGCTATGGAGCAATTGCCAAGCAGCTTGGTGAAAAAAGGTCCACTGTTGGAGCAATCATTAGAAAATGGAAGAAGCTAAACATGACGGTCAATCTCAATCGGAGTGGAGCCCCATGCAAGATATCACCTCGTGGGGTCTCAATGATTCTAAGAAAGGTGAGGAATCAGCCCGGAACTACACGGCATGCATGGCATGAAAGGTTCCCCTGCTTAAATCAGCACATGTCAAGGCCCGTCTTAAGTTTGTATATGACCATTTGGATGATACAGAGGAGTCATGGGAGAAAGTTTTGTGGTCAGATGGGACCAAAATAGAACTTTTTGGTCATAATTCCACTAAGCGTGTTTGGAGGAAGAAGAATAAAGAGTACAATCCGAAGAACACCATCCCTACTGTGAAGCATGGGGGTGGTAGCATCATGCTTTGGGGGTGTTTTTCTGCACATGGGAAAGGACGAGTGCACTGCATTAAAGAGAGGATGACTGGGGCCGTGTATTGTGAGATTTTGGGGAACAACCTCCTTCCCTCAGTCAGAGCATTGAAGATGGGTCGTGGCTGGGTCTTCCAACACGACAACGACCCAAAGCACACAGCCAGGAAAACCAAGGACTGGCTCCGTAAGAAGCATATCAAGGTTCTAGCATGGCCCAGCCAGTCTCCAGACCTGAACCCAATTAAAAATCTTTGGAGGGAGCTGAAACTCCGTGTTTCTCAGCGACAGCCCAGAAACCTGACTGATCTAGAGAAGACCTGTGTGGAGGAGTGGGCCAGGATCCCACATACCAGGTTTGCACCAGGGATGTGCAAACCTGGTGAAAAACTACAGGAAACGTTTGACCTCTGTAATAGCAAACAAAGGCTACTGTACCAAATATTAACATTCATTTTCTCAGGTGTTCAAATACTTATTTGCCGCTATATCAAACAAATAAATCATTAAAAAATCAAATACTTGTTTTCTTCACTGTATATGCATGCCTAAAAGTAGCTCAGATATCTCAGTAGATAAAAGACAATGGTATATTTATGTTATATTATCTTTTAGCAAGTGTTGCCTTTACATAGTTTTTCAACTAGAGCATACTAGTTCACAAGTTCATTTTTGTGAGACTTTACTACATCTGAATCTGTCATTTGTAAGTTTCGACAATAAAATAACAACTATATCAGGGGTTTTTCTTGTAGGGTGAAATTAGCATGTAATTATCAACAACTCTGCAGCTTCTAATGGTTTTATAGAGCTTCATTTATCATGTTCATCATTTATCTGTCAGGCTGCAACTTTAGCACTCAGTTCACTCTCAGCATGTGTAGTCCTGGATCATAGCAGGCAGCTTTTCTCAGAGATGGAACTCTAAAACACCTCTGTACACTACCTGCTCAGCAGTAAATGGCAAACCGACAGATCTAGTGACCTTCGGGAGTTGGTGGAGAAAAATCCACGAAGCAAAAGAAGAGTGAGCTCCTTGCCAATCCAGAAGGAAATATGATGAAATTGTTGCTTTTCTAGGGCAATAATCCTTCAAACCATAATGACATGATTCAATGCATCCAGATGCCATCAACAGGTGGGGTAAAAAAACAAAAAAAAAACATCAGGCACAGGTGTTTCATGTGTGTCAAACTTCACCGAAGTCTATATGAAAACCACATAAACCTGTGGAGTTTTGCAGCATTCGAAGTTCAAATGCTGCAAAAGTTGTAATAATAGGTCTTGTAAATGTTTCTGATCGTACACCTTTAAAAGGACTGCTTTAAATCCTGTTACAGGGACTATTAGTCTCAGCAGCATCTTGCATCTTGCAAACACACACACATGGACGTGCTTGGTACATTATCACCAAGAGAGTCTCTCTTCCTGTTTTTTGTCGTCTGTGGGGATTTGTCAATGCTTGTCAGCCAACCGTGTCAACCGTGACAGTCGTCCAGATGTCTCCTGCTGCCACAGAGATGACAGGAAGGAAAGGAGGAGAGGAGGAGTGGAGGGATGGAGAGAGAAGAATATCCTTCATCTGACAAGCTCTGCAATAGGACATCGGTGAGCAATCAAATTAAGAGCACAGGATGTCAAATTGACAAGCGCAAATAAAGTAGATTCCATGCTAGTGGTACTTCAGGGAATACGCAAGTTTGTGAGAAAGTCGTCATACCTGTTGAAGCATAACTCAGTCTTTTTTACACATGGACCGGGCTATATGATCTTTTCATTTTTGACAAGACTCTCATCAGAAGTGTCATTATTGAATTTTTTGCAACTCTTCTGAAAGCAGCTCTACAGATCTCCTCCTCCTTTGTATTTTATCACTAACTTTTCTGCCTGCAGGACACTAGCATGTTGTAGAACCTTAATGCACCGATAGATTTATTAAAATTTACAAGAATATGTTATGTATCAATAAGGCCTTTTTCAGACAAATTTGATTTGTTTCTTAAATCAAATCTCAGAATGTTATTTGCATGTGATCAGTTTGGATATGTTTCCAGACATCATTGGTCTATCAGAAACATTTTAAAGAACAGATGATGATTTATCTACTTCCTAGCTGTCCAGACAGTGAGTCTTCAGTAAGTTGACTAAAATGTGGCTGCACAGCTTTGGCTTGTCAGAAGCAATTTTAGCCTTTTACATACTGTAAATTACACATAATACCCAAAATGTTTATTTATTTCAGTCACTAAACAGATCAACTGTTTATTTGAGATCAGGTGGCAGTTTGGGACGGGAGATAAAATCCTTATTGATAAAAATCATTCTCAGCAGAACTGGAGAAAAATATGGTAATTTACTTACATTCTTTTAATGAACCAGTATGACTAGTGTATACCTCACATTTTACAAAAGCAAGATTACAGTACCACAGTTAAACATATAACATCTACTTCTCTTGATTTTTTCTCTGCATATTTTACCACAGAAAGTTTGAATTTCATGCCATACTTTTTTTTGTTTTTTTGCTGAACCAAAGCCAAAAAAAAAAAAAAAAAACTTAAATAAAATAAAGTTAGACTCAATTTTGTGTGCGTTAAACATATAACATCTACTTCTCTTGATTTTTTTCTCTGCATATTTTACCACAGAAAGTTTGAATTTCATGCCATACTTTTTTTGTTTTTTTGCTGAACCAAAGCCAAAAAAAAACAAAAAAAAAAACTTCAAACTTAAATAAAATAAAGTTAGACCCAATTTTGTGTGTGTGGTGGTTGTCATGTTCTGCTCATGCTTACACTTCAAAATTCCAAAAGGAAAGTGTATCAAATAAAGTATAATTCATATCTTTTGTGGATTAAATTAGAAATGTATAAAAGCAACAAATCAGCATGAAACAGAAGTGACAGAAAGGAAAAATAATGCAACAGCCTACGACTCACCAAACCAAATAGGCACAAAATCTGAACTCTTTGTCATGGTGTTGGGTCATCTAATATCATATACATATTGAAAGCACAATTATTAGCAGCAAAACACCCTTACAGTTTTACCATCAAAGATTCACAACCTGCACTCTTGTAAGCATATTAGTCTCATATGGAGGGCATGGCAGGGCAGCGATTCAGCAGGATGTTGGCCTGTGCCAGGAAGGGTTTCTGGAAAGTGCATGGTGAGAGCCTGCAGCACCAATCAGCCTGTACTCAGGTTGTCAATGGACTCATTAGTGCTCATTACAGCGGCCTCTTGGGCACCTGGGTGCCCTTCAGAGTGCTTAGGGCAGTGTTGAAGGGGGGAAGTGTGAGGGGCAAAGCAAAGAAAAACAAAGAGCAAAAAACAGGCAACAAAAGACCTCGATCATAAATGAGGGGAGGGGAACGATGTTAATGGGCACAACAAGATTATTGATAGAGAACATGCATTTAATAGAGGTTTTTGAAAAAAAAAAGATATATATATGAAAATATATATTCTTTTTATATAATAAATATATATTCTTTTTATAATATATATATATATATATATATATATATATATATATATATATATATATATATATATATATATATACATTATAAAATTAAATAATAATAATGGTTATGATCAAGTGCCCCCTATAACAGGTGATGAGAATGTATATGAATGATTACAATAAAACAAAATAAAGCAGACACAGCAACTGTAACTGTACTGAACCAGGACAAAACACAGACTGCACTCCTGTGCTGTGTAAAATTCTGTATATAGTGTGATGTCATGAGAGGCCGGGTCCTGGAGGGGCGCTACATCCCCTTGAGATGGCTACAGCAGTATCCTGGCATGGCTCCATCTGCTGGTGGAGCCAGGAACTTGCCAGGAATTTCACCCGGCACTACAATCCACTGAACACTGATTGCCTAATGAGGCACACCTGTGGCCAATCTCCTGCAGTGAAACTACAGGGCTTTTTAGGACACCAGAGCTCTCAGTAGAGGGTGGCGAGTAGGAGAGAGGCTGCAGACTCTGATCTGGGTGGATGATATGTGCTGAAGAACCTGCTAAAGAGAAGACTCCTTTTGTTGGATTATTCATTCTTTGATATTGGACTATTTTCGTTTGCTGTGCTGTGTGGAGGTACTGTGGGGGTGAAGACCCAAGAAATCAACTAAAAAGAAAAGAACAATTGTTTGTGTTTCAAGAAGTGAACTTTATTTTGAAAGAAGACTTTTGAGTTTGATTAGAGACTTTTTTTTGTGATTATAACCCGTTGAAGAAAAGAAATCCTTAGTTTGCCTTTTATGCTGAAATGCCTTTTCTGTTAACCCTTTTTGACCAGTAAAAGAAACTGTACTTTACATTTTTGTCTCCGTGCACTTCTTGGACTGCCCTGCGGAACATGGATTGCCTCTCATGACATCACATATGGTGGAGAATGCGGGCGTTCCAAGTTTAAAAAGTGCATGCTGGAGGAGGACACTGAACAATTGAGCCTGAAATTTTCACAACTGGCCCTAGACTCCCCACTAGACAAAATGGAGGACATTTTAAAATCCCTGTTAGCGCAGCAGCAAGCCCAGCTGCAAACGAATGTGACTCTCCTCGAGGAGCAAAGGAGAGCGAACCTGCTAAAAGCAGAAGAGCTGCAGTTGCAGCGGCAAATGGCCGCACGTCAAGCCCGCCCAGCAAAAGCTGGTGATTTTATATCCAAAATGGGGGCCACCGACGATGTTGAGGCGTACCCGCACGCCTTTGAAGCTACAGCCATGAGGGAAGCATGGCCCAAGGCACAATGGGTTGGACTGTTAGCCCCATTTTTAACCGGGGAATCCCTGAATGCTGTTCGGGACCTGCCTCCTGGCAAAGCAACGGACTATGACGGGCTGAAGACTGAGATCCTCAGCAGAAATGGGCTCACTAAGTTTGGTATGGCCCAACGGTTCCACAGCTGGACCTTCCAGCCAGACCTGGCCCCTCGTGCGCAGATGCACGAGCTCGCCAGGATAGCACAGAGGTGGTTGGAACCAGCGAAGAACACCTCTGCTGCGGTGGTGGAGACCATCGTGGTGGATCACTACCTGCGGGCCTTGCCGTATGAGGCGAAGCGCCTCATCAGCCAACAGGGCCTGACCACTGCCGAGCTCACAGTGGAAGCGGTGGAAAGATATCAGGCCAGCGCAGAAATGCTTAGGGCGGCCAAGAGGGAGCCAAAGAGTGTGCCATGGGGCCCAGTGGGTGGCAGCCGTCCGAAGAACCCAGCCACTGCAACAGCGGGCTATGCACCAGAGGGAGGCAGAAGCCAGCCGGGGCCAAGCAGAGTCAACCGGGGGAGCGAAGCCCGACAGTGTTACCGCTGTGGGGAGATGGGACATACAGTGGGGAAAATAAGTATTTGAACACCCTGCTATTTTGCTATTTCTCCCACTTAGAAATCATGGAGGGGTCTGAAATTGTCATCGTAGGTGCATGTCCACTGTGAGACAGATAAACTGAAAAGAAAAATCCAGAAATCACAATGCATGATTTTTTAATGATTTATTTGTGTGATATAGCGGCAAATAAGTATTTGAACACCTGAGGAAAATGAATGTTAATATTTGGTACAGTAGCCTTTGTTTGCTATTACAGAGGTCAAACGTTTCCTGTAGTTTTTCACCAGGTTTGCACATACTGCAGGAGGGATCCTGGCCCACTCCTCCACACAGATCTTCTCTAGATCAGTCAGGTTTCTGGGCTGTCGCTGAGAAACACGGAGTTTGAGCTCCCTCCAAAGATTTTCGATTGGGTTCAGGTCTGGAGACTGGCTGGGCCATGCTAGAACCTTGATATGCTTCTTACGGAGCCAGTCCTTGGTTTTCCTGACTGTGTGCTTTGGGTCGTTGTCGTGTTGGAAGACCCAGCCGCGACCCATCTTCAATGCTCTGACTGAGGGAAGGAGGTTGTTCCCCAAAATCTCACAATACACGGCCCCAGTCATCCTCTCTTTAATGCAGTGCACTCGTCCTGTCCCATGTGCAGAAAAACACCCCCAAAGCATGATGCTACCACCCCCATGCTTCACAGTAGGGATGGTGTTCTTCGGATTGTCCCATGACTCCTCTGTATCATCCAAATGGTCATATGCAAATTTAAGACGGGCCTAACCCACGAGGTGATATCTTGAATGGGGCTCCACTCCAATTGAGATTGACCGTCATGTTTAGCTTCTTCCATTTTCTAATGATTGCTCCAACAGTGGACCTTTTTTCACCAAGCTGCTTGGCAATTGCTCCGTAGCCCTTTCCAGCCTTGTGGAGGTGTACAATTTTCTCTCTTGTGTCGTTGGACAGCTCTTTGGTCTTCGCCATGTTACAAGTTAAAGTCTTGCTGATTTTATGGGGTGGACAGGTGTCTTTATGCAGCTAACCACTTCAAACAGGTGCATCTGATTAAGGATGATACATGGAGTGCAGGTGGACTTCTAAGGGGCGGACTAACAGGTCCTTCAGGGTCAGAATTCTAGATGACACACAGATGTTCAAATACTTATTTGCCGCTATATCACACAAATAAATCATTAAAAAATCATGCATTGTGATTTCTAGATTTTTCTTTTTAGTTTATCTCTCTCACAGTGGACATGCACCTACGATGAAAATTTCAGACCACTCCATGATTTCTAAGTGGAAGAAATAGCAAAATAGCAGGGTGTTCAAATACTTATTTTTCCCACTGTATCTCCTGGCAGTGTGAGCAGCCGGCGGAGGAGCCTATGCCCACTGCTGGTTCCTCCAGCTCAACCGCCACCCACCTCTTCGCCTCACTTGTGGGGGACACAGATGGTGACCCAGATAGACCCCCCACCTGCCCTGTGACGGTGAACCGTCATGACGTGGAAGCATTACTGGACTCAGGCAGTCGGATTACCTTGGTGCGGAAGGACCTAGTGGAGCCGTCCCAAATGACCACTGGCAGAGTCCTCCCCGTTTCCTGTGTCCATGGAGACACCAGTAGACTACTCCACCACCGAACTTGTTATCACTACCACCCGCGGAACCATACGTACAATGGCGGGTGTGGTTGACTCCCTTCCTGTCCCCGTTTTGATTGGGCGAGACTGCCCAGCCTTCCATTCGCTATGGAGAGAGACACAGCAGAGGCCAACCCGAATGCCTAGGAAGCGGAGAGGTAAGGCCCACACGGTGGAGGCGCCGGTACCACCCTCAGACCCGCTTACCCCCGCCTTTGCCCTTGCAGGACTGACAGGCCCCCGGGCTGACACAGAGACTGACCGGGACACTGAGGAGGAAAACAGGGCTCCGGAAAGTGTCTCAAATGCCAGTGAGGACGACGCCCAGGGCCCCAGGGAGCTTACCCCACTCACCGGCCAGTACGGTACTGCCCAGCTATAGGACCCCACTCTTGCGAACGCGCTAAGAAATATGCAGGTGCTAGAGGGAGTAGTGTTGGGGGGAAGGACAAGCCCTAGTTACCCTCATTTTGCTATTAGCCGGGGCTTAGTATATCAGATAACCAAAAAGGACGATTAAGTACACGAACAGCTGCTAGTGCCACAGCTGCACCGCGCCACCGTGCTCAATCTAGCGCACACACACCCTCTAGGAGCCCACCTAGGAGTAGAGAAGACGAAAGAGAGAATCTTGCAGCGCTTCTTTTGGCCGGGAGTACACAAGGACATAGAGAACTACTGCAGGAGCTGCCCTGAGTGTCAGCGGGTGGCGCCCAAACCTCCCTACAGAAACCCACTCATTCCCCTGCCCATTATTGAGACTCCGTTTGAGAGGATTGGTTTGGATATAGTTGGCCCCCTGCCAAGAAGTGCCAGGGGACACCAATACATCCTGGTAATCCTGGACTATGCAACCCGGTACCCTGAGGAAGGCTACGTCCAGGCAGATTGCAAAGGAGCTGTTCCTACTCTCAACCAGTCTGGGCATCCCGAGGGAGATTTTAACTGACCAGGGGAGCCCATTCATGTCCAGAGTGATGAAAGAACTCTGCATGCTCCTAAAAATCAAACAGTTGAGGATGTCCGTTTACCACCCCCAAACAGATGGGTTGGTGGAACGATTCAGCAAGACCCTTAAGTCCATGCTACGCAAAGCCATCGAGGAGGATGGCTGTTACCATACCTACTGTTTGCGGTAAGAGAGGTACCTCAATCTTCCACTGGTTTTTCACCATTCGAGCTCTTGCTTTCGTACAGACCCAGACGGCTTCTCGACATAGCCAAAGAAGCTTGGGAGGAGCAACCATGCCGACAGCGGACCCTGATTGAGCATGTGGGAGCTATGAGGGAGAGGATGAAGGCCATCTACCCCATAATACACGAACACATGGAGGCCGCTCAGAGGCAACAGCAAGCCTCCTACAATCGACCCGCCCAACCCAGGGAGTTCAAGCCTGGGGACAGGGTACTGGTCCTGGTGCCGACGGTGGAATGCAAGTTCCTGGCCACCTGGCAAGGGCCGTACGAGGTGATTGAACGGGTGGGAGAGGTAAATTACAAGGTGAGGCAAACTGACAAAAGAAAACCTATACAAATTTACAATGTTAACCTTTTAAAGAAGTGGCACGCCAGGGAGGTGCTCTTCAGTTGTTTACCCCCCACAGAGTCAAAAGTACCCGCCCGAGATGAGGTCCAGGTAGGCCCAAGCCTATCACCCCACCAACGGCAGAAGACCTTGGAACTGGTGGATAGGAACCAGGAGGTCTTCTCCACCCTACCCGGATACACAGAGGTGGTTCAACATGACATCCGTACCGTACCTGGCCGTACAGTACACCAGCGCCCTTATCGCATACCAGAGGCCCGCAAGAAAGCGATCCAGGAGGAGGTAAGGAAGATGCTGGAGCTGGGGATTATCGAGGAATCTAAGAGTGCCTGGGCAAGCCCCATTGTGTTGGTCCCCAAACCAGACGGGTCGATCAGGTTTTGTAATGACTATAGGAAGCTGAATGAGGTGTCGGGGTTTGACGCCTACCCGATGCCACGGGTCGATGACCTGGTAGACTCTTTAGGCCATGCCCGCTTCCTAACCACTCTGGATCTCACCAAAGGTTACTGGCAGGTACCCCTGACCCCGGCATCCAGAGAGAAGACTGCGTTCGCCACACCGGAGGGGCTCTACCAGTATACCCGGCTCCCGTTTGGGCTTCATGGAGCACCTGCCACGTTCTAGCGCTTGATGGACCGGGTCCTGGCCCCCCACAAAAGGTATGCTGCTGCGTTTCTAGATGACGTGGTCATCCAAAGTCCAGATTGGGCCAGTCACTTACCCCGGGTACAAGCGGTGATTGATTCTCTCAGAGAAGCGGGACTCACGGCCAACCCGAAGAAGTGCAGGCTGGCCAAGCTGCGGGCCATCCAGGACTGGCCACAGCCCACCACCAAGAAGCAGGTGAGAGCATTTCTAGGCCTAGCGGGTTACTACAGGCGCTTTATTGCGGACTTCGCCACCCTAGCTGCACTTCTGACGGAGCTGACCACCAAACGCCACTCCAGGCTGGTGAGGTGGAACCCTGCCACAGAAGCAGCCTTCGTCGGGCTGAAGCGAGCCTTGTGCGCCGGTCCGGTCCTCGTAGCGCCGGACTTCAGGAGGGAATTCATCGTTCAGGCAGATGCCTCAGAGGTGGGCCTAGGGGCTGTACTGGCACAAGTGCATGAAGGTGAGGAACACCCCATATTATATTTAAGCAGGAAGCTACTTCCCAGAGAAAAGAACTATTCTACGGTGGGAAGGAGTGCCTTGCTGTTACCTGGGCCCTGGAATCCATGCAGTACTATCTACTAGGCCGGAAGTTCACGGTCGTGACCGATCATGCTCCCCTTCAATGGAACAAGGAGACTAATAGCAGGGTCACAAGATGGTTTTTAAGCTTACAAGCTTTTGATTTTTCTGTTTTTCACAGGGCTGGCAAGCGCCACAGCAATGCAGACCTCTCTCGGCGAGACGCCCTCTTCACTGCCTTACCCCCGACGAGGACGTCGGTCCTGAGAGGGGGGATGTGTGATGTCATGAGAGGCCGGGTCCTGGAGGGGCACTACATCCCCTTGAGATGGCTACAGCAGTATCCTGGCATGGCTCCATCTGCTGGTGGAGCCAGGAACTTGCCAGGAATTTCACCCGGCACTACAATCCACTGAACACTGATTGCCTAATGAGGCACACCTGTGGCCAATCTCCTGCAGTGAAACTACAGGGCTTTTTAGGACACCAGAGCTCTCAGTAGAGGGTGGCGAGTAGGAGAGAGGCTGCAGACTCTGATCTGGGTGGGTGATATGTGCTGAAGAACCTGCTAAAGAGAAGACTCCTTTTGTTGGATTATTCATTCTTTGATATTGGACTATTTTCGTTTGCTGTGCTGTGTGGAGGTACTGTGGGGGTGAAGACCCAAGAAATCAACTAAAAAGAAAAGGACAATTGTTTGTGTTTCGTGAGGTGAACTTTATTTTGAAAGAAGACTTTTGAGTTTGATTAGAGACTTTTTTTTGTGATTATAACCTGTTGAAGAAAAGAAATCCTTAGTTTGCCTTTTATGCTGAAATGCCTTTTCTGTTAACCCTTTTCGACCAGTAAAAGAAACTGTACTTTACATTTTTGTCTCCGTGCACTTCTTGGACTGCCCTGCGGAACATGGATTGCCTCTCATGACATCACAATAGATATGCATGCTACACAAAAGACAAAGTGGTCAGGTATGTTAGCCAATACATTCATAAATCAAATGGGCCAGTAAATGGCTGGACATTAGTTTATTGCAGATACATATACAGATATATATAGTAAAGAAAACAAGTATTTGCTATTTTGCTATTTCTCCCACTTAGAAATCATGGAGGGGTCTGAAATTTTTATCGTAGGTGCATGTCTACTGTGAGAGAGATAAACTAAAAAGAAAAACCCAGAAATCACAATGCATGAATTTTTAACGATTTATTTGAGTGATACAGCTGCAAATAAGTATTTGAACACCTGTGTGTCATCTAGAATTCTGACCCTGAAGGACCTGTTAGTCCGCCCATTAGAAGTCCACCTGCACTCCATGTATCATACTTAATCAGATGCACCTGTTTGAAGTGGTTAGCTGCATAAAGACACCTGTCCACCCGATGCAATCAGCAAGAATTTAACTTGTAACAGGGCGAAGACCAAAGAGCTGTCCAACGACACAAGAGAGTAAATTGTACACCTCCACAAGGCTGGAAAGGGCTACGGAGCAATTGCCAAGCAGCTTGGTGAAAAAAGGTTCACTGTTGGAGCAATCATTAGAAAATGGAAGAAGCTAAACATGACCGTCAATCTCAATCGGAGTGGAGCCCCATGCAAGATATCACCTCGTGGGGTCTCAATGATTCTAAGAAAGGTGAGGAATCAGCCTGGAACTACACGACAGGAGTTGGTCAATGACCTGAAAAGAACTGGGACCAACTTTTCCAAGGTTAATGTAGGTAATACTCTAAGACGTCATGATTTGAAATCATGCATGGCACGAAAGGTTCCCCTGCTTAAATCAGCACATGTCAAGGCCCGTCTTGAGTTTGCATATGACCATTTGGATGATACAGAGGAGTCATGGGAGAAAGTTTTGTGGTCAGATGAGACCAAAATAGAACTTTTTGGTCATAATTTCACTAAGCGTGTTTGGAGGAAGAAGAATGAAGAGTACAATCCGAAGAACACCATCCCTACTGTGAAGCTGAGGTGCTAGCATCATGCTTTGGGGGTGTTTTTCTGCACATGGGACAGGACGAGTGCACTGCATTTAAGAGAGGATGACTGGGGCCGTGTATTTTGTGGGACAACCTCCTTCCCTCAGTCAAAGCATTGACGATGGGTCGTGGCTGGGTCTTCCAACACGACAACGACCCAAAGCACACAGCCAGGAAAACCAAGGACTGACTCCGTAAGAAGCATATCAAGGTTCTAGCATGGCCCAGCCAGTCTCCAGACCTGAACCCAATCGAAAATCTTTGGAGGGAGCTCAAACTCCATGTTTCTCAGCGACAGCCCAGAAACCTGACTGATCTAGAGAAGATCTGTGTGGAGGAGTGGGCCAGGATCCCTCCTGCAGTATGTGCAAACCTGGTGAAAAACTACAGGAAACGTTTGACCTCTGTAATAGCAAACAAAGGCTACTGTACCAAATATTAACATTCATTTTCTCAGGTGTTCAAATACTTATTTGCCACTATATCACACAAATAAATCATTAAAAAATCATGCATTGTGATTTCTGGATTTTTCTTTTTAGTTTATCTGTCTCACAGTGGACATGCACCTACGATGACAATTTCAGACCCCTCCATGATTTCTAAGTGGGAGAAATAGCAAAATAGCAAATACTTGTTTTCTTCACTGTATATATATACTTTTTATGCTGTATCCTGCACAATGATTTGAAAAAAAAAAAGGACGAGCGCAGCGACCGAACTGTTAACAATTACCTATACATTCATTAGTTTAAGGTAGATGTCAATGAAACCACCTAAAAAAACAGGGTCTGTGGTTTGTTTCCAGGAAGACTCAGATGGCTTTTGGTGTGAAAGTAAATTAAATCAAACCAGAATGTAGTTGTAAGTGATATTAAATTCATCTGTTGATTGTGTGTTTGTGTGTGTGAACAGCAGCTGAATCGATTCTTAATTTCTGAAGATGATTTATAGTCTATAGTCAGATAACAATGGCAATATAAATGCTTTTTACGATATGCAAATAAGGAGAAACAGATGTTTTGGGCTTAAAAAAATATTCTGAGAGTGTAGGCCTCTGCCAAGCATATTGTGACTCCCACGCAACATTTTTGTCCTATAAATATCGACCACACCCACTCAAGATACACCAAAGATACAAGATATCACTAATAGGCGGCCTCTAACGATGGCACCTGTTTAAAGGTCCATTTACTGCAACAACAAAAACTTGTAAAGTGACCTAGAAACTAGGATTTCTTCCATATCATTACCAAAATGTAATCATCTGTTCATGGTACTCTTCCTAACATTTCTTGGGAAGAGTATCTTGCTAACCAACAAATGCCAGCAAAAACATAACTTCTTCTTTTACATCTGAAGAATGTAAAAAACAAATTATAATCATTTATTGCTACTAGGGCTGCTGCTATGGACACTCACACTGTCTGTGTAGGACTCCACATGCCAAAGGAGGCAGAGAGTTGAGCTGATCATTGGAAGCACCCAAAGAAATCCTAGTGGGACTCTTTAAATTCAGGAAGTGTAGAAGCTTCAACACATTACTAACAAGGATCTTTTCATTTTTTATCTTGTCTTCATAAACTAATGCTTATCTTAGCTTCCTTGCTGTTTCTTCACTGTTATAGTGGTTACAGTAGCAGGTAACAAATATCAATTCTTCCATGGGCAAGATGAAGGCACATGCACAAGATGAGGCTTAAGGTCTCTTTGGATTTTGCATTCTGGTGGTGATATTTCTGCTCATTTCAGGTCTGTTCATTCTTTTATATTAAACTTTTGTAGTTGGTCCTCATTGATATTTGTGCTAGTTGTCTCTCAACTCCATGCGCCAACTATTTTTTATAAAGAATATAGCTATAGCAGAGGTGTCCACAGAATCTTATTTTGAATTTGCTTATACCGGAAGTGTCTGCATAATTATTATTTATTTATTTTTTGTGGGCATTTCCTGTCTGTTCTCAGAGCAACGCTCTTGGCTTGAGCAGCAGCCCCATTATGCAAAAACAAAAGAGAAAAAGAGATGTGTCATGGATCTACTTTGATCATGCACCAGCCCACATACTCAGAGCAGCAGGCTGACGACATATCTGTCTGTCATCCCCCCAATCCCAACTGTCAAAGAGTGAGACTCTTCAATCAGGGTCTGTTTAAATAGTGTATTTTTACAAGGCAGTTCTGCTTGTGAACCAGGCTATTGAGTTGGATTTTGGTTTCAGCACTTTCAGCAAATAATAACACATCTTAACCACAAAGCAATTTCAGTTCAGGCATCCAACTGGTCATCAGCTTTTCTTAACTAGATAGTTTGTGATTATTTCTGTATTATGTATCTGTATTTATTATGCCTAGGCTGTATTTTAATGGTGTATTTAGCAACAAGTTTAGCTTTATTAGTAACAGAAAGACCACATGATCATGAAATAATCTGCTTTCTCCTTTAATAAGAAAGCTTTCACATGAGTATACTTACCTGACAGCTTGACGTTGTGTTGCAGGAGCTTTGCCACTCTGCTTGATGTGTAACACCTATTGTCGAAGCTATAACTATTTTACTTTCAGTAGTCTGTCTGCCAAGAGCTAAAAATATTATCAAGGCTTTGCAGTGTCAGTAGTATGCACATATAAAAGAAGACACTGTAAAGAAAGAGGGCACAGTCATAATGAGCCACCTAAAGCTCCTCTTTGTAAGCAATTCAGAGGATTGAGCAGAGCCAAGAGACACAGGTGCATTGTTTGATGGGGGTAGTTCTCTTTTTTTACACCAATAGATAGATACAATAATAAAGATGACTCGGGACCAGTTTCTCCCAGAATGCTCAGACTCTCCCAAGTCCCTTCCACAGTTCATTAAAATTAATCGTAACTCGTAACTGTGGTGGAAAAAATGTTGGAAAACAGGTTTAAATTTGGTGAAGTTTGACATGAAAATGTTTACCTTTAACCAAATATCGAATCATTTAGACAGTTCTGAACTTTGAGGGAACAGTGAGCTAGTCCTGCCCAAACTGCTGGAGAATGAACAAAAAAAATGTGGCAGTGTGAACGTACCATAAAGGACAAAGTAAGAAAGCAAGTTTGCTGAGATGCAGTTGTTTTCTGGAGACTTTCCTTGCATTTGGTTTTGCTAGTAGGCTCCTGAAAACTTTGGTTTAAATCCTATACTGCTCTAAGTAAATGTTTGTTGAATGCATTAAACAAATAAATATTTAAATGGTTACATTTCATGCCATATTGCAGCAATATCCTTGGTTTATTTCCTGGTAGGGACCTTTATTACAGGTCTCTCTCTCTTTTCCCTTTGTTTCCTGTTTGCCTTGTAAGAATATTATTAGGTAGAAACTTCATTCTGTGCTATTTCATTTCTTCAGCTGTTGTTTTCCAAAAACCCGTTGAAAAATGTTGTAAAGCAGCGCAGTTGGGTTAAAGGTAGAATGGAGTAGCTCCTTGGGGAGAGTAGGGGCATTGTTGAAATACTGAAAAGGTAGGTAAGTAGGACAATATCCTGTTAAAAAGCATAAACCATGAAAGAGAGTCTTTACAGAAACGTATAGAGCTACAGAGATAACAGACATAGATATAACAGGGTAAAGGTTTAAAAGAGTGTAAAGGCAGCTCAGTGGAACATAATCCAAGAGGCCTTTTGTTCTCTTTGCAACGTGATAGTCTTAGTTCATGAAAAAAAGAAAAAATGGAAAAAAGCACTTGAACATGTGTATTGAGTGGGTGCATGAATTTTATTTCATTCCAAACAGCATTTCTAATACATATTCTGCTCAGGTGTCACCAAACATGAAATACGATTAAAGGTAGATAGACCTTGTCTATCTAATATGACATCCAATAACAGCCCAAACGTTTTACACTGCCATAAATGTTTAAGAAGCAACAGTACAATATGGAAACAAAAAAAGAGCATAAATACTCATTCCCCTGCAATGAGGATAAGGCCCCGAAAAACCTTTTGGAAACATAATCAGCATCATAACAGCTCTGTATGTCTGTTTACTCTGTGGCCTCTACCATCACTCCCCACTTCTCCAAAAAACAAGAGGATGGGAGGATGGAGAATGGGAGTAATGTAAAAAAAAAAAAAAAAAAAAAAAAAACGAAAAATCTTGTGCATATTATTTTAAGTAACTGTTCAAATTTCATTTCAGAATGGTAATCCACAAAACAAATATGTAGTGGCATATTTTAAAGGGAGGCTCCGCTCGCTTCAATTTCCCTATTGTGGCGTTCGGTGTGTGTTTGCTCTTTGTGTCTGTTTGAATTGATTTGCACAGCTCGGCAGACAAGGGCTGAATGCTCAGACCAAGAATCCATAATTTCATATGATCTGATAGTTCTGCAGTATTAGATTGATTTTTTTTCCCTCCACCCCCACCCTCCTGCCACTGCCTTTCTTTGGTGTTGATGTTGACAAACAAGCTGAGGTACCTGCACTCAAGGATCCAGAGGAGAGCAAAGAGAGGTGTTTTGGTTGGGTTAAGGTGGTAATGTGGAGACAGGGACATGTTTGTTTGAGAAGGGGATATGTTTGTAATTTGTTGTATTTCCCTGAGTAGATACTTCCCATCTCGCACATCTAACTCCAGGACTGGAGGTTTCATGCTCATCTTATCTGGTTAGGTCTGTAGGTAATGCCCACACTGTCATTACTTCACATGTATGCGTGCAGTTACCTTTGGTCCTAATGCCTCACAGCAGATGAATAGATTAGACATCCTGGTGGAAAACAAGCCACCCACATTTTATGTTGTAGGTCTGTCACATTGTTGAAGGGGAAAATGAGAAAGCTACTGTTATTTCACTTCAACTTCAACTCTATGAAGGAGATACAGTGGCTTGCGAAACTATGTGGCCCCCTTGAACTTTGTGACCTTTTGCCATATTTCAGGCTTCAAACATAAAGATATAAAACTGTAATTTCTTGTGGAGAATCAACAACAAGTGGGACACAATCATGAAGTGAAACACACTTTATTGGATATTTTAAACTTTTTTAACAAATAAAAAACGAATTGGGTGTGCAAAATCATTCAGCCCCATTGAGTTAATACTTTGTAGCGCCACCTTTTGCTGCGATTACAGCTGCAAGTCGCTTGGGGTATGTCTCTATCAGTTTTGCACATCGAGAAACTGATGTTTTTGCCCATTCCTCCTTGCAAAACAGCTCGGCTCAGTGAGGTTGGATGGAGAGCATTTGTGAACAGCAGTTTTCAGTTCTTTCCACAGATTCTCAATTGGATTGAGGTCTGGACTTTGACTTGGTCATTCTAACACCTTGATATGTTTTTTGGTGAACCATGCCATTGTAGCTTTTGCTTTATGTTTTGCATCATTGTCTTGTTGGAAGACAAATCTCTGTCCCAGTCTCAGGTCTTTTGCGGACTCCATCAGGTTTTCTTCCAGAATGTTCCTGTATTTGGCTCCATCCATCTTCCCATCAATTTTAACCATCTTCCCTGTCCCTGCTGAAGAAAAGCAGGCCCAAACCATGATGCTGCCACCACCATGTTTGACAGTGGGGATGGTGTGTTGAGGGTGATGAGCTGTGCTGCTTTTACGCCAAACATAACGTCTTGCATTGTTGCCAAAAAGTTTGATTTTGGTCTCATCTGACCAGAGAACCTTCTTCCACATGTTTGGTGTGTCTCCCAGGTGGCTTGTGGCAAACTTTAAACAACACTTTTTATGGATATCTTTAAGAAATGGCTTCCTTCTTGCCACTCTTCCATAAAGGCCAGATTTGGCAGTATACAACTGATTGTTGTCCTATGGACAGATTCTCCCACCTCAGCTGTAGACCTATGCAGTTCATCCAGAGTGATCATGGGCCTCTTGGCTGCATCTCTGATCAGTCTTCTCCTTGTATAAGCTAAAAAGTTTAGGGGGACGGCCAGATCTTGGTAGATTTACAGTGGTCTGATACTCCTTCAATTTCAATATTATTGCTTGCACAGTGCTCCTTGGGATGTTTAAAGCTTGGGAAATTATTTTGTATCCAAATCCAGCTTTAAACTTCTCCACAACAGTATCTCGGACCTGCCTGGTGTGTTCCTTGTTCTTCATGATGCTCTCTGCACTTTAAACAGACCTCTGAGACTATCACAGTGCAGGTGCATTTATACATAGACTTGATTACACACAGGTGGATTTATCATCGTTAGTCATTTAGGTCAACATTGAATCATTCAGAGATCCTCACTGAACTTCTGGAGAGTTTATTGCACTGAAAGTAAAGGGGCTGAATGATTTTGCATGCCCAATTTTTTGTTTTTTATTAGTTAAAAAAGTTTAAAATATCCAATAAAGTGTGTTCCACTTCATGATTGTGTCCGACTTGTTGATTCTTCACAAGAAATTACAATTTTATATCTTTATGTCTGAAGCCTGAAATGTGGCAAAAGGTCACAAAGTTCAAGGCGGCCACATAGTTTCGCAAGCGACTGTACATACAACATATATTAATTGACACTTATATATTCACCTCAGATGTTGCAGATTTCTTTTGATAAAAAGTTTAAGACATAATATTTGTGATTGTACAGATATTTCATGTTTATTATAATTTATATTAAGTAAGCTCAAAATACTATAGGTCTGGAGCTTAAATCTTTTATTCAAGATTTGGTGATCTGTTGCTTGTTAAATAGTCAATTAAGTTTTGTTTTTCTTTTTTACTGTAATTATTTAACATTTACCTACAACATAGGTGCCTAATTAAAAATTAGCTACCAAACTTTACTTTTAAAATTTCACCTACGTTGCCAAGACTCCTCAAACAAGACCTGGTCAAGTTCAGTATGAGCCAGGCTGTTTAGTTTCAGCACTTTGAGCAGACACATGAAGATAATACTGCTTATTTTTTCACAATTTGAGTTTTTTTAATCATTCAAATTTGGCTGGGTGGATATTAACACATTCTATGGTGTGACAAACTCAAACACATTTATTAGTTATTTACACAGATGTTAACATCACAATTATGCTGCTCTGAAAATTCTCTCACTGGGTCATGTTTTGATTCTTCTTTATTTTCAGTTCAACAAAAAACAGCTCTGTATTTAGTCAATTTCAAATATTGCCTCATTTCTTGATTGTGACATCTATATTTAGTCAACCAATCAGCCAACTCTATAGTCAGTCTATATTTAAAAAAACTGTGCTGATTTAACACATCAAAGGCTTGGCTATGGCTTGATAGTAAGCTGTGTGAAATCTGATAAATTCCCATCAAGTGATGTCACTTGAGTCAACATGGGTTGAAGCTGATGGCTACATTGAAAATATTAAGAAATGTGTAGGTGTGTGCAGTTAGGAAGCAGTGATGTTAGAAAACCTCTGTAGTATGGCAAGCCATTTTACCTTTTAGAGGCAACATTTGTCCGGAGTTAACATTGTTGATATCAAGTCTGTCTGACTAGTTGTAATTACATTTTGAATAGTTGTATTTTTCATTCAAGATATCTGTAATGTAATTGTGACT
Source organism: Eupleurogrammus muticus (assembly GCA_036785175.1). Taxonomy (NCBI): domain Eukaryota; kingdom Metazoa; phylum Chordata; class Actinopteri; order Scombriformes; family Trichiuridae; genus Eupleurogrammus; species Eupleurogrammus muticus. Next base: position 1,498,128 of record JAYKQN010000002.1, on the reverse strand, counting down.
AGTTGTAATGACATATAGAGATCTGTAATTCAGTTTTTACTACAGGCAAATACAAATATGTGCAATGATGTCACTGAAACCTCATTCCAATCCTCACACATCCTAAATGTCAATTGCAGATGTCTGTAATTCAGTTTTGACAATAGGTATAATAAATTCTAGAAATTTCTCAAACATCATACATGATGTTTCTAGCTTCACTGCTGCAGCTAACAAAAGTCATTTTACCCAGTCAAAACTGTAATTCAACATATCAGTAATCACATTCTGGCTAAGCAAAACGTATATTACAGATATCTCCCATTTCAGATATCTCTAATCAAAGTCAGTTCAAGTTATCTACAAATTGATAATAGATTTCTATAACATAACTCCACATCGAAAAACTAAGACTTCGTTTTAACTAATCAAAATGTAATTTAAGATATCTGAAAAGGGATATGCAGATATCTTTAGTTGTAAATTAACAATATCTTAACCTGGAATTATGACATTATGTCATAATCAAATTATAGATATCTCAAACTGGAATTACTACTATTTTTAATCCAGTTACAGGTGTCACTAATTTACATTTTGGATATTTCAAAGTGAATTGTAGATATCTGTAATGACAAACCCAATACACATTAAAGTGGCAGCATTTGTCCTTGGAAGACTTGTTGTGGATGTCTAAAATGACAATTGTGGATAGGAAGAATATAGATTTTGATATCTCAAATCTTATTTTGAATAGCTTAGTTTGGTTAGTTTGAGTCGACAGGAACTCAGACAGAAAGGGGTTCAGCGTTCTCTAGCAGCGCTACAGAAATCCTAGCTGCTTGGGATTTTCTGTATATTATTGGGATTTCAGATATCAAGGCTCTTCAAAGTCAGTTCCACAGCTTGAGGTTAACGGATGTCAAAGTGCTGCCTGCGGGTCAAAACACAGGTTGGACTGATAGACTGTTGTTGGCTTGTCCCACATGCCCATGAACATATTTCCGTTTACCAGTTTTTTAAGTTCATCCATGTGTTTGCGTTGTCTGCTTGCAAAACATGTATGTATTTAAGAAGTTGAGTTTTCAAGTTAAGAAAAAAAAAAATAAGCCAAATCCTGCTACTTGATTATGGAGGTAGCCTGCGGAACTGGCAGAAATCGAATAGGGGGCATGTGGGCGACCGAGTGGCCTCCCCACAAAAGGGATCAGGGCAACCAGAAGAAGTAGAGAAAGGAGGCAGCGGAACTCAGTTTTAGTTTAAAACACGATGGTTTATTACCGGTGGTACAAAACAAAACCAACAACAGCACATGCATACTCCAACAGGAAAGTCTACCTCGCACCAGGTGGACCAAACTGGCAGTCCCACATGTCGCGTTGCCTATCCCGCACGTAAACACGTCCGGGGGAAACTCTCCCCCTGTCAGGCAGTACTCCCCCCTTATAAACAGGCGAGAAGGGGAGGGGCCATCACCTTCTCACAGGGCAGCATGAATGGGCTCCTCAGAAAAGAGCTTTAAAGAGTCAGAGGCAGCATAAAGCGCCAGTATAAAATAAATATGGTCTGTAAATAATGTAAAAATATTTCAGGGGAGCTCCAGAATAAAAATATAGACCTGAAAACTTATGGAATCAATCTTTTTCTAAGAGCCTGTATATGCAAGCTCACATTGTGAAGGTTTGACTCTTTCATCCCACGTTAAAAATACTGAACAGAGGTCTTCAAGAGTTTTTCCATCTAAAACCCACTGTAACTTGTGTATGCATTTTTAAAAGTGAGATGCCTAAAAGAAACATAAGAGAAAAAAAACATTTTTTTATTGAGTTTGGTCAATTTAATCTTGTTTTCTTAAAATAAAATTATTTGACTTTTAATTTTAATTTGTATTTTTGTATCTCATATTTGGGCAAAAAAGGTGACACAATAGTGCTGTTCCCTCACGGGAAGAAGGGCACAGGTTCAAATCCTTGGTGTGTGACCTTTTTGTATGGAGTTTGCATGTTTCTCCCCATGTCTATGTAGGTTCTCTCTAGATTCTCCAGCTTGTCTGTGTAGATTCTCATTCATCCAGGCGTAGTGTCAAAGGAGTTACTTGTAAGCAACTGGATTTCTTCTTGTAGCTTGAAGACGTTCCACCCCCCCATCCAGAAGGCTTCTTCAGGTCTGGCCTGATTCTGGAAACCAGGAGCTTATATCTCTGGATCACTATGTGAAACTGTAAATAACACTCTCATAACAATGGTCGCATAAGTCACACTTCAAGGTGTGAAGTGGAGTAAGAGTCATTGTGGTGTGATCCAGAGAATGAGCCCTGCTGTAATGGCGAAGAGCAGGTAAACTTCCTGGGATGAGATCAAGGCAGGATGGTATGTAGCAGATAGTTTATGATTCTCCAGCTTCCTCCCACTATCCAAAATCATGCTGATATTAATTGGAGGTTCTAAATCGCCTGTAAGTGTGAGTGTGATTGAATGGTGTGTGTGCCACACAATAGACCGACAACCTGTCTGGAGTGTATACCTGCCTCTCACCTGTAATGCGCTAGGATTGGTTACAGCAGACCCCTACGATCCTAGTGAGGAATAAGTGGGTATAGAAAATGACTGAGTTTTTTCTTAAAATAAGCAAACTGATCTGCCAATTCAAGATAATTCTACTAAATATTGGACTAATTGAATTAAATACAATATATTTCCCCCTTATGAGATTATTGTTTTGCAGTGCACTAAACAATAAATAGTATTTTAAGCAGCATGTGAAATTTTATCCTGTATTACAAAACATTGACAAATAAAAACTACAAAAAACCTATCCCTTGAGCCCTGAAAGATGCTCAATGTGCATTTCTGTGAAGAAACAGTACAGTCATCCATGGGCTGGATTGGACCCTTTAGTTGGCTGCTAAAAGTGTGTTCTGCCCCCCAGGCTGCATGTTTCACATCTCTAATCTAATCATATTTTAGACATATTGACTCACGAAGACCTGAAGTAATAGCAGGATCCTACGTGACTCAGTTGGATTGAGAAGGACTTAAATCCTGCAGTGACCGCATCAAGGGTCATCAATGCTTCTAGACTGCCATTCACACTCACCTTTCTTGACTTGTCCCTTAAGAGATGAGGCAATATTTTGTACTGAATCAAATTAGGTCATCTATCTATTGAGATACAGAAAACAAGTGCAGCTGAGAAGCTGTAGACACCCTCAAGTGTGTTCTCAAGTGTTGTTCTACTGCTGAAAATAAAAACATTAAGATCTCTTTCAGCTCTGACAAACACTGGCTTATCAAGAAAACTGAACAGCAGGAAAAATGAATGTTGCATGATTTATATGAGGCAAAACAAGAATAAAACATATTTGCACTGTGCACTGAAACAAATGAGGTTTCACTCTATATTGGGAAAATCAATACAATAACAAGCGCTGTGCGCTACGCACCCTGTGTGCATGCTTAATAAGTACTCTACCCTCCTGCACTTATACGCTGAGGATACAGCCTGCGAAGTTGCATATTATGATATCAAGAACCCTTTTTTCCTCTTCTTTTTAAACTCCAATCTCCAAGTTGCTCATTTGGGATTTGGTTTGAAGAGTGGGGTGTTAAGTACTAAGACCACAGTTCAGTAGAGGCTTATGTTAAAGGAGTCATCTTACGACACTCACCCACCGCCTTAAAAAGAGCGAGGGAGACAGAGAAGTGTGATGCTATCTTCTGTATAACCACCTACATACCCCCGCCTTGCAGCAACCCGCCATCAACTTGCACACACCTGTCAGACTTATATTAAATACTTAGCTGCTGCTAGCCAGGCAGGCAAACACCTCTGAGGTAAGACTGGGGGTGGGCGGGTGTGACTGTGTGTGTGTGAGAGACGGAAAAAAGACAGACAGTAGGAGAGGTAGAGACAATCAGAGAGAGTGGCACTAAGGCAAAGAAAGAAAGTAAGTCAACGATAGGCAGAGAGATGGGGATAAAAAGAACGATTGGGTAGGAAAAGCGGTAATATCCTCTGAGAATTCTCCTATCAGCGGGGTGACAAAGTGGAGTGAAGCCAGGTATTAGCCTTCCTCTCTTCCTGTCTCGCTCACTCTCCCTCTCATTTCTCCCGCCGCGTACTTCCTCTACCTGCCGCCATTTATTTTAAGCCATTCCTTCACCGCAGCATGTCAAACAAGCCTGAAATCCCTGCTAATACTAGTTACCCCTGAAACACTGATCTTACTGTTTGGCTTTTAGCTTAGACAAGTTCTCTCCTTGCTCCCCCTCCCTTTTTTACCAAAAGGTAAAAAGTAAGGTAGGAAAAAAAGTGTTTTGACATTGCCTTTACGTTTTGAGCTCATTAAATCCCTGGATCTGTCTCACTTTTACCTAGATTGTTTTCGTTTTTTCATACAGGGAGGTAAGCCAAATTAATATGAACTCGCCAGGGCCGGTTTTAAATACCTTGCATTATCCAAAGACCCTCACTCCATCTCCATCACTCTCTTTCAAAGTTATCATAGGGCCCATGATAGCCTTTAAACTAGCAAGGTGAAGTACTTTAATTAAAACTAGTCGCGATCCCCAGGAAAAAGGAAAGGGAAATGGAGAGTGAGGAGGACTTTATAAATCATCATACCAAAGGGCTTTCCTGCTGGTGGCTAAAGCAAGAGGAAAGGGAGCTAAACATCTCTTAAGGAGAGGCATAAAGGATGGCCTCCCTTTAAAGTGATGCACGGAGAGATAGAGCACACACCTCAGGGACAACAATGGAAGCCTTTTGATGTACAGCCGCTCACAGGACACAATATATTATCAGTATAGATTCCTCTCATAAGGCTGCCTTCGCTTATAAAAGTAGTCACACAAAATCAAGATGGGTCACACAAGATCAATGGGTCCGTGTGCTTCTCAGAAGGCATACTGTATAATAACAATAGTTCGCATATCTTATTGATAGTAAAAGTCAACCATGCCACTCCTGCAATGGTGCACTTAACATCAGGGAGAAACCCCTATGCAAGCCATGTAAATCAATCTGAGTTATATTGCTCTAAACTTTATGCAATATAGCCTCAGCTTTCATTTCTTCCATAATGCACATTTACATACTGTCTACACAAACATGCATGGATAGCAGCATGTATGCACACATGCAATACACACACAAACTCCCTCACACACACACACATACACACACACACATATATAAGAAATCTATTGAGTGTATTTCTCCTTGTCAATGATTTTTTTTTTTGCCTGAATCAAAGATAATACAATTCCTTTTTCCCTATTTCCTTACAATACATCTTTCAGTTCTGCCTTTTGCGTGCATGAAATTCATTTTCTAATGGAAATATTTGTTTTGTAAATCAAATATGTATTATGCACAGAATGCAAAGCGCAAATTAAATTATGTTAATGAAATGAAAGAGATATGAAATGCATATTTCATGGACAAAACATAACCCTGCCGAACAGCCATTTCTTGATAAAATCTTTAAACACAATCTCATTCGGAGAAAGACATATTGCCATGGCAGATAGCACCTCATTAAAATGGTCTCCTTTAATATCAGTGCTTAGTATATATGGGATTGTAAATAACCACTGGGGAAGAGGAACCAATAATGAAATACTGTCTTTAATAGCTTGCCATTGATGTCAGCATAAAAAGTCTACTAGAGGAATATTGGAAATTGGGTGTGCACACATATATAGTCAAAAGCTGTAAATGATTGCATATTTAAATAGAGCTGACTAAGGAAAAGATGATATAGATATTAGTAATAGGCAGAAAATTATGCTGACCCTACATAATTTCACAAAAAAAGCCCAGACTGTTTTAAATTTTATATTGGTTACACTTAATGAATAATAGATTCTGTAGCTGTTGTTGTGCAGTCCATGATGTTAATAAAAGCCTAAGAATAGGGGCGCTGCTCTGCCCGGCCGACTAGCAAATGAACTAGACTGGCTTTTCAGCAGAAATAAATACAGCAATAAATACTGAAGAAGGGGGTGTGGGTGAGGTGGTGGTGAGCGGGTGAGAGCAAAGAAAAGGAAGAAAACAGGGAAAAAACAGAGCGGAGAGAAGAAAAGAGGAAAATACGGCAATAAATAGAGAGAAGAAGGCGAGAATAGAAGGAGAGATACACAGGAAGAGAGAAAATGGTGCTTGGCTCGTGGAGGTTGGATGAGGCTTGTAGCTGGACTGACCTGGTTGCTACACCTCACCTATATCCTCAGTACACGTGTCTCCAAAGTTTTACGTTAAACACTTTATTAACCAATAAAGTTAAACACAATATTGGTTTAAAAGTGTTGTTTGATTGTTTCCACTCTGATGCCTGTGTGTTGAGTATATGAAGCTACAGCCAGCATCTCATCATAAAGACTTGGTGCTGGAACAGCTGGCTTTGTCTGAAGATGACAATCTAAACCTATCAGCATCTTTGAAGTTCACTAATTAACACATTTTATCATGTTTGTTTAATCCTACAAAAAAGTCTAAAAACAGAGGGTCATGCACAGTCACACCTGGAGTGTTAATTAGTGGATTTTGTTATTTTTGGAAAAGGTGTATGACAACTGTGCTAAGGGTAGATTTAGTTGTTCATTATTATCCAGAATATACCTAATAAAGTAAAAAACATATGAATTCAAACTTATTTATGCAGATCTCTAATTCACATCTTTAATTGTCAATAAATATAAACACTGGGTTGTAGAGGTTAAAAATGTGGTAAACGAGGGATGTCTGCAGAGGAATAAGTATTTGAACACCTGAGAAAATGAATGTTAATATTTGGTACAGTAGCCTTTGTTTGCTATTACAGAGGTCAAATGTTTCCTGTAGTTTTTCACCAGGTTTGCACATACTGCAGGAGGGATCCTGGCCCACTCCTCCACACAGATCTTCTCTAGATCAGTCAGGTTTCTGGGCTTTCGCTGAGAAACACGGAGTTTGAGCTCCCTCCAAAGATTTTCGATTGGGTTCAGGTCTGGAGACTGGCTGGGCCATGCTAGAACCTTGATATGCTTCTTACGGAGCCAGTCCTTGGTTTTCCTGACTGTGTGCTTTGGGTCGTTGTCGTGTTGGAAGACCCAGCCACGACCCATCTTCAATGCTCTGACTGAGGGAAGGAGGTTGTTCCCCAAAATCTCACAATACACGGCCCCAGTCATCCTCTCTTTAATGCAGTGCACTCGTCCTGTCCCATGTGCAGAAAAACACCCCCAAAGCATGATGCTACCACCCCCATGCTTCACAGTAGGGATGGTGTTCTTCGGATTGTACTCTTCATTCTTCTTCCTCCAAACACGCTTAGTGGAATTATGACCAAAAAGTTCTATTTTGATCTCATCTGACCACAAAACTTTCTCCCATGACTCCTCTGTATCATCCAAATGGTCATATGCAAACTTAAGACGGGCCTTGACATGTGCTGGTTTAAGCAGGGGAACCTTTCGTGCCATGCATGATTTCAAATCATGACGTCTTAGTGTATTATCTACAGTAACCTTGGAAACGTTGGTCCCAGTTCTTTTCAGGTCATTGACCAACTCCTGTCGTGTAGTTCCGGGCTGATTCCTCACCTTTCTTAGAATCATTGAGACCCCACGAGGGGATATCTTGCATGGGGCTCCACTCCGATTGAGATTGACCGTCATGTTTAGCTTCTTCCATTTTCTAATGATTGCTCCAACAGTGGACCTTTTTAAAACATTTATATTCCTATAGTGAACAATGAAGGACAAGTTTACACCCCGTCAACCAGCTTAGGGTCACAGTATGCAAGCATAAAATATTAGGACAACTTCTCTTTAAAATATAATAAGATTTATTGTCTTCTAATTAATTCACAAATTAATACTTAAGACTAAGCAGATCCTATTATATACTACAACTACTAGATTTTGCATCCTATCTTCCCAGTACCTGCGGGACAGGGAAAAGCAAAGATTTCTGGTGACTCCGTACGTTTAAACCTAGATGTCACCACCAGTGGTGAGATTACGGCCAAAAGGAGTATTTCTCGGAACCTCCTGATGGGAATCCCTGTGATGTATTCTGCTGGATTACAAATAAACGGCAGTGCCTTCGTTTCTGAATAATCTACTCAAAAGACTAACTTGAAGATCAAGGCTCAAGTGTGTGTGTATGTCCTTCCTGTTGTAAAGGAACTTTTATTGTCTTTGCGGACCATTTGTTCAAGCACTCATAGATAGTTTCAGGCACCAAAACTCAGTCTTGATTGCGAGGGACAACAAAATTAAATGAAAAGTTTCAACACCAAGTTTTCAATTATTACCTTAAGAACAATGTGGTGGGTCCTGATCGTGACAGCATAGGCAGGTGAAATGGTGAGAATTGTTTTCACTTGATTGCATTGAGTGTGATGTAAAGTAGTTATTGCTCTCTAGTTCGCCCCAATCCATTCATACAATTTCTCAAACATGTACAACCACTTCTTTTTTGTGTACTTGCAATAGGGTGTTCTATGGCAAATAAAGCGGTGAGCTTGTCGCCACTGGGCTGAAACACATGTGACAACAAACACAGCAGGGCCCATCACATAAATACAATGCTCTTGTTTTCCTGCTTTGATTAACAGATTACATTTCTCAAATATGCTCAACTCAAAGAAAACATAAATTACAATAATACATACAATACACAATACATTGTCTTAAGTGTGTTACTTTCAAATAAATCAGATTTTGCATAAATTAAATCTATTTGCACCATGAGACAAGCTATTATTTTATTTCTACTGAGTGTGGAGAATTTTTAAAGTCAAAGAAGAAGCAGTGCTCTTCATGACATGTTGGTTCTCACTCAAACTTTGAGATATTATAAAACGAGTTTGGCAAAGGAGTTGAACACATAAATGTTTGTTGTTGCAGCAAATACAGCCAAGAGCAATCATTTGCTTCAACATGTCAATGACAGAAACCTGTATTAAGTTCAAGACCTTTTATCCCAAATAAAACCCTTGGAAGTTCTGTAGCCAACTAAACTGACCATCTCTCTCTCTCTCTTTCTCTACACACACAAACATGCACAATCTGTGTTGCAAAAGGGCATACGTCATATTTCTAAACACCTTTCAATCTCATTCAAGTGCTTTATCCAGTCAAAAAATAATCAGATTAAGGGTTTTTAATTTTGTTTTAGATAATTGTCATTCCGTTCCTCTCTTTATCCACAGAGGCGAGGTGTACACTGCACAGAGAGAGAGAGAGGCAGACATGAGAGGAGAAAAAGATGCACATTGATGGGATAGAGGTGTATGAGAAAGCAATATGAGAGAGGACAGAGAGAGAGAGAGAGATTGTTGCCCAAGTAGGAGTGGTGTAGGAAAAAATGAGAGAAATCTTCCCCCTATTGTATTTCAAATTTGTTTTAATTTACAAGGCATCACTTTTAATAAAAAAAAAAAGCCGTTTTATCTCCATATATGTATATAACTATTAGATCTTCCCTCCAATTGCTGGAGCATATTACATTGCATTAATCACAATTGCTTGTCTTTTCACTATGATAAGATTTAAATGCCAATCAACTCGATGATATAAAGGATCATTTCAGTCACATACAATGTTAAGGGTTTAAATCATTATTTGAAGAAACGGTATGTGATGTCAATCCTAAAACTTAACAAATATGATTTCACCTTTCTACAAGAAACACACCTGTCAGATTTGGAGCCTGAGGGCTAAAATCCAAGTGTCAGACGTTTATAATTGCTAAAGGCCCAATATGTAAAACATTAGATTAGATTAGATTAGATAGATTAGATAGCTCCTTTATTGTCCCACAGTGGGGAAATTTACAGTGCTACAGCAGCAGTTAGAAAAGTTACAAAAATGTTTTTTTTAAAATTTAAAAAGGAAAAAAAATTTAAAAAAATTAAATTAAAAAACAATATACAGATATATACAGATATATACAGGTATATATAAATATGAATTATAAATGTATTGCACTGTCCATTTTTTCTGTTGGGGGGGGGGGGGGGTTACTGAGAGCTGTACTTGTTGTACAGTCTGACAGCTGTAGGAAGGAAGGACTTCCGATATCGCTCCCTCAGACACTTTGGATGGATTAGTCTGTTGCTGAGGGAGCTCGTCAGTCCAGACAGTGTGTCCTGCATGGGGTGGAGGTGGTTTTCCATCATTGATGATATCTTCCTTATCATCCTTTCCTCTCCCACCACCTCCACTGGGTCAAGGGAGCACCCCAGGACAGAGCTGGCCTTCCTGATGATCTTGTTCAGTCTCTTCCTGTCTGCAGCTGTTATGCTGCCTCCCCAGCAGACCACCCCATATTGTATGACTGATGCCACAACTGAGTCATAGAATGTCTTAAGGAGTGTCCCCTGCACTCCAAAAGACCTCAACCGCCTGAGCAGGTAGAGCCTGCTCTGGCCCCTCTTGTATAGCGCAGTTGTATTGTCAGTCCAGTCCAATTTTTTGTTCAGATGAAAGCCCAGGTACTTGTAAGATGTCCCCATCTCAATGTCCATTCCCTGGATGTTCACTGGTGCCGGGGGATTGCATACCCGCCTACGGAAGTCCACCACCAGTTCCTTGGTTTTCCCCGTGTTGATCTGGAGATGGTTCCGCTGGCACCAGTTGACAAAATCCTGCGTAAGTTCTCTGTATTCAGGATTTTGTCAACTGGTGCCAGCGGAACCATCTCCAACATCTAAAAATAACTAGCTCTATGTGTTTATTAATAATTAATATATTTTATTGAGTTGTGTACTTTCAAATCCCAAATGTTTTCAAGGGTTTTGAAACCTACATAAATGGTCATCTTAATATTAATTTAATCTAAACAAGGCATGTTACATGGCTTATCTCACTGTCCGCTGTGTGGTTGCATTCATGTTGTGGTTGTCCACCTCAAGATGTATGAATTGACTTTTTATCTAAGCAACATTTTTCTGATACACTTCTGAATGAGGATGAGCAGCACTGATGATACGTCACAGAATGCTATCTTCTGGGTTTGAGCTCCACCCAGTGATTTTAGCTTTATCATTGTTTAGCACTGAACACAAAATGTATGATATGAGAAGCAATCCAATTATTATAGAGGGTGAATTTCATCAGATTTTAGATAAAGCATCTCATTGAAAGAGATCATGTCAGGGTCTAGATGGCATGTGTGTGTGTTAGTGCTTTCTAACACATTATTATCTTTCACCCTGTCATGTAATATAAGTACCATTTATTTCTGACCATGCTAAGATTACAATCATCTTATATTTGTTTACTCATTCAACAAAATCTTGTAATGGAGGCTAAATTCAAGCTTTCTTGTGTATTAGACAATTAAAATAACACTTAAAGAACAGATTAACCTGTACTTTGAAACTAATTTGTCTACATCCCATTCTATTTCAGTAGCCTGAGGAAGACTTGAGGCCTTACTATCCTGCTATTATGAGGAACGGAGGTACTTTGAAGACTCCTTCAAAAGAAAAAATGAACTATTTGTAACTTTTATAGCCATCGCTGTAGTTCTGAGTCTCTTGTAAGTTTGAAGGAAATTTAATCCTTACTGAGAAAGTTGACTGTGTCAGTAATCATTGTTGGCCTTAGAAACAAATTAGATGCAGATATAACAGATGAGGAATTCATAGATAGGTATTTCACAATTATCTGAAGGTAAGGCATCAGGCCCATAGGGTTTTACAGCCAAATTTTACAAGGCCATGCGATTAACACCATATGTACCTAGTGTTTATGTGGATTCACATTGGAGGGCCTTTTCTGTGACTGAAGCACTAAATGTAACTCGGCCACTGACAAGAATCAATTTGTTAAAGTTATAGATCAATTTCTCAGATAAATTGTGAAGCAAGAATATTGGTCCAAAGTATTGACTGAGAGTTTGGGAGCAGTTGTTGCATCCTGACATGGTTGAGATTATGCCTATGCACAATTTGTCTGAAAATATTAAAAGATTAATTCATAATTTGTGGAATGTGCAAGACAACGGAATTCCTTCTCTCTACAAGCTGAAAATGAATTCGATAGAGAGGAAAGGCAATCTCTGTTCTTGAATAATTTACATGTGCATCTCAAATAATTTAAAAACAAGAAATCTGAAAAAAATTGTTGATAATCATTTCAGAAAGTTATACTCATATATTCTATAGATTTATCATGAAATATTTCCAACATTTTTTTCTTGTAATGAGTTTGACAAAAATATGGACATTTTTCATGATATTCTAATTATTAGTGATTCACCGGTACATCCTAGGGAATTCATGCAACCCAGGGGACACTCTTTCTCCACTTATATTTGCCCTGGCAATGGAAATACTATCAATTGTACATTTAACATTATACTATACTTTCAGTGACCACAAAATGGAAGAGTAGTTTTTCGCTTAAATGATTAGATTTGATCAAAGTTAATGTAGAACCTCTCCTCTAGTAATTAAACACAGATATTTATTAGTGGTCACACATTTTTTATTATGGTGCAATGCTAATGTCACACCCTTTCAAAGTTAAAATTGCATTCTTTAATCCCTTGCCCCTTCATTTTTTTACACTAATTTTAGAAAATATGAGAAACTTTGCAGAAGGCTGCTGTGGGCTGTCAAAAAAACATGTCTGAGTCAGAGGAAATTACAAACTTCACTTCATTATATGCTTTTTTTCCTGAGACATCTGACCAAGTGGATGCTTCTCCCTTAACAAGGCCATAGTATGATACAAACAGCCTTATGTAATCTTCACTCTCCAATCATCCCAAATTTAGTAAATGTAACATACAATTATCATATAGTGGGCATGGGACAGTTAATATCAAGACAGTGTGACTTCAGTTCATGTTTAAATACTTATTCTAAACTATTGAAAAACACTATACACACAACTCTGTATTGTATTGTTACTGTATTTGTCCTCTTTTATATGGAGGGATTACTTATATCATAGCATCAAGAAAGGGTGTAATTTGATAATAATAATACTCTGAAGCATTTTGCAGATGTTTGTTGATTGTTGAAAATTTACCAGCTAATCAATCAAAACAAGTTTATAATCTACACTCTACAGATCAAGAGCTATGTAGAAAACATTAAATTCATTTCTAAATAAGCCAATAGAATCATATATCTATAACATCCTTTAAGATGTAACAGACATTCTCATAGATTTTTATCCCAAATCTATGAGAATAATAACAACAAGAACAGATGTGTTTTTGTGTTCTTGGGGGGGAGGTTTTTTGGTTTTGCAGGGGGTGTGGCACCTTTCCCAGGCTGCAGCGAGACACACCCATATCCAATCCTCACCTCATCCAGCTCTCCATAAAAGACTGCTTCTCTGATCATTCGGCCTCCTTCGGTGAATCAGTGTAGTGTGCATTGGTTCCTATAGACTTGCTGTCACTTGTTCTTATATGTTCGTTGCTGTTTTTTGTATCATGTTTTTTTTTCCTTCATGTTGTGTGCCTCACAACCTTGTGTTCCACTTGGCCTTTTCCTTAAGTGTTCGCACCTTTTTTTCCCTCCTGGAGATTCGCCCACTACATCCTGGCTTCATGCCAGTGTTTGTGTTCAGAAGTGTTTTTGTTTTGTTTTTTTGCTCTTATTGAATCCCCTAAAGACTAGTTTTGTATTTTTGTGCTTGGTCTATTTGCCCCTTGGGTCCACACTACATCCTGACCCTCACATTTACAGCAATGGTTTCCACCACAGTTATTTATCTACCATTAGATGTGGGACACATGATTCACAATGTATTTAGATATTATCTATTTTTAAGTATATAAAATGAAACACTTTATTGTCAGTATGAGAAAAAGACGTCCTTTTTTCATTTGCATATAATAATAAATGGTCTAATTTGTTGAGGAATTCCAAACTGGTATCAAGGGAATAGGAACTAGACTTTCTCAATTGAAAAATAATTAACCGTTTTTATTGGACCCCCTCAAAATTATTTAGACTCAATGGAGGTGTCGGGGGAAGGGTCTACACTGCACCGTCGATGGTAATATTCAGCAATATGAGTTCTGGAGCAATTCACAGCTGAGCTTCTGCAAAGCTTTTAATGTGAACTATATGTGCAGGGAGTAATGGGTTTCACTGACAGAACAGTAACTTTACATTGGACAAAATAATGACAAAGTAATTAGTAGTAAGTGAACTTGGAAAAATGTGATGCAACAGACTAGTGAATATGTCAATCATTCGGAAAAAAAAACATGCAAGAAGGGTTCATTTTGCATTGGCAACCTAAAGGTATAGTCCACAATTCTGATCCAATACACATTTTTTTCTCCTCACTGCCAATCTGTTCTATGTGTGCACTGAAAAAAATATGGTGTTCATACATATCCTGCTCTGTAAATGGGAAACAAACAAAGTGGCTCACATTGAGACACACTACAATAGTGCAGCCAATCAGCAGCAGGTGGCGCATTAAAAAAGTAGATTCGAAAACAATGTTATAAAAACATTTTTTTCATGGTTATCTCTGTAGCTGAAGTAATTAACAGCTACTAAAAGATTACTATTTACTGTTAGGTTCCTAGGCTTTGGACCCTGAGCACCCACCAGACCAGGGGTGCCCAATCCTGCGCCTCAAGATCTACTATCCTACATGCGAATCTCCCTACTCCAACACACCTGATTCCAATTATTCGCAAGCCCTTGGCAAGCTTCAGCTACTTGATTAGGAGTTGATGATTAGAATCAGGTGTGTTGGAGTAGGGAGATTCGCAAAACATGTAGGATAGTAGATCTCGAGGAGCAGGATTGGGCAGCCCTGCACTAGACAGGAGTGTTTTTTCTGTGTTTCTGTTATTTGCCTACTGCCCCGCCTCCTCCTTGGAGCTCTACACTCAATCACCTGTTCATTGTTGTCACCTGTTGCTGTTTAGTGCTGTTCCTGGTTTTCTATTTAAGTTCTGCCACTTCATCTGTTCCCTAGTCTGTAAGAATATGCCTACGTTTGTGAGTAACTCTGACCCTGTTTCCCAGTCTCTGATAATTTGCCTGAATCTTTGAGTAACCTGTAGGTTTTTGAACTCTGTCATCGTTCTGTGGATTTTTGGAAACCTGTCTTAGTATTTTGCCTTTTTAAAAACCTGTTGAGGTGGGGTTTTTTTTAATAAAAGGAAAAATTAAGTTAAGCAGATCTGCACTTGAGTCTTTGTGTGTGAGCCCTAACAGGAACACTAATTTAACTCTCCATATGTCATACTACTCATCGAAATGAAGAGGGTCTTTAGGTCTGTATATGGTGTAAAAGAATCTTTGCAGGACGACAAAGAATAGTGGTTGTCTGGTTGTTAGCGGGGAATAAGGTTTGCCGAAGAGCAGGCCGATTCTTGACAGGAGGTCACCACACTCAATCACTTCCTATCAACCTCACATTACACACCTAATTTACCTCCCACTCCTCCTTTCCTCATTGCCCCCGAGTTCCCCAACTTCTCCTTCATGTGTTGCATTCTTTCCCTCTCCCTCCTTCTATTCACCTCTCTTAACCCGCTGGCTTCATGCTGCATTAAAAGGATTTGTGTACTTTTTTATTTATTTTTTTTTTACAGCATAACATGTTTTAGGTGCCTGTCCAAAAGAAAATTTGCCTAAAATGATTAGCTAATAATTTCACATGATGCTTGTTTTGAGACAATGTTGTTTATCTCAGTGACTGTTTCCTTAAAGAGTTTGTTTAAAAAAAAGAGCATAGTGACAAATCTAGCAACTTTTTGGGCAGAACTTATCTCCTTAAATGGAGCCGCCAGAAACTCCTGATTGTGCTTTTATGTGGCTTGGCTCTGACTGAGTGGGTACAGCTAGGAGCAGCAGCAAGTTCAGTGAAGAAATAATCAGGCCTACAAATTTGCCACCTTTGTCATTGTTAACTGAATGTGTCATGTTAGGATGGAAAAAACCAACAGCAGTGTATACTACAATAACCAATACCAATTTAGACCCGTTGGATTGTGCTGAAGCTCTCAGTTGACTTCATTTCATGGCATTCTAGTAGCAAAAAAATTATTTTAGCATTAGGCTGGGTCATAGAAAACCTTCCAACCTGTGGTGCAGAAAGAAAAACTGCAATTTTAATCTTCTGTCATATTTTCAAATTTTCTTCTTCATGTCTATGTATAATCCTCATGCATAACTTTGTAGACAGTAGTATGTTTTAGGTTAATTAAGTTATGGCATTTATTGTTTTATGGTATGAAAAATAAACTTGAAGATAATCATGAATGAAATTGAAATTCACTTATGAAATTGCATCATCTGCCAGAAAAATCACAATTCAGAGAAATCATTCAGCCCTACTGACACGGAAAAACCTCTGCTGTAGTGGACATAGCTTTTCTGGGATTTGATTCTAAGAAAAAAAAAAGAATCAAAGTTTGTGTGCTTTATTAACGAGAAGTGTCAAACCTTCCATTATTGGCCCACCACAGGGGCCCCGGAGAGCTCATTTCTGGTTTAGACATTACCACCATTCCACGTTTTTCAAATACAGTGGCAGAGGGGCAGCCCTATTAACTACTGAGCTAATGCACAGCTGACTGACCAATTGGTGTTGTGAATAATTGGCTGAAGTGTTCAGAATGCAAACATTCATACTGTCAGGTGACTGAGGAAAGGAAAATCTGAATAAATAGGAGGAGATACATGAAGGATGTAAAATGCTACCATACAAAACATAAAAGGTGCTGAATGACTTGATTAGAATAGATGTGAATTGTTCAGTCACCAGATCTAGACTGAACATGGGAGATTATGGAGCGATATGTTAAACAACACTTCACGACCATCCAGGGGAAAATGTCTGATATCCTGCTGACTACTGTGTGTATCAGAAATAATCTGATCATATTAGCCTGGCATGTGGTTGTAAGGCAAAGTGGGATAAACTGAAAACAATATACTTTGACACACTGGGGTCAGGCAGGTTCTTAATGGATCTACACTGCAAAATCAGGTGAAGATTTCTTGTTTTGAGAACAATTATAGTAGAATTATCTCTCTCCACTAGCAGATCATTTATCTTATTTCATGTTTTTACTGATTTGGGTCAATTTGTTCTTTTTTTAAGAAATCAAGTCAAACATTTTCTTAAAAAAGAAACATTAAAAATTGCACAAATCAAGAAAAAAAATTAAATAATAATAATAATAATATATCAAGTGGAATGATATAATTTGACAATAATTGTACAATAAACATGACATTTTAACTAAGATTTCATTTTTTGTGCAGAGTTGGTTTATGTTGACATTGAACAGGAAGCACAAAATCACAAGCAAAGCAAACAAAGAATCAGGACCTATCCCTTACGAAAATTAACCATGGCTTTACCATGGGAAATACCGTGGTTTTACCATGGTTTTTTGGGTAACCATGGTTAACCATGGTTTTTTTGTGGTAACCATGGTTATACTATGGTTTTTATGTAGTAACCATGGTTCTACCATGGTTTTTGGATACCATAGTATTACTATGGTTGGTTCATGGTACTTCCAAAAACCATGGTAGAACCATGGTTACTACATAAAAACCATAGTATAACCATGGTTACCACAAAAAAACCATGGTAAACCATGACCCAAAAAACCATGGTAAAACCACGGTATTTCCCATGGTAAAACCATGGTTAATTTTCGTAAGGGATGGCAAACTCTAGTAGTTTTATATTTTAGGATTTCATTCATTAATTTTATGTATTTGTGTTTTGAAGATATTTTTAAGGCATGAAGAATGTTTTGCTTCAAATAATAATGAATGCCTGATGTGAGGTTTCCCGCAAAAACTCATCCCTCATTAACAAAATCCAGACTCTTTCAGAGAGAAATATTTTCTTTCTTTCCAAATTTTACTCCTGACCACAATCACTTAGTATGGCCTGTAAAATGGTCTGATGTGGCAAATCAACTTTAGCTGTTAAGGGTTGCATATTGAACTGTAGCTCAACAGTGAGGAAAAAATCACTCTGCAGCCCGTCTCTGATCCATGCTCCCTCTTACCACAAACCATTGTCCTCCTCTCATTCTCCACACAGTATGGGAAACTTCGTAAATGTAGACAAAGACCATATTGTGATGAGTTGAAGCATCGTTTCTGAGTGGAGGACAAGGGAGTGAGGAACAATGGCACACTGAATCCCCATTTTCTAAGAGCTTAAAAAGACCAAGGAAAAGGAAAATTCTGAGGAGGAAAGACGTTCAAACTTAAAAATGGGACACTGCATATAGGCAATTAACACTATTATTCTACTTTCCCTTTGAATCTGTGAAGAAAATACTGTTGAAGAAAGGATATCAATGGTAAATTTGGTGGTAGAGAGAGGTGACCTTGTTAGGTAATTAACATCTTATTATGAGTTTAATTAGACAAACTAAATCAATTCAACCTAAGTATGAAAGGAGGGCGCCTCTGAAAACAGGGAAGGAAGGAAGGAGGAAGGTAGATTCTGTTTTAATTGTATGAAAGCATTAAAAATGCACCTGTTCAGCAGCAAATTGCCTCACTCACGGAAATCCACAGGGAGATGCAGCCTCTATTCAAAATAGCATCAAGTTGTTAAGATAGTTATTTATGTGCTTGGGAACATGGAAAAGGAAAACAGAGGGGGGGGAAATCCAAATTATGTTTCTTGTTGTTCACAGTCCCTCTTGTTGGGATTCTAAACAATGCCTGAGAAACTTTTTAGATTTAGTGCTTTGTGTCTCTGTTGGCTTGTCTTCGCCAGCCAAACCCTGTCTTAACCCCCTTTGGTGTGCAGCGAGCAGACTCAACCTCCCCGTAATCATTTCCTTGATGTTTTCATCCTCTCTTCTCATGTCTTTCTTCTCCTTCTCTTCTCTCCTCTTGAATCCCCAAGCCCCTGCTTTATTTGCATCAGGTCCAAAAATAAAAATAAAGGACCCTTTTTCTCACCAGGATGTGTTGAATGATAGGCCGCTGACAGCAGACTGTATATGAATCACAGATTCATCAGAAATTTAATTGAGATTGGGTCCAGAGGTCATGAAGTTAACGTAGCAGGGAAGCGTTAGCCTCGTAACCATGATTGATAGCATGACAGTAGCCGCTCAGCACCGCAACGGGACTTTCGCACGTGTTCATTGCCTTTTGAGTTTGTGTGTGTGTGTGTGTGTGTGGTAGATGAGGCAAAGGAGATGAGCTCTGCAGCTACTATAGATGACAGTTGTATTTACCAATCAATCCATTCATCCATCTCTATGCCTCCACTGATCTGACACTGATTTCACGTGGAAGAAAACATAGTATCGCTTTCCCACTAAAGTTTCGTGTGAATTACTGAAAATTAACTAGTGAGTTTTCTGTACTTATTTGTGAGGTACTGACAGTGCACTAATACCATGACAGAGATGAAACTCAACTCAGTTGTATCATGGGAACATCATCTCTGACTTAGTGTTTGCTTTCATAAAACTGTGAGACTTATGAGAGACAGGTTAAAGAGAGAATAGTCAAAACCGAAGCAGCAGCACCTCTACTGATCATATTCCAAAAACATTGAATTGTCTCATCTCTTGTCAACTGATGGAGTTGCAGTTTCAACTTAAGGTCCACTTACTAATTTTTTGTCCAGAGCTTTAAACCACATCTTAAACACCAAAATAAAAACTGAAATTTAACTTCTTGGGTCGTTTTTGCTAAGCAAACATCCACTGACTGAGCTGTCAACTGCAGTAAAGGTTAGAAAATGGACATTAAGAAATAAGTTTCACCCTTTTTGTGGCTATTCTTTTTTATCACTTGTTCTCACTGTGGATCTGAGGATTTAGTGGATGACAACCCTTTTATTTCATCTAACAATGTTAATAATTACATTAGATTCATTTAGATTTTCCTATTAGTCTGTGTGAGTACCAAATGCAGCTGTTTCCCTGTTAATTGCTTTACTTCAACTATAATCATACATACTCTAATGAAGCCTCTGTTGGACCAAAGGACATTTGAAAAATGTATTAGTTAAAAATTAAATTATTTATAAACATCCAGACATGATGATAAACACTGAACATCAACTGGATGTTATTGTTTCCTCTCTTTGACATATTTACCGCTGTATCTATGCATGTTTAACAAACCTCTAAGCATGTCTCCATTACTCCACGAAAGGCATTATCGTGGAGCAGACACTGCTGTTTGCGCTCGGCTTGATACAACAGGATAAAGAAGAAAGAAACCTGTTCCTCATCCACCTGAGTACAGATAAGGACAAATACAGTAGCTAAGCAAACAAACAGCAGATGCAACCATGTATTTGTTTGTCTGTGGTGAAACGAGCAGCCTCCAAAGTGGCGGTCTGGAGCCGGCCACACAAGCAGGTACGGACAACTGTAATTGGGCACAATTGATACACTAATAACATGACCCTCACCTCCTGGCCCTTTCAAGTGGAGCCTTTTCTCTACTTTTCAGAAAGAAAAGAAAAAAGGTATGAGAGCACAAAGCTAAAAGAGAGTGGAAGAGACAGATAAAGGAAAAAAGAGAAATAAAGAGAGGCCAGGCCACCTTGAAAAGAAGACAGTTAACAAAACCACTCCATCTTGCATGACACAAGCTCCGATTGGCAGTGCTTCATCCGGCCGCAATTATGCGGACTAATTAGTTTCACAATTTTCTTGAAGTATAAAGAAACGACAATGGAGGCCATGTGAAAAGCTCTAATGCAAAGCGTAACAGCATAAAAAATCCAAGGCCTTAATCCAACATTACCATGTGCCCTCTAAGATAACATAGAAGACAGAATGTAATGAACGGAAGATGATATGGTGTCAAAAATAAAAAAAGGCAAAAATATTTCTGTTCCATCTTTCCTTCCTTAACTTCTTTCCTCCTTCCATCGCTGAGCAGCTCCTTCAGCCAAACTCAAACACCCTCGCTGCAAGAAAGAGCGCTTCTGCAGATCATTCATCCCGACAGCAATAAGACTTTATAACTCACTGAAGTCACTTTTCCTCCACTCGTCACTTTTCTCTACACACACATCCTGCACCTTAAGTATGCATTAGCTATGTATGTGTACATGTGTGTATGTGTGTGGATATGTATGTGCGTATATATGTGCAAATATGTAAATATGTGTGTATGTGTATGCATGTAGGTATGTACGTGCATGTATGTATGTATATATGCTTTGTTTATGCATACTTTTTTTTCTTGCTATTTATTAGTATTTTTTCTCCATTCTTATGTCCATAATGCATCCTGTGTATGCGGATCAACAAATTCTACGAATTTTGTCCTTAGTGTTGTGTTTTTTTATTTTTTATAGCTTTTATTTTCTTAAGCTTTTTATTTTATTTTTTTTTCTTTACTCTGTACGCTGCAGTAACAAGCAAATTTCCCCGTTGTGGGATCAATAAAATCTTATCTTATCTTATCTTATCCATGCTTTTTTATTTACATAGTGTTCTTTTTTTAATTTTTATGCCATCTGGATCTCTCATCTTCCACCGTATAAAAAAAAGAAAACTAATTTGTGTTCCAAGTCATCCGCATGATAAATAGTGCAGGTCCAGGTGCTATCGGTGTAAAAAAGGAAGAAAGAGAGAGAAAGAGGGAGGAATGGCGGTAGAGAGACAGAGATGGATAGAAAGGGAGTGTAGAGACAGAGAAAAGCAATAATATACTAATTATGTATATAAACGAATATAAACAAAGCCTGATTTAAAAGGATAGGTCCCAATTTTTTCAAGTCAGTTAATGACTCCCACATGTACATCCAGAGAGATGCTGGTCGCTGTAATCATCCCTCCTGTCTATATGTTAGTTATCCAGTTCCTTTTTGTTCAATGCTGTCTTCTGTCCTTTGTGTTTGTCCTGGGAAAAACATCCCTTCTCTGTTGCTGCTCTTCCTCTTCCTTTATTCTATTTTTTTTTTTTTTTAAATTGTGGTATTCAAACTGACATTACATTGTCAATGCTATATCCCTTAAAATATTATATGATACCCTTTAAAAAGCTTGCTTAGCCGAACTGCAAAAAAGTATGATACTTTACTCAAATTCTTTTTATTAAAACATTATGGCTACTGTATAACTCAGATTTCCTCTGCATATATCAACACAGGAAGTTTGAAATTCATGTTGTACTTTTTCCCCTCTGCACCAGAGCCGTGAGGATGGAATTAATTAAATTACTGGAGAGGGTGCTCTTTAATGTCATTTCAACACAACAGTGATGCATCAAGACCGAGGCACTGAAGAAAAAAAAAGAAGAAGAAAAATGTGCAGCATCAGTGGTCACATCTTCTTCTTTGATTTAAAAAAAAAAATTAATTAGACTCTGCTTTTATTTGGAACCAGCGGTTATTTATCCAAATACACACTTGCACCCAGCGTTTAAAGGGGTCCCAGTGCTAAATTGAAACTCAGCTGTTAATTGGTTAATTCTCATTATTATGAGAACTTCCGTATTAGGGGAAGCTATTGTTTTGTATTAAAAACCTTTATGGTAAATATAATGTAATTTACCCTTTTCCTGTTAGTAAAAGCTTTAGTTTCAATAAAAACCTCTCTTGCCAATATTGTTTCACTGCATTACTTTTTTTGTCTTTCTGGATAGGGCTTCTATGGCATGAATTTGTTGTAAAAAGAAAAATAGGTGATTTTTTCAATATTTTACAGTACTTTTATGTGAATGTTTACTTTTCATCAC
The DNA here is from genome assembly GCA_036785175.1 of Eupleurogrammus muticus. Taxonomy (NCBI): domain Eukaryota; kingdom Metazoa; phylum Chordata; class Actinopteri; order Scombriformes; family Trichiuridae; genus Eupleurogrammus; species Eupleurogrammus muticus. The sequence goes on along the minus strand of JAYKQN010000002.1, from coordinate 1,475,462 downwards.
AATATTCTCATTTCACAAAACTGCAGTAGTAGCACTTTATTATTTATACTTGTATTTATATCATCATGTCATTTATGTTATAATATTTTTACACCATAGTCACTCTACCTACTAATACTTTCATATCAGGCCACCTTATACTATATCCTCACTTTTTATTTTTGCACATTACCTGATTGAAGGTTGACTTGTTGTTGTTTATTGTGTTGTTTTGTTTATTGTGTCCTCTCTAGTTTCTTCTTTTTTGTAACTTGACTGTGAAGAAGTGAATTGCCCTGTTGTTGAATGAATAAAGTATATCTAATCCAACTTAATATATTATATTTAGAATCTTGTTATATAATGTTCAGTAGCCCAATAATGATACATATGAAAATATATATATATTGAGAGAAGTTAAAGAAAGAAGAGTTGTGTGCTTAAGAGAGTTGTGCTTGGTAATGCGGTAAACGGTGGCATGGTCAAAAGTCGCTCAATTTTAATTGTGAAGTGGAAATTTTAAGTGCATTGTGTTAAGGTTATGATATGTATTAAAGATCCACAAAGCAACATACTGTTAATTGTCAGTTTTATCTCTAGCATCATACATGTAACATTAAACTTAAATAGTTAAAGGTGTTTAAATATACAGTTAAAAATCCCTGCTAGAAATGTGATATACCATTTCTATCAGATTCATATTACATGTAATTAAATATAGTATCCTCCCGATCTGTTAGGGTTACTCCGTTTTCCATAGAGATTTCTAAGACTGGGGGTTGAACTCTAAACCCTCTAATATTCAAATCAGATTGTATTGCCTCATACATAGACAATCAATAAATCTTGATTGATTTCTTTATTCAGTGTACAATGCTGTCACATATAAAAAAAGCTAACGGCCTACATGACAACAAACCTGAACAAAAACCGCAAGCATACTGTACGAAAGCAAACTTACTTTATTGATTTTTATTGATCCAGTTCCCACTCCGCTGTCAGCTGGTTTTCATTCAACTTATAAGACTAATCTTTCACAGGAAGCTTGCAATCACATGTAAATTCACAACCTCAATATTCATTATGGCAATGATTAAATTGTCACGTCATCGTGTTTGTATTCAAACATGCTTCAGATCAGCAGGTAAAGGAATCACAGTGCCAGCTTAATCTTGTACCATGTGCCAACACCTGATGACATCATCTACCTTAAATAAAATGTTGACTTTACTGTGGCATTAATTTGGAAACTATATGCAGCTATATGTATTTACTACAAGCTTATTTATTACAAGCTCTAAAGTCTATATATACACATATATTATAATCTGCAAGGCTCATTTCATACAATCACATTCCTGTAAATGGTTGTAATGGTAAATTATTGTGTGTATATATATATATATATATATATATATATATATATATATATATATATATATATATATATATATATATATATATATATATATATATATATCCATCCATCCATCCATTGTCTATCCCGCTTATTCCCTTTCGGGGTCGCAGGGGTCTGCTGGAGCCTATCCCAGCGCGTTAAGGCGAGAGGCAGGGATACACCCCAGATGGTCGCCAGCCAATCGTGGGGCACACACACCATTCACACACCATTCACTCTCACACTCACACCTATATATATATATATATATATGTATGTATGTATGTATGTATATATATATATAAAACAACCCTATTTGATTTGACACAGAATTACCCCTCCCCCCTACTATGGCAACAGCCCCCTTACCTCCAATGAAACACAGAAAAACTGATTACTGGTGTCTCTCTCCCTCCATCATAATCTCCACTCCATGGAAATGCTATAGGGTAACAGTGTATTATATTGAAAATAAGTGTTGTCAATGTAGTAATTATAATGGGGGCTGATGAATAAACAAGTGCTGATTTCTTCGACAGGCTAAATGTAAAGTCAAACTCAGTCCTCTCTAGCGGGAATAGTATAATAGTCATCTCCAGCTCTGCTGTAATATCATAATATTGCTGCCTAGTGATATAAAGTAATATACTATAAATAAACATAAAAATAAAGCAGCAGACACAAAAATGATAGAACTCAACATGGGTGAAAACAAAATTCTGATTGGCTGCAGGGTGTCCATTAATCCTTCCTAAAGGCAACCATCTGACGCCTCCCATTAATCCCCGATAAAGAAACCTTGTCAGGAATTACCCTTTACTTAATGGACACCCTGCAGTCAATAAGAATGGAGTATTCACACAGACTATAGTATAAAGAAGGTGTAACCTGGTGTATGGAAGAATATTTTATCCTGTAATCCAGGTAATATGTTGTGTTACTAATTAGTTAAACTAATTAGTTACAAGTAAGGATTAAAGTAACGTAGTTACTTTATGCCATATATTATCGTATATTTTCAAGAAAACTTGGCCAATACTGACCCCCAATAACACAACTAGCAGAATAAAAATACTCAATTGATTTTGGCTGCTGAGGTTAAGCTGCTGATGCCTCATATTAGATCTGGCTGAACTCTAAAGGTCCCATATCATACAGCATAGGCTGCTTCTCCTGGTTTTATTTTAAGTTTTTAAATACCTAACAAGATATATGTGCAGTTTTAAGCACCAAAAATCATCTCAATAGTTTTACCTCCTACCTATCTCCTCTCTCAAGCTTCTCTCTGGAGCTCTAGGAAGAATAGGTCATTTTGTGTCTAATTAATATTAATGAGCCTCTTATCTGGGGCGACACGGTGGAGCAGTGGGTAGCACTGTTGCCTCACAGCAAGAAGGTCGCAGGTTCAAGACCGCCTTGGGGCCTGGGTCTGGGACCTTTCTGTGTGGAGTTTGCATGTTCTCCCCGTGTCTGCGTGGGTTTTCACCGGGTACTCCGGTTTCCTCCCACAATACAAAAAACATGCTCAGGTTAATTGGCAAATCTAAATTGCCCATAGGTGTGAGTGTGTGTGTGAATGGTGTGTGAATGGTGTGTGTGCCCCACGATTGGCTGGCGACCATCTGGGGTGTATCCCTGCCTCTCGCCATAAATGCGCTGGGATAGGCTCCAGCAGACCCCTGCGACCCTGAAAAGGAATAAGCGGGATAGAAAATGGATGGATGGATGGATGGAGCCTCTCATCTGATTAGTTGATTTGAATGACTGTAAATGGGAGGTAGGTAGTGGCTGTATAGTTGTGACATCACAACTCTACATACAGCATTACAACAATAGTTGAATGGTACTAGGGGGCCCAAAGTGTGCCAAGAAAATATACCCTCACACTATTATCACCACCAGCCTGAACCATTGATACAAGGCAGGAAGAATCCATGTTTTCATGTTGTTGACCTGATTTTTCTAATCTTATATTGTCCAATTTTTCATGAGCCCATGGAAAAGTGTAGCTTCAGTTTCTTGTTCGTAGCTGACAGGAGTGCCAACTGGTGTCTTCTGCTACTCTGGCTTGTTGGCCACAAGGATCGACTTGTTGTGTGAGACATCCTCTTCTGCATTCCTTAGTTGTAAGAAATCATTATTTGAGTTACTGTTGACTTTCTATCAACATAAACCAGTCTGGCCATTCTCCTCTGACCTCTGGCATCAGAACACACACAGAACTGCGAGATGGTTGTGCATGAAAATCCCAGTAGATCAGCAATTTCTGAAATACTCAGACAAGCCTGTCTGGCACCAATAACCCTGTCATTTTCATGTGATTTAAATCACCTTTCTTCCCCATTGTAATGCTTGTTTGGTCTGAAGCAGATCATGCTGAGTTGCTTCCATGTGATTGGCTGATTATAAATTTGTGTTAACGAGCAGTTGGACAGGGCTATCCAATAAAGTGGACATTAGATGGAAGTATCATATCAAGACAGACCTGAGAAATGCAGCTTTTAAAGGCTCTAAATTTTACATGTGATTCCAGAAACAATCATGCAGGGCAGAAATTACACTCGGTAAAGTAAGAAAAAGGGTGAAAATGAAGATGACAGAGAGGAAGGAGGAAGTGAAAAAACATTTAGTTGGTGGTTATGCTACCACCCCTGTTGCCTTCATTTACCAATCAGGCAAGACAGACTCTTAACTCTGTTCTTCTGATTGTCTACCTCTCTTTCTTTTTTGTGCTCTCTCTCTCTCTCTCTCTCTCTCTCTCTCTCTCTCTCTCTCTCTCTCTCCTTTTCAGCCTCTTACTAGCTCTCTCTTTCTCGCCCTCTCTGTCTCTATCTCTCTTTCGTTTTCTATTGAAAGGAATTCAATCACCATAATGAATCTGAGTCCAGGCAGCAATCTTATTCAAATAAAGAAATTCTAAAGAGGTTATAAAATTTGTAAAATGAATAGCTGGGAGGAGGTAAATGGCCTTGTGTGGTAAATGTACAGTATGTGTCAACGTGTGGGGTAGTCAGTTCGTATGAGCTTTGGTGTTTTTTAATGTCACACTTTTTTTACACTGTAGGCATGTTCTATGAGGTTTTTAGTCATCCTGGGGCAAGAGGCAGTCAGAAGATTCTGGGATTGTCACTCCATTTAGTTGTGAGTAACTGTGGAATTCTGATGGTTATAATTAGCCAGTGTGCAGCATATGATGTTAGAGATGCCTCTGCTCTTTTTTTTCTCATCTCAGTTTATCTCCCCTTGTCCTTTGAAATTAAAAGTTCAGAAGGGAGTTGGTAAATAGGTAAATTCCATGACATATAAGATAAGATAAGATAAGATAGGATAAGATAAGATAAGATAAGATAAGATAAGATAAGACTTTATTTATCCCACAACGGGGAAATTTGTTTGTTACTGTAGCATACAGAGTAAAGAAAAGAAAAGAAAAGCTAAAGAAAATAAAAGCTATAAAAAATAAAGAAAAGTGATAAGTGAGTTATAAAGTCTTATTACTGTCGGCATGAATGATCTGCGGAAGCGCCCCTTTCTTGCAGCGAGGGTGTTTGAATCTCTGGCTGTAGGAGCTGCTCAGCGCACCCACCACCCCATGCAGAGGGTGATGGGGGTTGTCAATGATGGATGTCAGCTTTGCCAACATCCTCCTCTCTCCCACCACCACCACCGACTCCAGAGGACATCCCAGTACAGAGCTAGACCTCCGCACCAGTTTGTCAATTTTCCTTCTGTCCCCATCTGTGCATCCCCCCCCCCAGCAGACCACTGCGTAGAACAGGGCAGATGCTACGACGGAGTCGTAGAAGGTCTTTAACAGGGTCCTGCACACTCCAAAGGACCTTAGTCTCCTCAGCAGGTGAAGTCGACTCTGGCCCTTCTTGTACAGGACATTAATGTTTGTGGTCCAGTCCAGTTCGTTGTTCAGGTGAACACCCAGGTATTTGTAAGAGACCACTCTCTCAATGTCTTTTCCCTGGATGCTCACCGGTGTAGCGGGGGACTTCCTCCTGAAGTCCACAACCATCTCCCTTGTCTTGCTGCCGTTGATTTGGAGAGCGATGGCCTTACACTAGCTACAAAGTCATTGATGACCCCCCTGTACTCCTGGTCGTTCCCAACTGATACACACCCGATAATGGCCGTATCTACTGAGAACTGTAGGTGGCAGTTGTCAGAGTTGTAACTGAAGTCTGAGGTGTACAGACTAAACAGAAGTGGTGAGAGCACTCTACCCCGTAGCGCCCCCGTGCTGCAGACTACCACCTCAGACACACAGTCATGAAGCCTCACATACTGTGGTCTGCTGGTGAGGTAGTCGATGGTCCAGGCCGTCAGCTGCTCATCCACTCCAGCTCCCTCCCGCTTCCCTTTTAGCAGTGCAGGCTGGATGGTGTTAAAAGCACTGGAGAAGTCAAAAAACATGATCCTCACCGTGCTCGCCACTTGTTCGAGATGGGAGAGAGACCGGTGCGGCAGATAGATGACGGCGTCATCCACACCGATGCCAGGCTGGTAGGCAAACTGCAGAGGGTCCAGTGCTGAGCTCACCAGTGGGCGAAGGTGGTGCAGGATGAGCCTCTCCAAGGTCTTCATCAGGTGAGAATTTAGGGCTACAGGTCTGTAGTGGTTGGGCTCCCTGGGCCATGCGATCTTTGGCACTGGAACCACGCAGGAAGTCTTCCACAGTTCAGGAACCCTCTCCAGGTTCAGACTCAGGTTAAAGATGTGCAGGACCACCTGACAAAGCTGGTCTGCACAGTCCATGAGCAATCTGGAGCTGATTCCGTCTGGACCTGCTGCCTTCCTGACCTTTGTCTTCTTTAGCTGACTTCTCACCTGATCAGCTGTGAGGCAGATCTGCGGCTGGTCCGGGGTGGGGGCTGGAGCTGGCTTTGTTGTGGGTAGGTGTAATGGGGGTGTCGTGGGATGGTTCGAGGGGAGTGCATGTGGTGACAGCACAGCGCTAGAAGAGGGGGGAGAGGGGGGAGACAGCACATGGAGGGGGGTTGGTGGAAGCTGAGGGGTGGGGGAGGTTGTTGGTCCAGAATCAAATCTATTAAAAAACAGATTCAATTCATTAGCCCATTAACCCCCCGGTCGGTGTACACTGTTACTCCTCCATTGTCCTTGAGGTGACCAAAGATCTTGTTCATGCTTCTCCAGCCCTCTCAGACATTGTTTACTTGGAGCTGCTCCTCCATCTTCCTCCTGAAACTCTCCTTGGCACTCTGGATTTTATATTTTAGTTCCTTCTGTATTCTCCTCAGTTCCACTTTGTCCCCCGACCAGAAGCCCCTCTTCTTTTCATTTAGCAGGGCCTTCCACTCTGGGGACACCCATGGTTTGTTGTTGGAGAAACACCATGGTGGGCACAGTGTTCTCCACACAGAAGTTTATGTAGTCTGTGATGCAGTGGGTGAGGCCGTCGATGTCCCCACCATGTGGCCTGCAGAGTTCTTGCCAGTCTGTACATTCAAAACAGTCTCTCAGGGCCTCACTGCAGTCCTCAGACCACAGCCTGATCACCTTCTTGTTGGGAGGGGTCTTCCTCACTAAGGGGGTGTAGGTGGGTTGGAGGATGACCAGGTTGTGGTCTGAACAGCCAAGTGGGGGGAGGGGTGATGAGCTGTAAGCCTCTTTTGTGTTGGCAAACAGCAAATCCAGAGTTTTATTGTCTCTTGTATGGCAGTCAACATACTGGGTGAAGTTAGGGAGAGTGGTGGAGAGTGAGACATGATTGAAGTCCCCAGAGATAATAATGAGGGACTGTGGATGTGCCGTCTGGAACTGAGAGACAGTGGTGTGGATGTCCTCGCAGGCTGCTGTGGCATCGGCCAATGGTGGGATGTAAACAGTTAACACGATAACATGCGAGAACTCCCGGGCCAGGTGATATGGCTAACAGTTCAATGTCTTTGGTACAGCGCTGCTCCTTCACAGTAATATCACCACCGAAATGCAGCCGGTACATCCTGAGTTATTTGGACAGGAACCTTAACATTTTCACAATATGAGAAATTCAATATCTTTTATAATTCTAAACCCCCATGACTTCACATTGCCTGCTAACATCACACTGTGTGCCATTATCCTGCAACAATAGCTGGCTCTGTACCACCTGAACATTCTGGTCAATAAAACCACAGAGACTGCGGAGCTGCAATAGAGTTGCCAAGACTGGCTGCGGCTGAAATGAACTTAAGACCTGGAAGTCCAGACTGTGTGTGTGTCTGACATGCCGTGGCATTAGTGTGTGTCCGTATTTAAGCGCATGCACATGCGTCGGTGCAGAAGTATTTGGACATTGACGGTTGCACATCATGAACGTGCTCGTCCTAACCGTGTGTGTGTGTGTGTGTGTGTGTGTGTGTATGATCGAGCCCAGTAGCTCATCAGTGTCAGGGCTGAAAAGGTTGTGGGATGAATGAAAGCAGAGAATCAAAGAAAGATTACACGTCTGACCATGTATCATCCTCGATATATTGAACGCAGCCATTGTGGTGATGGGGGCCGCTTATAAAAAGTGGCATTGTGTGGCAGCTGAAAGAGCGTGTGGGCTCAACTCCATGACTAATCTGTCCCCCCGCATTATTTTATTCAATCTTCCCCCGACTTTATGTCTTCGACATTTTTGCTACACTCAGTAACTTTGAGTTGAATGGACAATTTTAAAGATTTTAAAAAGGCGTTTGCTCAAGCCTGTATGCTGGGAGAACAAAAAAAGAGACTCTTTCTTTGTTTCAGTGCATAATTTATGACTAAAAATGGTCCTCCGACTAATTCTAGTGGGCAGGGTAAAGTCTTGAGCACATTCTTTTTAGACTCAATATTGAAAGGAGTGTTGAATTTCTAAAGGGAAACATTTGATAATGCATAAAAGGATTCCCTTTCTTTCTTTCCTCTATAACCCACTTCACCCTCTGAACTCACTTAGTCAAAAACACACACATACACGCGTACATTCACACAAGCATATGAACACACGTTCAATTCACTCCCTCTTTTTGCACACTGTGCTCTATCCTTACTGGAAAAGGATGTCACATACTTGTGTGACTCTGAATGACAAAACCCAGCACAGTGTCACACAAAGCATTGTTTATGGCATGAGACTTAATTGCAGTGAGCATTTGAAGAAGCAGCTTCTTAAACATAGCATATCTGCTCTGTGTCATTAGAGTTCATTTAAAAAAAATAAGTTTGAAACAATGAAATGTATGAACCTGGCATACTTACATACATGCAGGATAGTTGGAGTTAAGGCAATGCTTTGCACATTAAAACAAAAAACCTTTACCCCACACATAAAGTATTGTATACAGAATTGTAGCCTGTCACAGCAGTTTCTTAACATATCAGATCTCAGGCATATCACTACTGTTAAAGTCACAGAGTAGACAAAGAGTTCTTATGGACAAAAATGCGTGGAACCACAGGACAAAAGTTAATGTGACGTTGACCTAGTCGATCTTAAGCACTGGCATGCCTGCAGGATGCTGTGCTCAACCGACATTACTCACTTTTCTGCCTTAGACCAACACATCTATATCATTGCATCGCTGAAAAACCCATTTTCAAACAAGTGTTGGAAATGCTTTGTTGATATGTTGTTTTATGCTGTTCATGTGAAAATCATTTAGGACAAACTTTTAGGACAGAACGGGTCTTCCAACTGTTATTTTAGCTTTTATCTTTTGTTTGTATTCAACTAATTTACGGAACTTATCATGTTCTCTGATGATAAATGCAAAATAATGCACTTTTCAGCATTTTTTTAAGATCTGATAGCAGTCACCAACAACCAATACCAGACTATTCATTAGATGTCTTGTAGACCTAAATGAGACAAACTAACGTTAAGTTTCTTAGTTGTAAAAGAATTCACACAGTCTAACAACAGCCTTAATTCACCAAGATTCACTCTATATTGGATCCAAATGTGCTTTCTCACTTCTCACTTTTCATATGGTTTGGTCTCATGGATGCTGCTAGTTTCCTGCATTTTGCATTGGTTATCCTTATTGGGTATCCTGGAAAAGCAGGGCTTTTTGCAAATGCCCAAGGCTGGAGTACTAGGCACCTTCTGTTGTGCTTATACACTGTGAATTATACATTTGACGAGATGATTACAGATCTAATATTGAAAATGCCCACATTCAAATAGCAAGGTATAAGAATTTTTAATAACAAGTGACAGCCCGGGGTGGCAATAGAGCACAACATAACACAGCAAAAAAGATTTTGGTTTAGGGAATCTCATAATGAACCCTGGCTGACCATGCACACTTCTCAGATGTGTGTCACCATGTCCAAGCTGAATATCTGTTTGCAACACAGTGCTGCGTAGTGTTTTTAACTCGTCAGTAAAGAAAGTAGCTATTGGCTATCCTTAAAATCACTATAAGGCACTTAATTATGTGTCATCTTATAATTTGCGTAATTGACCACATGTAACCGTAATGGATGCTGTAGGAGAGAGCCTATTGTTCATGTATTGTCTTTAATGAACAGTTTTAACTAGACTTTAAATTCAGGGCTTGATTCCCACTCCACCTGTATTTTTGAGTGTACAGTTCAGACTGAGCCATTATAACCTTGCTAGCTAGATGTTTGGCATAAGTCACAGAGAGAGACACATAGTTGAAGAGGTGAGTAAGTGACTGAGACGGTGTGAGTGAAATACATTTTTACATTTGTTTTATGTGTTTTTGGTTCTTCATTATTTCTGTGCTTTCATAGATGTGCAATTTGCCCTTCTCAGCAACTGTTAGGAATGACTGACTAACAGGAAGCTGAAAGTTTATGGTATTTAATCGCAATGTAAAAAGTTTTTTCTGTTTAAAAAGCACAAATGAGGAACATAGCATGTAGCCTACAGCTATCTTTTACTTGAGCAATTAAATCCCCAGACAGATATCCAGCAGACAGTGGATATGTGCTGGTATGTGGTCTGTTTACATGAAGTACATATTTAACAGATTCAGTGTGGATCGTGCAAAATAGTTGGACACTCATTTGCTGCCAGGACAGAGTGTGAGGCCTGAATTAGGACAGTAATCACCCATCTCATCCAACATTCTACCACCCATATATGTAGCAGGACAGATGGACTACTGAGCAGATTCAGCAAAATGCTGTTAGTTGAGGTAACTAAAAAATTCTTTGTCTTGTCACCCTCTTATTTTCTGTTCTTCTTTTTTTTTGTTTTTAACAGATATCAGAACTAACTTGTTGGCAAGCGAAATCTGATAACACTGAATGTTCCATTTCCCCAAGCCTGGTTGTGTCGCTTGCAATGATGATTATCAGTGTCAGCTGGAAATGTTTATGCATATTTATGCTGCAGATTAAAATAACCCATGTGTATTTTACAGACTTGAGAGTGGAGAAAGAGGTCAGAAATGCAAGCAAGAACCAGGGAGCAGCAGGTGGTGAAAAGTAGTGCAGTGTGTTCTGAGAAATCCATAATAGAGCTTTCATCAAAAAAATAAAATCAAGTATTTCATATAAGCATGTGTTAATAATAGTTCATCTACACCAGGGGTGTCCAAACTTTTTGGAAAGGGGGCCAGATTTGGTGTGTTAAAAATGTAGGGGGGCCAACCTTGGCGGACGTTCTTTACATATAACAGCAATTAATTTGAATACATTTCAGCGAGCTGTTCTGTGTTTCACATTTGCTTTTTTATTTTAATTTCAGCTATCTTAAGCATATGTTTTGGTTTATTTGAAACATGCATATCAAAATTCAATTAACATTGAAAATTGAAATGAAATATTCACTTAACTTACAACACTTTTTTTTAACACTTTAACTTTTTTGTAACAGTTGAAGAGAAGTCATTGTACTCTTGGGTGCAAATTACATTTGAAACTTAAAAAAATACGTCACCATGGCAGTGAAATATTTGCAGAATTTTTAAACACAATAACTGAGAAATTGTCATATCAACAAGTGCAGGGCTCATGTAAAATATGACATATATATAATATATATATCATATATGATTTATATATGATATATATTATATATATAAAATGTTCTGCACAGCCCCCCCCCACCCCCCCCGCTAGTGCGTACCCTACAGTCCGATTTTCACTATTACTATTATATAGAGTTAACTGCCCACCCACACTTGCCATTCTGCTCACACCTCTGATTTCAGTTTCTCACTGCGTTCATTCCCTGTGATCTTGTCATATGCGTCAGCATGTTTTGTTTGGTAATGTCGCTTCACATTGAACTCTTAAAAACATCCACTGTCTCTTTACAAATGAGGCAGACACAGTTACGTATTTCAGTGAAGAAATAGTCCAATTTCCACCCATCCTTGAACCGTCAGCCCTCGCAGTCAACTTTCCTCCTTTTGTTAATTGCTGCCATTTTAGAAAATTGGGGGGCCTCACATACTAGTTTGCTCTTCCTATTTGGGCCTCTAGATGGCAGCACTTAGAACACGCAGGTAACAGCGCTGCTGCCCATGTATTACGTAATTCTACATGCGGGCCAGGCGTTATTGATTTTATGACGGAGGCTGCGGGCCGGATGAAAATTGACCACGGGCCACATTTGGCCCCCGGGCCGGACTTTGGACATGTCTGATCTACACTGTTCTCCAACTCTAATTTATTTTTTCATTTTAAACAAGTAGCAGACATTATTTTTTCAAGAGGTGATGTAAAAAACAACAAGAGAACAATGAGCAATAATATTTTAACGCATTTACTGCAAATGTCTGATGCGATATGAGAAACTGAATCAAATACCTATGTATAATAATGTGAGAGGGGAAAGTTGGACCAAGATTGAGCTTATTATTTTAGAAACAAACACATTTGATCCATCACTATTGACATGGGGTCAGTGAACTATAGTTTGATGTGACATGTATTTACATAATTTACATTTTCCCTATATAGTTGGGGTAATAAATCATTTTCACAATTCATTAAACATTATAAACATAACTGATATTCCATAATATAATACATTTCTAGCTCTACTATAGGTGTCGAACATGCATGTTCTATAAGAAAAAGAATGGGAAAATATCCAATTTCAAAAGATTTGATCCATTTACGCAGATCAACCCAAATGAACCGATGCTGTGTAAAGAATCTGTCTTGTCCATCACTGCATCTACTGCTTTTTAGAAACAGGGAAGTGATCTGACTTTGTCATGTTGTCTTTTAACTTCCTGTCTCCACCAAAACAGGGTATATGTTGTGTTGTGTAGATTGACTTGTATTTCTTTTAATCATCTTGCACCTTCATAGTTTTAAAACATAACGTGCATTGCAAAGTTGAGTGCGTTGGCAAATAGAATAGAATAGATAAACTTTATTGATCCCACAACGGGGAAATTTGTGTGTTACTGCAGCGTTACAGATAAAGAAAAAGTAAAATAAAGTTGAAGAAGATAAGAAAACTATAAAAAATAAAAAACACACAACACAATGTACAAATTCGCAGAATTTGTTAATCCGCATACACAGTATGCATTATCGACAGAATGGAGAGAAAATGCTAATAAATAGTAAGAAAAAGAAAAAAAGTATGCATAAGCAAAGCATTTATACATACATACATGGACGTACATACCTACATACATACACATACACACATATTTGCATATATATATATGGACATACATATCCACGCACATACCCACATGTATACATACATAGCTAATGCACACTTAAGGTGCAGGGTGTGTGTGAAGAGAAAAAAGTGACCAGTGAAAAAGTGACAGTGACTACAGTGAGGTTTATGTTTATGTTATGTTATGTTTATGTTATAAAGGATATCTCAATTTTCTGAAAACAGGTTCCTTACAGTCCTTCACTTGCATCTCTCTCCATTTGTCTACAGCAGGAGGAATGGTCTCAGATGTGAGGAAAAGACATAAGTGAGGAAAACCTGGAGTGCCCAAGGTGTCTCTTTGCTGTTTCTTAGCTTGTTTTGGAGTTCTTCTGTCCTCTAAATAAACAGATGCAATTTTAATGGTATTGAATTTGTGTGAATTATTGTTCATATGTAAAATGCCTACATTTCTGAAGGTGACCTTGTATAGTGTAGACCAGTATATCAAGCTGCAGGTTGAAATCATATGATTTAACTGAGTCGTGATTACTGAATCTAATTAGAGAAAATTTAATGTTATCATAGATATCATTACCACCTGCACATTTAGACAAATATGAAATATAAGTGAACCAAGCCTGCAGTGTCATTTTGTATTATCTTTTTGGTCAATCTCACTCACTCTTTCACCCCCTCTCTCTCTCTTTGTCTTACAAAGGTACAGACACATACAAAAACACAAACTCAAAACGCTCTTCTTTACCTTGAAAAAGCCAAGGGAAGGCAGTCGTATGAATAAATAGTCTGAGTGCTTATATTTCTGTTTCCTGCTTACCCAACTGCTAACAAGACCCAGTTCGCAGTCAATAAGCTACTTCGGCATTCATGAGGATCACTGACAGTCACTTTGCATTCAATGCCAATCACAAACAGCAAAAAAAATTGAGTCTAAACACACACACACACACACACACAGTAACACACATAAAGAAGTCTGATTACAAGAGGTATTCTGCGGTGCTTCAGCATTCCCCAGTGTCTCACCAAAATAAAAGAGGCAGCTCATACCCATCCAGGCGATTTGAAGCACACACATACAAGAGTATAGCAACAAGCAGGAAAACATGATTACCCTCCACGCATTTAGAGGTCACTGGCATTAGGAGATTAGGTAAAGTAAGCAATCATCATTTGGATGTTTGATGATGAAACTATCCTGTTAAGTTGATTATAGTGGTGCACAGGGCAGGAGAGTGACAGCCACACCTGGCAGCATGTGTGTGTGTGTGTGTGTGTGTGTGTGTGTGTGTGTGTGTGTGTGTGTGTGTGTGTGTGTGTGTGTGTGTGTGTGTGTGTTTGTAATTTCCTGTCACATGTCATATTATGCCACACCTGTCCTCCTTTGCTCTGCTTCTCTGTCCATCCTAGGATTGCATGAGTTTATTCTTAGAATTGAGTGCAAGCTTGTGCAAGTGAACGAGTGTGCGTGTGTGTTTCTTTAAAATATGAACTAATATACTACAAAATATAATATTCTGCTTACAATCACAACAATAGAAGCACACACACACACACACACACACACACACACACACACACACACACACACACACACACACACACACACACACACAGTTTAGTGGCTGATATCAATGTAAGTGATGGGGCACAACATCCACAGTGCAAAAGTATATTTTAATAAATTGAACTAAGGCTAATATAAAGCTTCAGTTGTCAAAATACATTGCAGTGTGCAGGTTTCTCTTCTTAAAATGTATAGTATTTTAAACAGATTACACAAGATCTGTAAATCTTTACAATGTTTCAATCAAAAAGTTTAAACACACTGACCACCAACATCTAGTACAGCCTATGCTTATAATTAAACTATGAATGAGAACTAATTAAGAGGAAAACGTTAATCAGTCTAATCCAATGATAGATAGAACAAGCTTCTCAGTCACTGTTAAAAATCATTGCCAGGAATAAAGGCGATAATGCCATCACTTGGCATTTAACCACTACATGTGTTCATCAAGGATACAATGCTGCCTATTTATGCTCAACTATTATCACAGATTAAATTATATCAGTGTTTGCTACCAAATCATAAACTGATGATATACTTAAAGAGTAGCCTTATTTTTGATATTTTTGTTTTTGATGATATTTTTTGGTGCTATGCTTTCTTAGCCTGTCAGTTATGGGACATTTCCTTTTAAATGCTATATTATGTTTGTTGTTGTTTCTACTTTTACTCAAAGCTAAATTTATAATTTTTTGCTACCTGGGGTTGGAAAAAAGAAACATTAAACAAGCTGACAGACACACATTCATTACATATTTCACAGCAGACATTTTAATTTGTGATTGTAGGAAAAGCACAGGTGTTACTAATGACATTTACAATGGCTCTGTAATATTCAGTAAGTCATGACAGCATGACAGCAAGCCAGAATGCTCAATACCATGACCCAGAGACTAAAGCAGCTGCGTAGAAACACTGACCAATGTATAAAAATATATCACAAGGCTTTAAAGGTGCCATGAAAATAAAACAGGCTAAAGGAAAGTTAAATGTCAAAACAAAGAAATTAAACATTCATGTATACAGAGTATTGAATGAAGGTTCATTTTTAAAATCCTATTTCTATGGAAGTTATTTTTTGTGCTTCCTTTATGTCAATGTAAACTTCAAACTAACAACAACGGCCTTGCATAACAAAAAACAAAATCTTCACAGGTGATAATGTCTTGTTTTTGGTACAATTAGTCCAATATCCAGTAGAATTATTTTATTCCACTGGCAGAGAGTTCATGTTATATACTTTTTTTCCTGATTAATTTGGTACTATTTTAAGAAAATAAAACAAACATTTTCTTGAAAAATATTAAGTTGAGTAAAATCAAGAAAAAAAAGGGATAAGCTAAATTATCTATCAACAGAACAAAATAATTCTACTCAATGTTTAACTAATTGTACCAAAAACAAGAGATGTTCACCTGTTAGGGTTTCAATATGGACTGATTGCAGGTAAGTGGGGAGTTTTAGACCTAAAAATCTATCAAAACAAACAAAATAAATATTCAATTTAGAAATTTGCTTTTATGAAAAAAAAAGGATTTTTTCTCTGCAGCCTCAGATATTGGATTTGGAGTGTTTTTGTTACGACACTACAAAAGATGAAATCAAGTGAAAATATCTTGTTTTTGGTGCAAAATTGTCAATATTAAGTCGAATTTTCTTATTGCACTGGCCAATAATTTTGCTTATTTAATTTTTTTCTTGATTTTTTTAACCTTAATCTTTTTTTTAAGAATTTTTTAAATTGTCTTGTTTTCTTAAAACATGACCAAATAATCCAAATTGGAAAAAAAAAACTTGAAATAAGCAAAATGTTTTTCCAGTAGAACAAGACAATTCTACTCAATAATGACAATATTGTACAATAAAACAAGATATTTTACCTGCAAAGATTTTAATTTATGCAGTGTATCACACAATTTACAATTAAAAACCCTCATCAAAAAAAAGGAAAAAGGTGAATAATTAAACCCACAAAAATGTGACTCTTGCCATCTCATCAGCGCTTGCTTTGGAGGACAGATGCAGAGCTGCATAATTGATCTTCAATCTGACAAAAAAATCAGGCGATAATGACAGTTAAAAACATATTTTTCTAACTGTAATGTTAGAGCTTTATTGTAATATTGAGCAGTAAGTGTTTGGAGTGTACTTGTTCCAAGGGAACAATAAAACATTCTCACCTACGTTGTAGCAATGCACACACACAGCACTGCTATATCTGTCGACAGCTTGAGACCTCAGTTTAAGCCCAGGAGGAGGCGGAGAGAAAACATGCTGGAAATACGCTGAGTTTAAAGTGCTAAAGTGAAGACTAAAACACAGATTTATTCAGCAGAAGCCAAAGACCAAGGGAGAGTTTTAACACATTTACACCAGAGAGCCCTCTGAGGAGAGATGCACCAGTGGGTGGTTGTGTGAGAGCTTATTTGAGTATGTAGTGCATCTCACTGCATGTGTGTGTGTGCGCATGCATGTGTGTGTGTGTGTGTGTGTGTGTGTGTGTGTGTGTGTGTGTGTGTGTGTGTGTGTGTGTGTGTGTGTGAATGTGCTTGTGCATATACTCCCATTAGTGCGTTCATTTCTCTTATCCGTACACCCACCTTTTTCTTGGTTTGAGACAATCTCCCAGGATGCCTATTCTACATTAAACAGTGCTTTGAAGACAATTGAGCTGAGACCCAGACTGATCAAGGTTCTCTTATCCCTCCCAGCACATCTATTTTCAAAGTCTTCATACCATTACTGTCATTATACACTATGTATTATTATTATTATTATTTTGAAAATGCAGCACTGAGAGCGGACGAGAGATGGGGGCCCCCGTAAACAAATCTATTATTGGTGATGAATTGCATAATAACACAGGCATAATGCTGTTCTCTCACAAAACTGGTGAAGGTGCTGAACTGGAAAAAGTACCCCATCGGTAAAATTTGAATAAACAATGAGTGAGAGAGAGAGAGAGAGAGAGACAAAGATGGAGTGGTTGTTAGATGCTGTGTTTTTACTCTAGTGCTAAAGACTATTGTTTGCTCAGCCCACACCTCTTCTGTTCACTTGTCTATCTATTGTTACCAGCCTTCCCTTGGATGTCATTACAGATTTACAAGAGGTGTTATCATTTAAGAATAGTGCACTTTGCTTTCTGGTTTGGAGGAATTTTGTGTAATTTGATTGCTTCAGTGCTGAGATCATCTGATATGAAAGTTTTTTTCTGAGGGTGGAGCTAAATTTAAAAATACATTTCCCGGGTTCACAATAGAAAATGAAAAGCATTGATGTTCTCATGACAGAAAAGATCTGATCTTATTATAATTAATAATAATTTCAGGTTATGACAGTTTATTTGTTGTTGTTTTACCCAATTCCATATTTATTATAGTCATAGTATAGTTCAATTTCATTTGTTATCCAGTAGTTGCATTTTTTAAATCAACAATTACATATTTATAGATTTTGTATTTCTAAATGCATAGGAAGAGGGGCTGCAGTTTTGGGTAATTACATTTTTTTACTGCTCGTTATTGTTATTGTCAAATCTTAGGATTTTCCCATCTCTTAAAATGTGTGGTGGAGAATTTTTAAGGAGAGAGGAATATAATAACAGAAAAATGCATCTCATCTTCTTTTTAGCCAAATAAATAACCTACAGGGGAACTACTAGTACCACTTGTAAGGGAACTTGTAAAATGTGTTGTTTAGTTTGCAGATTGGTGTCCTTTAACCTATAATTTTTGTCATAGCTCCCATGTGCACTGAGGGATTATGAGAAATATTTTACTTTTGTATTAATTTTCCAAAGAAAAGAAGTTCAGATAACTGCCTTCATTCCTGGCTTTTTTTTTTCAACATGTCCACTTATCTGACTGCTCATGTTTCTTTCCCTGTTGGACTTTGTTATAAAGTTACCTGATCCAAGATCTTTGCAAATAAATGTATAATTACAGTGTTATTAAAACCGGTGATACTGATTTATGGTCATGGATGATGTCCAACATTATATAGAGTCAGCTTCTGGGTTGTTTTTCATGTTTAGTCATTTGATGACATGACATTTAAATGTCTTTTCAGATAGTTTTACTGAGATGAAAATAAGTGGATGAAGTCATAGTTTATATAGGTGAATGATGATAGAGTGAATTTAAGCCGGGTAATTGGCTGTTTTCTACTAAATTGCATATTAGAAGTTATTTCTACCCTACAATCTTTATGTTTAGTATTTTACCTTTGATTATAAAAGAACCAGCTAATTTTCATCTTTTGTATCAATGATTTAACCAGAAGGGTTGCTTGTCAATCAAAGTCATAGAAATGCTAAAATAATGTGTCGACTATGGGAAAAAAAATAACAGGAATTTTACTTCCAGGACCAGGGGCACCAAAAATATGTCTCTTCCAGCTGAAATAAACAATTATGAGGCCATAATGGTATATTCCATAGTGGTAACATTTGATTGTGTTCACCATGTGCTCATGGTGCCACAGCAGCATGTATTTTGTTCATCAAAGCTTTTTTTAACTATTGGTTGAAAGAGTCGGACTGTCATTCAACCAGGGATGTACAATCCCAATACAGCATGTCAGTAAGGCGTCTGCCCTGACCTCCATCCACCCACACACACACACACACACACACACACGCACACAATAATGACATCTGTCAAACTGCACATCTCATTCTACTCCTCTCTCACTTACTTTATCTTTCTTGTGGGTCTGAAAAGAACAAAAGGGTTAACAAGTATGTCCATGTTCCTCTAAGCACATGCAAGCAAGCACGTACACACACACACACACACACACACACACACACATACACATACACACACACACGCTCACATTGAAACACCCCCTCCTCAGAGTGCATACACTGTTTAGCTATGTTAATTTGAATATATTTTTGGGTCAATTGTGTGCTCACCAGAGACGGCTTCCACGCCTACCCTTCGCCGAACAATTTAAATTTTTAATATTCCATTTAATTTATATGGGCCACCACTGAGGCAATCTGACAATGCCAAAAAGTCATCTTGATTCCTTTTTTTTGGAGTGGGGGAGAAGAAAAAAAAGAGGACCTTTCTTTCATAAAAATTCCATTGCCCTGGTTTCTGCCCTTCCGTCACCTGACTCACTGTTCCTATCTTTCTTAAAACTATTTCACCTTAAGAAATAATCAATAAAAAAAATTATGAGATCCAAGCCCAGCACCGATGCTCTCTCTTCTCTCATCTTTTGTTTTTCCTCACCATCTCTCTCACCCCTCTGCTTTTATCCTCTTGTCTCTTCTCCCACCAACCTCTCTCCATGGTGATTCAATGGATATAATATTTAATTATACTATATAATTTATGCAGGTTATCAAACTCTGAGCTCATCATTTTATGTACATTGTGTAAATTGCTTTTTTTTCTCTTTCCCTCTCTGTCTCTCTTTCTATTTTTCTGTCATTTCTTTCCTGTGTTTTTTTTTTCTTTATTTCCTCAGATGGGAGGAGGGTAAATTCTTTGCAGGCATAGACAGAGATATTGAAGCCCTGGTGCAAATGTGAAATGAATAAACAGGCTGGATCTCTTCTTCAAGGGCCTAAATGAGATCTGCACAAAATAATTTAAGATAGGCCCATTCATCAAGCCCAGGCAGGGAATGTGTGTGTGGCAGCGGCCTGTGTATGTTGTCCATACTGTGTGCTGTGTGTGTGCATGCATGCGTGCAAGCGTGTGTGTGTGTGTGTGTGTGTGTGTGTGTGTGTGTGTGTGTGTGTGTGTGTGTGTGTGTGTGTGTGTGTGTTCTGTGCCCCTGGCAGTGGTAGTATCCTTCTGTAGAGACAGAATGACAGAGATTAAGAGTGAAACCAAGACTGAAATCGAAGGTTTCATAGCAACCTCAAGAAAATTTCCTGCCAAGTCTAACACCATAGGCCAAAAAACTATATACAGTATATGTTTATAGCAAAATATCACCTTATCCATGATGTGTGCATAACTTCTACATTTAATGTAACTGTTGGACCTAAAGGCTGGTCTGGCAGGTGATTTATTTATTGATTTATCTGCCAAAGTCAAATTTGACCAACATCCGGTGCTGATCAGGTGTTAATTTGGCACTATGGCAACATGCCTGCATATACTGTTGCTGTTATTCTGCAGAAGAAGCCCCTTTACTAAGATTTGCAGTCCTAAAATTCTGTCTTAAATCATCCAAAAAATATTGCCAGAGCATCAGTACATCATCACAATGCCACATGTCAGAAAGGTGACAGTATATGAATCATGGCAGAAGTAGTTAGATCACTGTGCTAATTATGAGGAAAATTAGATTTGAGCTAGTAAAAACATTGAAAAAAAATCGCAGTGATTTCACAATATGCAGATTTGTGTTCTTCTTTCATTTTAAGGAAAATCAGATGTTAAGTTTAATGAAAGAAGAAATCCAGATCCTTGAAATGCAGATTTCAAACTATTTATCTGATGAAGAAAAAACATTTAAAATCAATTTAGGACTTTGCAAAGTAATTAAACACTGTATAATTTATAGTTTAGTATAACTACAGGAAATAGTATTATGTAAGCATTGTTATTTTAAGCACATTAGCAGTCTGATGTTAGCTTTAGGTTAAAGCATCATATATAGTGCCTAACTAGAGGCTCACAGCACAAATACTATATTCACACCAAAAGACATGCAAATTTTCATGTCACACCAGATCATTGTCTTTAGTGGTACTAGTAATCTGAAGATGATTCGCCCTTCTTCTCACCAGGAAAATCAGCCCTGCTTGGTAACTGAGGCTATTCTAGCACTACATGGCCTATAGGTCTAACGGCAGCCTGATTTCCTCACCAGCATTTCAGTTTAGTGGTATAATTTTGATGGCAGAAGCTGGATTAGAAAACCACAATTTCAGGCAAAGCAATTTTGAGCTATGGGATTTTTTTCTGTTTTCCTAAGGCAGGTTTAGTTTTCAACTATTTTACATGTGTATGGTGCCTCCCTGACCTCAATTACATAAAGTCAAAATACTTTTTTGCGCTATTTGAAGTTAGCCTATGTATAGCATGTTTCATGTAATAAGGACTACATTTAAAATCAATTATTGACTTAAGATTTTATTCTTGCTTGAGATATGAAATAGAATGATGTTTCTGTGATGTTTGTAAATGTTGTGCACTAAAACTTAGTTTGCTTGGTCTGCGGGAAAAATGACACTTCAATTTTTTCATAAAATGCAGCCCTACTGAGGGGTGTATGTGACTGTGTTGCTCTACCAGTTGAGAAGCAAAAATGAAAAGAACTGAATGCTTTAATCCTATAAATTACAAAAAATAAAGTCGTAATTGGCTCTATATTATCCAGTGTGACTAGTGTAGTGATCCAGTGTTTGTTATTTCCTCCATACATCAACAACAGCAGCCAGCAGGACTCTTCTCCGCAGCTCTGTCCTTCAAAGCTGGCTCTCAGTGGCTGTGCTGGCAAGTAACAGCTCAATCTCCTGGTCCAGCTCTGTATTACATACACATTGAAAATTGCCCAACTCAAATTTGTGCGATGTTACTTCGCATCGCAGAGCATGTTTGTCCTCACTGTGGTGTTACCTGTTCATGTCCGTCTGGCCAGACTTATTGGTCTGGCCACTGGGTTCATAGCAAACCCTGGCTCACAGCCAGCTGAGGCTCCTACAGTAAATCTTCACTGCAATTTTGCCATTCATTACTCTGACCTATGCACAGATATACCCAGGTACAGAAGTGTACCACCAGCCCAGTAGTCTGGTCATCTACCACCCCCACCTCATCGAATAACAGGCTGATTTATGTTGATCCTGCTCTCAGAAGATGTTTGAATAAAGACTAGACTGGTGACACCAGTAATGCTACAGAACTACAGTGCTGGATTATGCCTGAGTGCATCAGGGACTCTTCAGATGATGTTAATGGTGAGTGATCATGATGGTTCAGTCTGGCTTTTCTCTTCACAGACTGAACTTTAACATCAGGACTGCTGCTTTAATAGGTAATAGTAACTTTTTGCTGCTGGACTGTGAAGATTTAGACAGGACCTATATCTCTCTTTAAACTCTGCTGCTTATACATCTGTGTGTCGCAACCCTGCATTTAGATAGCAGAAGTTACTCAAAAATTTCCAAATATACAAAAGGCTTATAGAAATCAAAATTAAATCCAAGGGGATATTTGATGATGATTTTAACACCAGAAGTTCCCCGTTCAGCAAAAACTGCTGAGGTACAGTTTTATGTGAAAGATGACATCTAATGTGGACATGCAGTTTTCAAAGCAGGTGTGTGAGCGACCGACGTGGTCGCCCCACAAAAGGGATCAGGGCAACCGGAAACAGAAGTGGAGACAGGAGGCAAAGGAACTCACGTAAAAACATTTATTGTCAGCGATACAAAAAAAAGAAGACCCAAAACGCTCACGTCAGCAGGGAAAGTCCACCTCGCACCAGGTGGACCAGACAGGCAGTCCCACGCGTCGCGTCACCTGTCCCGCACGCAAACATGTCCGGGGGGGAACTCCCTCTCTGCTATGCAGTTCCCCCTTATAACCAGGTGAGAAGGGGAGGGGTCATCACCTTCTCACACTTCCCTCCCCATCTGCAGTCTCGCCAACGGGGTGGCGAGACAGAAGTCCGCGACCGTGGTGTGTCTGCATCGGGGCCCGCTCGACCACTCCATTTCCGGTCGTAGCCCCGCCAGCACTTCCGCTAGCACTTCCGCTAGCACTTCCGCTAGCACTTCCGCCAGCTCCTCCGCTAGCCGTCTCCGCCGGCTCCCTCGCCGACCGTCTCTGTAGGCTCCTACGCCGACCGCCTCCGCCGGCTCCTTTGCTAAGCGTCTCCGTTGGGTCCTTTGCCGACCGTCTCCGCCGGGCACTTCCGCCGGGCACTTCCGCCGGGCACTTCCACTAGCCGTTTCCGCTAGCACTTCCGCTAGCACCTCGCTAGCCGTCTCCACTAGCACCTCGCTAGCCGTCTCCGCTGGCTCGCTCGCCGACACTCTCACCGACACCGCCACCGATCCTCTCAGTACCCCCGTCACGCTCCGCGAGTTCCACCTCCTCTCTCCAGCTGAAACTTACAAAAGTAACAATAAATAAAAATGTATTGAAAATTAAATAATCAAAATCAGCCATTACTTTTGAATTGTTGATTAACATCATTATTTAAAAAAACAAACTAATAAAAACAGGCCTGGACAAAAATTATGGTACCTCTATAAAAGATTGAAAACTATTTGACCAGAGTGACATGATTAACTCAGGTGTGTCCTTTAATTGACATCACAGGTGTTTCCAAAGTCATAATCAGTCAGTCTGCCTATTTAAAAGGAGACAAGTAATCACTCTGCTGTTTGGTAAAAAGGTGTGTACCACACGGAACATGGACAACAGAAAGGAAAGTGAAGGAGCGAATTGTCCCAGGACATCCGAAAAAAAAAATATAGACAAACCCCTCAAAGCTAAAGGCTATAAGACGATCTCTAAACAGCTTGAAGTTCCTGTGACAACAGTGGCTCATATTATTCAGAAGTTCAAGACCCACGGGACAGTAGCCAACCTGCTTTGCTGCATCTGGCACAGGGTGTCTTGAATGTGTGCAAGGTAAAATGAAATCTGAAGACTATCAAGGCATTCTGGAGAGAAATGTGCTGCCTAGTGTTAGAAAGCTTGGTTTCAGTCGCAGGTCATGGGTCTTCCAACAGGACAATGATCCAAAACACAGCCAAAAACACCCAAGAATGGCTGAGAGAAAAGCGTTTGACTATTCTAAAGTGGCCTTCCATGAGCCCAGATCTGAATCCCATTGAACATCTGTGAAAGGAGCTGAAACATGCCATTTGAAGAAAACACCCATCAAACCTGAGACAACTGGAGCAGTTTGCTCATGAGGAGTGGGCCAAAATACCTCTTGACAGCTGCAGAACAATCATTGACGTTACAGAAATCATTTAATCGCCTCAAAAGGTTGTGCAACAAAATAAGTTATGGTTACCATCATTTTTGTCCAGCCCTATCACATTAGTTTTTTTTTTTTTTTAATAATTATGTTAATTAACAATTCAAAAGTAATGGCTGATTTTGATTTAATTTTCAATAAATTTGTATTTATTGTTACTTTTGTAAGTTTCAAGTGAGTTCAGTGAGAATTGTGGGTTTTTCCTTCTTTAACTGAGGGGTACCAAGAATTTTATCCACGTGCGTATATATCTGCAGATGATACCGTCTATCAACTTAAAGTAGTCTTGAAAGAGCGTAACCTCAACAAAAAAAAATAATTCTCATGGGTGATTTTAATGTGAACTCAGAGAACAAATCTAAGAGGAAAATACTAAAAAAGGATCACAGAGAAATTTCATCTAGAACAACTATAATCACAAACCGCTCTAGTACAGAAATTGATTCACTACAAACCAGAAAAAAACAACCAAAGGTTATAATTAATTTACCGGTTTATCAAATCATGACTTAACCTTGCAAAAAACTTACTGAAAATAGATTTAGGAACATGGCATCTAAAACAAAGATCCTTCAGTGCATACCTAAATCCAAGCAAGAAGAATTTAGCAGCGAAATTAAAAGCTTGAACTAGGACAGTGTTGTTCTCTGAATATCTGGGCTATGGCTGTCATACTTTTGCCAAAAGAATTAACTCTGTGAGGGGAAATATTTACTGCAAGGTCCAGATACAATCTAAAAATAATTTACCCTGGTTCAATGAAAATCTGTGGAAGCTGATAAAGACTAGATATGCTGCACTGAAGAAGGCAATTAAACCTAGAAGAGACACTGACATGTTAATCTATGAAGGATTAAGTAACAAAGTTACCCAAGAGCTAAAACTGGCTAAACCTTGTTTTCATCTCAATATATTGAACAAGGCAAAATGCAAGAGTAAAATGATCTGGAAAAACAAAGATAATCTCACAGAAAGGGTCCCTAAATGTCTGGGAGATTTTATGATTAAAATAAAGGGAGACTTAATTTAAGATCATCTTGCTGTTGCTTCTGTCTTTAATAACTTCTTTTCTTGAATCTGTAAATGAGCAAGGACAAAACAAATGGGATATTGCTCCAACTGATGCCACAGGCCAGGTTTTGAGTTGGCTGAGATTAACAGAAGTGAAAAAAATAATTTTCTCCATTAAAAACTCAAAAACGTAGTGATGCCTTCCAATTAGTTTCATTGTTTGTTAACTCTCACAAAGAAAAATGAATTGCCTCCATTGCTCATTTAATTACCCTGTCCTACGAAACAAGCTCCTTTCCCGGATGAATGGAAATGTGCCATTGTCATAAATGTTGACCAATAAATATATTACAAATTCTATCAAAACAAATTCTATCACAAGCACTTTTGGTTTACACCATATGCAATTTGGCCATAGAGCTACTCATTTCAGTGTAACTGCTAAACTGTTGAGAAAATGAAATCCTTAATAGATAAAGAAGAATTAGTTGGTGCTGTATTTTTAGATCTGTGCGAAGTTTTTATACATCTAAATTAAAAAGTTTTAAAATCTAAACAATGTCAAATTTTTCAACTGCACCATTGGCACTGTCTTCATATGTAAAATATGCTGCAAAGGTTTAAAATACCTGATGCTCTACAGTAAAATGATGTGTGCAATAGATGTTCCACAAGGATCAGTTTCAGTTAAGTTTTTATATTAATGATCTCACTCAATAGTGGCTGGATATAGACATAGACGTGTAAGTACAAGACACTGTATATACACACACAAACACACACAAGAAAAACTGATTTAGAAGCTACCAAGCTAACAATTGCATTGGACAAGTTGACACATGTGTTGATCAATCATGTCCAGCCCAAGATCTCATCCAAACAAAACTGTATTTCTATAAAATCAGGGTACAACCACCTAACGCTGATATTTTTACTGGTTTCCTGGTCTTCAGAGGGGGAAAATTTTCCTGCACTGACTGTCATGAATTACATTGTTTACTGAATTTTGAAATCCTGCCAAATACATAAACTTCTGTTAACACACCAATCCGCACTCACTCCCTTAATGCACAGACACATGCAAGCTGCAACTTTTTCCTGCTGCATCTTTATTCAACTTTTGGTTGTACAATATATCACAATTTCCCTGAGGCCTTTGTAGATTTGTCCCTTATTTGTGTTATTCTTCATGGTCAACTTCATATATTCAATAAAATCTTCCTCTTCATTATAATAATATAATAACTGATTACTCAGAAATTTGTGTTAGATATTAGAGTATTATAAAATTATAGTATACATATATAAGTCAGTGGCAGTACTAAGTATAATCCATGGAACTGTAGTGTAGGCCTAAACAGATTATACACTTGTCCATTAAGGTAATACCTAATAATAATTACCATACACAACCGTATTGTTCTGTTACAGAGTAGTGGCAGAGTGGGCCTCCGGCCTGAATCCTGTAGTTTCACAAACACACATGCACAAACACAGACACACATCCACACACATATATCCCCATGCACACAATGCTTCCCTTTATTTCACTCTCCAGTGTTTTAAATGTCATTGACCTGAGGGCATTGCATATACCATCTCAAGCACACATCAGTCTTCCACTAGGACAAATACATATACCTACACACTAATCAAGTCTCAATAGGTTTCCTCACTCCCTCATCCCGCTGCTCCGCCCTTCCTGCCTTCATTTTCTTACTGTTGAAGTGGATTGGTGGAGACCTCATGCAGGGGCAAAGCCATTGGAGCTGCACCTCTAGTTGGAAAAAAGGTTAAAAGAAATGGTTGAAATCAATCAGTCATGACATTCACACCTTTTACTTTCCCACTAATATCAGTTAGTGCTTCTTGCTGTCATATGATTGATAGGTCAGGCAGTGTCGCTGAAGTGGTCCCTGAGTGGGTTCAGATCATATTCAGGATGACAATATAGCAGATTCTACAGCACCGATAAGTTATTTAGCTCAAACTTCACCAGAAGAAGAAAGATGTCATACGAAATGGTGATCCCTGGGAAGTGTAGCAAAAACACTACAGCAGTGGCACTTAGAAAGAGCGTACAAACTCATGTACCAAGCTCTATTCTAATATCTGCTTTTTCTTACATCAGTATCATATATGCAAAACACACACTAAAGCACACAGTCTTCCTAACCTGGTACATGAGGAGTTTAGATCCACAAACATAAATATCTAATGAGAGTAGTCTGAAGTGTGTCAGGGGAGAACTTAGTGAGTGTGTGTGTGTGTGTGTGTGCGTGCGTGCGTGCGTGCTGGGTTACTACAATTCTCAGTGCAGCTGTAAGTTGTCTGCACACGATCTCTCCCTCCCCTCCCTTATCCCCAATATGCCCCCAGCCTGCCTTAACAACTACATATCAAGTGCATAGGGAGTGGTAGGTAGGGATCTGAGAGTGTGTGTGTGTGTGTGTGTGTGTGTGTGTGTATGTGTGTATTTCCAGCGACACAAGGGTAACATGCATGGTAGCAATTGTAATGTACAGTAGGCCTTTCAAAAGGGAGGGGGGGCAGCATGTCGCTCCTCTGTTGGAAATGACATCATAGCAGGGGTTAAACAGCCACCGTTTACCTTGATTTATAATCCTCCCTCTCTCCCTCGGCCTTTTCTCCTTCCTTATTCTTCTCCATCCTCCACACATGGAGGGGTGGGATGAGAATCTTGGAGCAAAAGAATGTAAATTAATTAGACCATGAAAAATAAAGCATGAATGAGTGAATCAATACGAGAGGGTTTTTCTTTTGTCAGGTCACAGTACAGTCCATGCTGTTGCCTGAGGGTTGACTGAAGCTCAAGCCTAAATTCCTCATGTCTACCATATAACAGTTCAGCATTCCACTACTTTTTGACAGACACATACAGACACACACACACACACACACACACACACACACACACACACTCCCATCACAGTGGTGGCAGCACTTCACAAAGGAACCATTGAAGGGGCTCCTTCAGTTTAAAAGTTGAAGAGTATGTCTAATTTTGGTCAGAATTCATTAGGCAACACAAAAGTGGGAGCTTGCAGAGAACATGAGGACAGTGGCAGAGGCAAGTGCTTCATGCGAGGGCCGATAAGAGTAGACAGAAACTACAAAGACGCCTCTCCTCCAGAAGGAAGGATGAAGAAGGAAGAGAAGAGGGAGGAGAGAAGCAGGGAACATGGAGAGAAAGAAAGGGACCAAATGGCAAGCAAAAGACTTGGCCCAGAATGTTGTATGGTTTTAATACATGCATGTCATTGTTTGTTAATGTGACCCAGGGAGCCCACAACATACCAATATTCAACTTTAATATTGAGCTGTAAGAAAGAGGAGCCTCACAAATGTAATGGGAAGCAAATGAAAATGAAATATTTTAAGTATCACTACTATATTGAGGGTATTAAATTGTCATCACGTCTAAGTGAGAGCGACATCTGAAAGGGGATACGACTTTATGTCAAATGCAAATCCATGCTTGCAAGTCAACCTCCATCCCCTCATTATGGGGGAAGATAAGGAAGAGGGCTTCAAAAGAAAATTATATATTAAAGGAACAACAGCAATAGTAGAAAATAGCTTTAAAGGCCGCAGGATCATCAACATTGGTGAGAGCTTTAAGGAAAGAGTGTAAATATGGTTGTGGACAGTGCTCTTCCTATGATATCCGTGTTTTTACTGTATCTGGGGTGCAGTGTTGCTGCTTTAGTCCAAGGCCCTTAGCTGTAAATGGATATTGGAGATTAGATCTTTCATCTGGAGTGAGCCATGTCATTTTCCTATTTTTCTCTCTTATTGATTCTGGCTGCTCTCAGCTCCAAATGAACAAACCCTTCCAGACTGGGAAAGGCCAATCCAGCTGTTCATATTTCCTACTTATAGATCTTGCTGTATTATAAGAGATGTTGCAGCAGATTGGGAGAGATTTGGTAGATAAATGTGCAGATATGTCTAGAGGGGGACATGCATCATGACAGCCATTTTATTTTCTAAAGCACCATTTGTACATTACTGCCTTACATCGTGCTGCTTTACACAGGCTGTTTAATGCCTATTGTCGTTGATGCTGGTTGTTTTATGAAAAATGTTAATGTAATGTAGCTCACCCTCTCCTCATTATGCCACTACTGCATTATCATCATATCTCAGTCATGCTCCCACATGTTTTAAGAACAACATTTTAAGCATAGGTTCTTGGGTTGTCTGTAAGAGCAATTGGTTGCTGCCCATACCGGCCACAACACAATCCCCTTTAATATAAAAACCCACGAACCTCAAGTTAAAAATGAGGCTTCAGCTGTCTGTGTTTGGCAAATCAAATGCCTTTTTAGTTTAAAATCCCCTCTTTGTGCTTTCGCATTCGCAGTTTCTTTGCTGAGCAGCAGCAGAAGGATAATGCAAGTTGATACCCTCTTAATTTGCTAAAGCCTAATGTTGGTTTCAGCTGTACCCCCCTCCCCCATCAGTAACATTAAACTTGCTTTGGTTGTTTTTTCTTTGCCTTTCAAATTGTCCCATATGAGTGTGATATTACATGGTGCCAAACAACGTTGATTTCATCGCCTTCCAAAGCACAAAATGCTTTCGTATTTAACACTGCTATGGTTGAGGTTTGGTGAGATTGAGGTATGAAAACGACTCTGTTAAAAGTTCCACTCAAAAATGTGTTTATCTTTTTTTTTCAGTTAGATGTTTGAGTTTCGCTGTGCAGGGTGACGTATGTGTGCAGAGTTTGCTTTCACATTCATCTGCTGGAGGGCAAAAGTTTCTCTGAGGTCATCTTACATCTGAGTTTAAATATATAATCTTAAAATATGTCTGTAGAGGGAGCGTCAGAGGATCCACAAAGTCATTAGGTTGTGGAACCATGAGTATATGAATTTTCATGATAATCCATCCAGTTGCAACTAACCAACGGACATGGTTATTGGTAGTGCTATATCTTTAGAGAAAAAGAAATTGACTATGAACATTTCGGGCATAATGAGTTTGTATTTTTAACTATGCTATAGTCAGAGATAAAATAACACTATAGGTTTTTAATTACTTTATTACAATATATACTTTTATTCAATAAACACAAATTGTGAAAAAAAATTGATGTTATTGTGTTTCATATGCAGTCACTAGAAAGGTTAATGTTAGGATTCATCTGCAACATTCTCGTTTCTTGTTTCTCTTTATTTTGTGTTCTATTAAGTGAAAAAAATATAAGTCAATTCTAGATGCACCAAGCATTGTAAAATATCTGAGTCTGTGCTTACCCATGTCACCTGAATAATGAATCATACTTGATAATAAATTGGAGGCAAGTAATGACCCAAAATATCATACAAAGGCAGGTATAATCTGGCATATGCCCAAGAACTAGAGAGATCACACCAATAAAGTGAGAAGTATAACTTCAGCAGTAGTGAAACCAGTGTACTGTTAAATAAATGAGAACAAAATAACAATGTGATTTTCTAGAGTGTCAGTAGGTGTTATAGGAATAGGAAGCCAGCAGTGGCAAAACTTTTGTTTTCTGTAAATACTGTGTCAGCAGTCACCCATATTAAAATGAGTGACTGCTGTTATTTATAGATACGTTTTGCATCGTTATGTTGTCTACTATATAAACGCCTTACATGGCATACTTATGTTTATATTTGTATCATTTTGATTGGAATCAATAATCCAATAGTATTTCTTTCGCCCACAAAAATAATATTCCAATCATTATATTCAGATTTTTTACACAAGTAGTGAATTACTGTAATGAATATTTTTTACTGTAATGTAGTAATGTGAGACATTACAGAAAAGAAATGGTAATATTTTAATAGGTACAAATGTCAATAATACACCTTACAGTGCATTTTTAACATGGATTAAACTGCTTCTATTTTTTTTTTTATTTTTCTTCATACAAATTCGCTAGAATTAAAACACAGTAAAATCAGCAGCAGTGTAATGTCTGCGCAAAATGTTTCACTTCCTTTTCCTTTTGGCTAAGACAGAAGATAGAGACAAGTGAACCTGTATGTGAGAAGGTGATAACCCCTCCCCTTCTCACCTGTTTATAAGGGGGGAACTGAATGGCAGCGGGAGAGTTTCCCTCGAACATGTTTGCTGGTTACACACAGGAAACGCGCCGTGTGGGACTGGCTGTTTTCGTCCACCTGCCGAGAGGGATCTACGGATGTTGAAAGGTCTGATGCTGCCCTGGTGAAACCTGGAAGCTGTGATTAATTACATTTCTATTTATAATATTCAAATTTCTCTGTAATGTTCTCCACCTGCACACATCATCTACTGCACGCCTGTCCGTCCTGGAAGAGGGATCCCTCCTCAGTTACTCTTCCTGGGGGTTCTTCCGTTTTTTTTCCCCGTTAAAGGGGTTTTTTAGGGAGTTTTGCCTTGTACGATGTGAGGGTCTAAGGACAGGGGATGTTGTGTTGCTTTTGTACAAAATGTAAAGCCCTTTGGGGCAAATCTGATTTGTGATTCTGGGCTATACAAATAAATTGATTTGAATTGAGAGGTGGACCCTCCTGCTAGCTAAGTTTGTGCTGTTGTTGTGTTGTTTTATGTACCACCATCAATAAACCGCCTTGTTTTGGATAAAACTGAGTTCTGCTTCCTCCTTTCTCCACTTCTTCTTGTTGCCCTGATCCCTTGTTGTTGGGAAGCCACGTCGGTCATCCACATTTGGTGGCAGGGGTGGGATATGCTCACATTAGCATGGCGGTCCACCTCTCAGCAGGTGGACCAAACAGGCAGTCCCACACGTTGGGCCTCCTGTGTGTCACCCACAAACATGTCCGGGGGAAACTCTCCTTCTGTCATTCAGTTCCTCCCTTATAAACGGGTAAGAAGTGGATGGGTCATCACCTTCTCACACTGCAGAAATGTAGGAGAGCACATTCTTCAGTTGACATACGCTAATTACTTATGTTTGTGAAAAATAAGGATTAGCTAAATGCACTTTGTGTGCTAAACGTAAAGAGCTGCCCACTCACTGTAAAAGCACCAGTCAGGTGCTATAGTAACATGAAATTAGCAAAAGAGAAAGCAGAGGATTAGAGTGGCAATAAAACCACACAGCAGCCAAAATTAACATTCTCCTGCTCTGAGATTCTTCAGCCTCAAGAGTTCAGGAGACTAATGGTGGGGGATGTTGTTGGAGATATAATATAATGCTTTCAACAGTGGAACTCCAGCTTTCTGAAAACTTGATCCCTGTTGTGACAAGCTGCAGTGATAACAGTGAGCTGCATTTATATTTCTAAATATTTCAAATTCATTTGGTGAGAGCAACCTCAAAGAAATGCAAAAGCAGTGTAATGGCTTACGTTTCAAATGTAGTTATATTGTAAAGTAACAAATTACTTTAAAATCACAGTAAGATGTAATAATGCTTTGAAGTCTTGAAATAACTTGACAATTATGATTACTCAATACTGAAACATACAATATCTGTACATCAGTAGTTGGGTTAAGTGAAAAGGTCACATTTGTAGAAGCAACACAGAGCCAGTGGAGTGATGGCTGTAGTTCTCCTGGACCTGATCTGCACCAGACTGCAGGTTCCAAGATTAACACAGCTTCTGGTCAAATCATTTTGCTAGCAAGGTCCATCCTATAATGACTATCCCCAGCATGAGCTTTAGCCATCCACCTTCTTCTCCCTGCTGCAAACTTACACTAGCATTTAGGGCTAATGAAAACAAATGGCTTTTCAATGGGCAGACAAACCTATTTCAAACATTCATCATCAGCCTCATAGATTTCTAAAATCCCATCAAGTCTGTCCCTGGCCTATACCTCACTTTGTCTCTGTCTGTCTCTCTCCCTCTGAACCTAACTCAAAGACTGCAATCACAAACTTTGTAACTTCTGAGCATCATTTATACAAGCACCATGTAGAACCCATTTGACAGTTATTCACACATCAAATCTCCATTTGACAGAAACAGGTAGACAGGGCAGAACATACTGTAGAAGTAGCAGAATGAATATAAACTTGCTGTTAAGTCCACTGACTGGTATATACCATAAAAAAATGAGCCTCTACAAAACATTCACATTCTCCACAGCAAATAAACAAAAATTTGATTAGATAAGATCAGACTTTAATGATTTCTGTAAGGAAATTGGGTTGCAGTAGCACAAAAAAGAATATAGTGTAGATAAGAACATGCCAGATGTAGAGTATTTGGAGTAAATACAGCAAATATTAAGTAATAACAATACAGGATTGTAGTGACAATAATGCTACAGTAAATGCATGAATACATAGCATCTTCCTAGATACAGCAGTATAATGCAGGTCATGAGCATGACTGAAGATCAGATTTTGTCTGTCAGACAGAGGTGCAGAGTAGTGCTGAGCAAAGCAAATTAGGTTTGTATAGACCAGGGGTGTCAAACTCAGGTCCTGGAGGGCCGAGTGGGTGCAGGTTTTTGTTCCAACCAGGCAGTAACACACCTGATTCTACTAATGAAGGTCCTCAGCAAGAGCTCTAATGGTTGATTTGTAGAATCAGGTGTGTTACTGCCTGGTTGGAACAAAAAACTGCACCCACTCGGCCCTCCAGGACCTGAGTTTGACTCGTGTGGTATAGACCCATTCTTTCTTTAGTCAGAAATCAACACTGCCATAAGAAGTGTTTTTTAAGTTCAGTCTTTACTGCAAGGAACAGGCAGTAAAATATACAGGAATTTTGAAGGCAAAAGGATGCACCAACCTTTAGGGTTAAACTAAAGCAACATCCCTACTGCTACTCCACCTCTTCGGATTTTTAAATTGATACGATGAGAAACAGTCAGTGTTAATATTTATGAGCAATGGATTCATTTTTGGCCGTTCCAAAATCCATGAAATCTCCTAATGACGCAAAATAAAAACACAAATTCAGGATGTGTGTCACGAAAGGCAATATTTATTGGAGTATTTGCTTGATAATCAAATTACCAATGCAAGCAAATCTTATATTTATTTTACAATGGCAAACAAACCAGAACTCACTATCTCACATTGAAATGGAAAATTACTTTTGTTCAGTAATACAGAGTGCTAATGTTAGCATACTAACATGCTCAGGATGATAACAGGCTGATGTCTAACATATGTTTACCACAGTTATCATCATCATCATCAGCGGCCGCACCATTGTTTAGGGGTGCTAACATTTTCTCATCATCAGAATACCACTGAGGCTGATGTGTATGCATTTGCAGTAATTTGGTCATCGTCCAAAGTATTGGAGAATTTTTTTTTTAAGAAGAGAAGATGAAAGTTATCATTCATTGTCTAGGGAATTATCAATGTGTGTAACCAATTCATCCAATAGATGTCACCATAATTCAAAAAAGGACGAAAATCAAGCTAATGGTGGCTATAAAGGAATGAAGGAGAAATAAGAGGGTCACCATTAGAATGTATTTCTTCTATTGACCTTGAGATACTGTAGTTGGCGGTCAGTAAGATTCATGCTCTTAGAAACAAGAATGTTATGTATATATTGTCAATCACACTGGTAATACAGGTGTGATTTTTAGTCTGTACTTTGGTCATTAATTGGACATTGTCCAAAGTATTTTAGTTTGCTTAAGACAAAGAGATCAAAGTTATTTAAATTCATCCTCTGGGTAATTGTCAATGTGTACACCAGTTCACAAACTGTCAATAAGACTGAAATAATTGATGAGAAATTTCTGTCTGGACTATGGTAGTTGATTGTTTGACATTTAATTAATGTTTCTCTGATGAAAATATTTGATAGTTGGTTGTGGTTGCTTCACAGTATAAATTGGAGGTCACTTTGCTCACCTTTGCATTTGTCACTACATCACCCCCTACCCCCACTGCCTGGCTGAAAGAGTTGCATACAGAGGGACATTCACTGTAACAGCAGGGTTGACTGATGATGGGCAATGATGATGTCATCAACGAATGCCAATCCTGATCAGGGATGTGGATCGGTGCCAGGCTGCGGGGTGGCCGTGGCAACCAGATGCCAAGGCAACAATTCCACTCAGCCAATCAGAGAGAAGAGATACAATAATGGAACATGGCAGATGCAATGTGGAGTTAACTGGAGTATTTGTAACCATCTTAAACATTGTTTGGTTAATTATTGTTACGCTGCATGCATATGTGTTTAAGGTAAATCCATCTTAAGATGCTCTTATTAGATGGAATCAATTTGTCATGTTCAGTGCTTTTCAGGAGTTGATTTGTCATGCAATTGTAAACTTTCTGTTTTACTGCACCTATGTTTATTCAATCTGTATTGCTGTGTACTGAATACTTCATATACGTCATATATTTCTTAATTTTAGTAAATTGGGGATGGAGGCTGTGGTTTCCTGAGGTTTCTTGCCAGTGAATAAAAATTCAAATTGTGGTTTTGTTTGTGTCACTTTTACACCTGTAATTTGGTAATTTGGTGAGGAAACGCAGGTCAGGAACTGAGAAAAAAAACTATTACTACCTTTTAGCTCTAACCTATTTCATGTTCCATCAGACTTAAAATAAATTAACAAACAGAAAAAACATGATCAATTGGAATTAAGGCTAAAATTTATTAGGCAGCTCTGGCAACTCATGGCCCCTTGTGGTAATAACAGCAGAGTCTGGTGAGTGACAGCAAGTTATGCTGCATTTTACTGTGACATACATGTTCATTCATCTTCTATAGTGGTCATAAAGAGATGAATGAAGCAATAATTGACTATGAGCATCATAAGTCAAGATTGTAAGATCATAGCTACTCAGTGTTAGGTTTCCGTCTAAATGTAATGTAGCACACTTTTCCAGAAGATATGCAAAATAAAATGCTAATGCACGGTACCATCCACTACTACTAGTTGAAATAGCAGGTGCACTTTCTTTCCTAGTTTCATGCCATTAAACCATTTCAGGAGAAGAAAAATGCCACCTTCTACTGCAGCCCCCAATAACTGAGAATGCACACTGCATGATGTATCAAAGGATACCCTTCAGTCACATGCATACTCTACAACTGACTGTATTCATGTGGGTTTAATTTAAGGATCAGTAACTTTTAGAATGACATCAGGTTTGCCAAGCTAGAAAATCAGTATGCACTGCACCTGGTCTTATTTGTGTTATTCATTCTTCTTGCCTCTATTTTTTGTGCTTCTCCTCTTCCTCATCTCATCTACCTGCTGATTCCAAAGTGGGAATTAACACTGCTGAAATTACATGAAGAGGGTCAATGTGTAGAGTGGTTACACAGCACAGGTCTTGCCACCAAATAAGCCTGAGGATGGATAGATGACATGTAGACAGATAGATAAGTGGATCATAGATCTGTATAATCGGGACTAATTATAGAGAATTAACTGCACTCATTTGAACAAAACCAGCAGATATTTCTAGTAAAATAGATTTGGTTGCAGTGGTAAAGAAAACTGATGTGAAGCATTTTTGCCATCACTAACTTAAAGTGAATGACTCATTGGCCAAATTTCATTATTCATCTTTCTCCTATTCCAAAGCAACTTACACCGCTAAGCCAATTCATCTGTCTCCGTTAATCACACAATAACATATACATTAGACTTAATTATGTTGCTGCATTTTAATAGTGCAGTGCATCATTTAAACCACATCTTCAGCTGCAATTTTGACATTCATGCTTTTAAAAGTATACATTTTTAAAGCCAGCCAGGTACACAAAAGAAATATTTCTCTCCATGCAATGTATACCAGATCCGTGCAGAGGATTGTAACGTGATAGTATGAAAACGCACAACAGAAAATATAACATCAAAATAACAATTTTATACTTAAATTAATCATTTTTCTCTGTATCACACTGACGATGTGTTCAATTTGCAGTTCAGTGTTTTCTCGCTTTCTCTCACACACACTAGGTAGGAGCCTTCAGCAGCAAAAGCAGGAGTGGTGAACAGTTAATGGTGGTGCGCAATAACAATGAAATGTCATCAATCTGTGGGCGCCTCCTGCCTCTGTCACACCAAGTTTGTACAGAGTAATGACATTAGGCCCGAAGTAGCAGGCACACTGCTCTCTTAAAGGCACCACACCATACCTCCCAAGCAAATAAAAACAAACAAACAATCAAGAGGCTGAAATGGTGGGGGCTAAAAAATGAGGAAACAATAGCGCAAAGGCTGGAAGAAAAGAACAAGGAACCAAGAAAATACCACAGAAGCGGATGCTAGTTCCATTTTGACTTAACGTCACACTCAACTCCAAATTGTATAAAGCAAAATTATTGCTCTGTGTCAGGTATCTGACATCCAATCCCACGCTACTTGATGGTGATTTTTCTCTCACTAACAAAGACAAAGCTACAGTAGCATTTCAAAAGAGTGTCTCCAGATTCATTATGTTATCTATAAAGAGAGATTTTGCTCATGATTTGGAACTGCAAGGTGGTCCTTCTTCACTGACATCATTGCAGGAAAAAAACAATAAAGCACATGCCTTGTTTGCTCCTGTCAACAGTCGAACAACCCCCTCCTGTGCTAGTGGCTTCTGATCTTCGATCCGAACCGGATCTGAAGTGAATCTTCTATGGTAAAATTCGGAAAATAAGTCAGTGACTCCATATCAGGTACAGAATATCTATCTATCCACCTGAAATCATTTTAAGAAATTTTTTAAATTTTCTTTTCCAAAAAAAACACAAAAAGTTGGAGAACATCACAAAATCCTCCCGAAATATGTTTAATCTTTTTTCTTTGATTGTTTCTAGTGATGTGCTACATAAGACATTAATGTTTTAAGGATAATGTCAAAGATTCCATGTGGTGTAATCCCAAAATAAGGCTATCACCTCATTTTGTATTCTAGGTTGATTGAATACTTAAAATTTAAAAATGTTTTTTGGTTACATCATTCCACATTTTGTGTCAAAAATCTGAAAATAGTACAGAAGGACTTTCAAATGACCTGAAACCAAACACAAAATGTACATGAATTGATGCTTATAAAACTGCATTTAAAAAAGTGTTTGACTTTTTTTTATCTTGCCAACGTTTATTTGTCATTTATTGTTGTTCTTAGAGGCTTCACTCAAAGTCAGGGAGAAACATCAACTACAACAAGGAGAGAATTGATATGTGGTCAGTGCTATGGGTCGCTCCTTAGTAACTGAAAACAATGACGCTGCAGGGTAACCATAACAACCAGGCTAATGTGGCTGAGTCAGCTAGCATACATCCATTAGTTACAGCCACACCATTCTGGATAGGACTTGTGCGCTAAAACTATTGTTTCATACATCAGAGTCAGAGGATTATTAAACTATTTTGACAGTAACTGTTCGGGTCACAGACCAAACAGAACATCCTGATATGGAATCCTTTGTTAAAATACACAAACTAATATATCCCAAATGATAAATCATAATCACATTGCTAACACACTTTGTGCCTATTTTTCCTATATCAAGGTGTGTGCGTGGAGGCTTTTGCATTGGTTTGTGTTTGGTGGGCCCATGTGTGCTCATTTGGGTGTGTTGCATCCATCTGCATGCCCGCTGGTGCCACATCAGCCAAGAGCCTCCATCAGTGACACACACACAGTCAGGGGATGTGGGGCAGAGAGTTAGAGGGAGACAAAAGTGAGCGTATGTGTGTTGGTGTAAGAGGAGAGAGGCAGAATGAGAGAGAGAGAGAGAGAGAGAGAGAGAGAGAGAGAGAGAGAGAGAGAGAGAGAGAAAGAGAGAGAGAGAGAGGAGGGTCTGGCCAGGCTGCATTAACCCTGCGTTGCCTGAGGCCAAGCCGTGCCACCAATCCTGTTTCTAATTCACCCCTGCTGGCAGTGCTAATGCCAGCCACTACCAGTTACCACACAATCTGCTCAGGGGACTGCACAGCCCTGCACAGCCCAACACCCCTATATATAATCATCTGGGCTGACTCTGCATGATGATTAGCTTTCTGCTCAGAACTTGGATCTCCTCAAACTGGGGGGAAAAAAAGAATGATATACTGTATATTGACTGTACAAAATAAAAATGTTCTTGCTTAAAACATAAAATACATCTCAAACTCATCTTCTTTTATCACCACCTTAATCTTATTCTTATCTTCCATTTTTATCAGTATCTACCTGATCCATCAATTTTATTGCCATCGATGTGTGAGTGAGTTAGTTTCCTGATGTGCAGGTGGCTCTCCATATCGCCACTGCCATCAGTGTGTGTGAATGGATGAATGGACACTTGTAGTGTAAAGTGCTTTGAGTGGTCAAAAAGACTAGAAAAGCACTATATAAATGCAGGCCATTTACCATTTATTTTGTACATTACATTCACTGCAGGGATCGTTCAAAAAATTCAGCTTTTTCTCAGGGATCAAAAAACTCTCTCTGGAATGCAGCATTGCGATCAAATGTATTAAATGGTGATGCTAAAAGTAAAATTAATGTTATTAGATCACCTAATTAATTATTGTTGGTAACATATTTGATTGTGTATACTAGTTATTTACAGTGGGGAAAATAAGTATTTGAACACCCTGCTATTTTGCTATTTCTCCCACTTAGAAATCATGGAGGGGTCGGAAATTTTTATCGTAGGTGCATGTCCACTTTGAGAGAGATAAACTAAAAAAAAAATCCAGAAATCACAATGCATGATTTTTTAACGATTTATTTGTGTGATATAGCGGCAAATAAGTATTTGAACACCTGTGTGTCATCTAGAATTCTGACCCTGAAGGACCTGTTATATCGCCCATTAGAAGTCCACCTGCACTCCATGTATCATCCTTAATCAGATGCATCTGTTTGAAGTTGATAACTGCATAAAGACACCTGTCCACCCCATACAATCAGCAAGACTTTAACTTGTAACATGGCGAAGACCAAAGAGCTGTCCAACGACACAAGAGAGAAAATTGTACACCTCCACAAGGCTGGAAAGGGCTACGGAGCAATGGCCAAGCAGCTTGGTGAAAAAAGGTCCACTGTTGGAGCAATCATTAGAAAATGGAAGAAGCTAAACATGACAGTCAATCTCAATCAGAGTGGAGCCCCATGCAAGATATCACCTTGTGGGGTCTCAATGATTCTAAGAAAGGTGAGGAATCAGCCCGGAACTACACGACAGGAGTTGGTCAATGACCTGAAAAGAACTGGGACCAACGTTTCCAAGGTTACTGTAGGTAATACACTAAGACGTCATGATTTGAAATCATGCATGGCACGAAAGGTTCCCCTGCTTAAATCAGCACATGTCAAGGCCCGGCTTAAGTTTTCATATGACCATTTGGATTATACAGAGGAGTCATGGGAGAAAGTTTTGTGATCAGATGAGACCAAAATAGAACTTTTTGGTCATAATTCCACTAAGCGTGTTTGGAGGAAGAAGAATGAAGAGTACAATCCGAAGAACACCATCCCTACTGTGAAGCATGGGGGTGGTAGCATCATGCTTTGAGGGTGTTTTTCTGCACATGGGACAGGACGAGTGCACTGCATTAAAGAGAGGATGACTGGGGCCGTGTATTGTGAGATTTTGGGGAACAACCTCCTTCCCTCAGTCAGAGCATTGAAGATGGGTCGTGGCTGGGTCTTCCAACACGACAACGAACCAAAGCACACAGCCAGGAAAACCAAGGACTGGCTCCGTAAGAAGCAGATCAAGGTTCTAGCATGGCCCAGCCAGTCTCCAGACCTGAACACAATCGAAAATCTTTGGAGGGAGCTCAAACTCCGTGTTTCTCAGCGACAGCCCAGAAACCTGACTGATCTAGAGAAGATCTGTGTGGAGGAGTGGGCCAGGATCCCTCCTGCAGTATGTGCAAACCTGGTGAAAAACTACAGGAAACGTTTGACCTCTGTAATAGCAAACAAAGGCTACTGTACCAAATATTAACATTCATTTTCGCAGGTGTTCAAATACTTATTTGCCGCTATATCACACAAATAAATCATTAAAAAAATCATGCATTGTGATTTCTGGATTTTTCTTTTTAGTTTATCTCTCTCACAGTGGACATGCACCTACGATGAAAATTTCAGACCCCTCCATGATTTCTAAGTGGGAGAAATAGCAAAATAGCAGGGTGTTCAAATACTTATTTTCCCCACTGTATATCATGCTGTACCACATCCTTTTTTATAAATTGTTTTCCCCTATTGCCTGTTAGCCACAATTCTTATATTGCTTCTTTTCCCTTACTCCCCTGCTGCTTCTTACTTGTCATCCATCAGACTGCTTTTAGTCTGAATGGATATGAAAATGAAATGAAGACACCTGATTGCGGTTGTGAAGTCAAATGAAAATGGTTGTTAGGAGAATATTTTTATGTAAAAAAAATTATCTACAATCTACCCCAGCCTGTTTAACCTAACTCTTTTGACTTACTGGAGAGGTGGGTTAGAATGAGAGGATCGGTGAGACTAGCAGGATCCTGTCTTTTTGCAGTTGTGCCGTCATCCCTTTCAACAAGAAAACCTGGACCCAAGCTGTAAATCAACTTCATGTAGACATGATTAACATCTCCCTGCAGCTGTAAGATTCCCTGCCCACACCATCAGCTGCTTCAAGCATCCTAAAAAACTGATGAGGGCAGTGAAAAAAAGTTTCATCATGTCCCAGATTGAAA
The DNA here is from genome assembly GCA_036785175.1 of Eupleurogrammus muticus. Taxonomy (NCBI): domain Eukaryota; kingdom Metazoa; phylum Chordata; class Actinopteri; order Scombriformes; family Trichiuridae; genus Eupleurogrammus; species Eupleurogrammus muticus. The sequence continues at coordinate 1,433,312 of JAYKQN010000002.1, read as the reverse complement.
TCTAACAGAGAACATTTAGGCAGCATACAGTGGTCTTTTGTAGGTTCAAATTGGCATCTCTAGGTTTCTGGTTAATCTTAGAATCTGAATACAGGGACCACATCCCTCAATTAGTATGTTTACATGACACACAAGAAAATCTAATTATTGTCTTGATTTGACTATGGTTGGATTTTAGTAGGATTGATATGGGACCAAGTTGTCATAGTCGAATAAACATACCTAAATAATGCGAAGGCAAGTGGAATTTCTCTGGAATGTAGACGCCTTAGTCAGACTGAAGCTGGACAATGTATGATGCTCCAAAACTGTAGAGCAGAGGAAATTGGAGCAGAGGAAGCCACCTGAACTGTTCAAGTCAAGAGAAACAATAAATATGTTTTTACACAGTGTGACCAGAAAGTCTGATTAATAAAAAATGAGAATTGTCAGCAGAACTGCAATTGAGAATTTATGTTTTTTTATATTCAGTTTTTTTTATAATGAATCAGAAAAGTCAACATGCAAGCAAAGATTTTCTAGGAGGTTTCTCCCGATCAGCAGAAAGTATTATTCTGTTTGTGTGGACATGCCCCTCATCTTCATGTCCTAGTGCACAGAGCTTAACAGCAGACATATTAGATGTGATGCTTACAACAGGCCTTAGATCAGACATGTCCAAAGTCCGGCCCGGGGGCCAAATGCGGCCCGTGCTCAATTTTCATCCGGCCCGCAGCCTCCGTCATAAAATCAATAACGCCTGGCCCGCGTGTAGAATTACGTAATACATTGGGCAGCAGCGCAGTTACCTGCGTGTTCTAAGTGCTGCCATCTAGAGGCCCAAATAGGAACAGCAAACTAGTATGTGAGGCCCCCCAATTTTCTAAAATGGCAGCAATTAAAAGGATAAAAAAAGGATGGGTGGAAATTGGACTATTTCTTCACTGAAATACGTAACAACTGTGTCTGCCTCATTTGTAAGGAGACAGTGGCTATTTTTAAGGGGTTAAATGTGAAGCGACATTACCAAACAAAACATGCTGACGCATATGACAAGATCACAGGGAATGAACGCAGCGAGAAACTGAAACATCTTGAAGCTAGCTTAATCTCACAGCAGCAATATTTTACAAAAACTCGAGAGTCAAACGAGAACGCTACAAAGGATAGTTACGAGGTAGCAGCGCTGATTCATAGTTTCTTTTAGATTTATAGTTACTGTCATATTTTAGATTAGCCCTGCACTTGTTGATATGACAATTTCTCTTTTATTGTGTTTAAAAATTCTGCAAATATTTAACTGCCATGGTGACATTTTTTTTTATGTTTCAAATGTAATTTGCACCCAAGAGTACAATTACTTCTCTTCAACTGTTACAAAAAAGTTAATTAAAGTGTGGAAAAAAAGTAAAGTTAAGTGAATATTTAATTTCAATGTCAATTGAATTTTGATATGCATGTTTCAAATGAAGCAAAACATATGCTTAAGAAATTAAAATAAAAAAGCAAATGTGAAACAGAACGGCTCGCTGAAATGTATTTAAATTAATTGCTGTTATATGTAAAGAACGTCCGCCAAGGTTGGCCCCCTACATTTTTGAGACACCAAATCTGGCCCCCTTTGTAAAAAGTTTGGACACCCCTGCCTTAGATTATTCAACAGGTTGAAAGTTCACCAAAAAGCCAAGTCTTGACCTTAAATAACAGAAAAGATGGCTGTAGTCTACTAAAAGGAATACTCCTGTGAGGTGCAACATTATAAGTATCATGCTCAAACACGTCAGTGAGCAGGTACAGGTGAATCTGTCTGACCTTGAAACACCAGTAACCAAGGAACAACATGAGGCACCTGAGCTTGTTCACATTTGTTTTGAGGCAGAAAACCCCATTGCACCATAGGTCTATCACCATACTCAATACAGTACGAACTACTCACATCATAATGGTCCAGGATTCACATCCTCCACCAACAGGGACAAATGGACATTTTTAAAAGAAATGTGAAGACACAGTTTTTTTTTGGAAGAGGACAGTCTTTGTCCAATCATCTCCTTAAAATGCTATCTAAAGGGGTTCAAGTAATTTACAATTACACTTATACACAGGAATTACACATGCTGATTCCTGGAAACAGTTTCCTGGGAGCTTTTCAAATGTGCTGACTGGCTCCCTGTTAATATGGTGTCTATTATAGGACAGTGCTGCTGGTCCTGTCACCACCTTAGTGTTTACTTGGTCCATTAAAACCACAGAAAGAAACTTTCCGATGCCTGAGTATTTAGATAGCAATTCGCCAGTGATGTGACACCACTTGAGAGCTTGTTGACGTCCATGTCTTACAAGCCACAACAAGACTCCTCTGTGCTTTGGACATTTAATCGTCAGTAGAGGTTGCAAACTTGCAAAATCTATCCCCAAGCCTCTATAGCAAAGAAACCCAGGCATGTATGGGGCCCATAAGCAGCACCCTTTGGTGAAAAGAACTGCCTGTGTATTATAACTGTAGTTCTATAAACACAGACCAAGCCCTATAACACTGTACCCTCTTATCACTCAACGCTGAACACTCAGTGGCTGCACTGATTGGTCATGTTCACAGGCTAAAACAGTGTTGGCTGGCTGAGCGTTCGTTGTGCAGATTCAGTTCATGCTATAGGGATGAAGGGCTAAACCTAAAGATCCTCGTTACAAGGATCCGCCTGTGTTCATAGAAATATAATTCTTAATCATAGTGTCCTGTACTTACATCCTGCATTTAGCAGGAGTATTGTAATTAGTAATTGAGTGTGACAATTTCAAGGGAAACAAAACTAAGAGAAATGGAGTCAAATGGAAGTTCCTCAGGCACTGTTAAGGAAATAACTTAATCCTTTAGTTAATCAGGCATAGCCCTTCACACAAAGAATTAAAATAGACTAGGATTTATTCTACTGGGTTATATAAAAAAGGAAATAAAAAGGTGACATTGAATATCTTGGGATATCAAATCCTACTTAACATCTGTTAGATAAGCATTCAAATGTTGTTCAATTGTATTTTTTTGTCTTTGTTGCTTGTCGTTTAATTAATTTACTGAAGGATCAAAGCAGAATACAAACTACCCTCTTTGATCTTAAAAACGAAGGTTGTGAACAAAAGCATTTTGAAAACCAAAAGTCAATGATTTTCTTTATTGTGAACAGCGGGCTGTGGGAGAGTACAACTCAAAGCCACTGTTTGTGTGTTTCGGTGTGTGTTGCTAAGGGCTAAGCTAAGCTCAGTATCAAGGCCCCATGCCTTCCTCATTTCATCATGTCCAGCAATGCACACACACTTGCACATAAACACACGCACACACACGCACACACACACACACACACACACACACACACACACACACACAGACCATGTAAAGGGTGTGGGGGCTATGTTCGTTGCCTTGGAAACACTTCAGTCCAGATAATTATTACTGTAACTGTCTCCACACACCCCACCTATAATAGAAATGATCATAAATTATAATCACCGAGTGGCAGCCTTCTGTTAGGGCTGCCTGCTTGCTGCTGCCACCTACTGGATAGCAGGAGAAATGCAGGACTCCATAAAGCTGCTGTGAGGAGCTGCTAACTACCGTTGAACTGATTCTCTCTCCCTTGTCTCATTCCACTGCTATCGCCTAAACCCGCTACAAGTTTTACTTTTTTGTTTTGTTTCCTCTATTTTTAGTGAATCATTTTCACCCCCAACATCAAATCCAGATGACAATAACAATCATTTAAAAACAATAATGGCAGAATGGAAATATGGCATCATGCTGAATCTGTTTAAATATTTACAAAGACCTATTCCCATGGCCCATTCCTAAGTAATCAAAAAACAATTAAATATTCTTCCCAGTTGAAAGTCGCTCGTTTGTTTGTTTTTAAAACAAAATAATTCAGTGCCATATAAAGAAGTAATCTGGGGTTGAGTAGTACTTGCAAAGTGAGCGCCCTACTTTTTTCTCTTCCTTTGCAAGAACTGTAAAGGAACCACCAAAACAATTTAAAGGGGGGAAAATGAATAAACAAGCAAAAGATAAATTGAAGTAGTATTAAGAATATAAACTAGCAGCCAAAAGAAATAAGCTCATATCTTGGCTGTGTATTTATCATGTCCTTTGTTTAGCAGTCTTATTACACAAAAATGATGAGTTTATGGCCTTCAGTTTGATCGCTATAGCATAGAGTTATTTGCAGCAGAAGACAATTATTTGCGGAAGTCACTGCCACTTCCTTTTACACCATCTCACCGTCTCCCGTCTTGCATTTGAAACATTGGAACAATTCATCACAATCGTATCCCCAGAAACCTGCCTTTAATTCAGCTGCTAAACCGCTGATTTCATTTCAGCTTTTTTCCTATAGAGTGGTTTGTGACAGGAGACTTGTCTGCAACAGAGGTCTTCACCCCACACACCAATTACTGGCAAGACGCAACTGCCTTAAATAAGCTTCCATTTATGAATATAACTTTAACCGCAGTGCCTTTTCTTCTCCCCTAAAATCTAGGCGGGGGGGGTTGTTTGGGTGAACCCTCATCATTATATTGGTCAGATTACTGAAAGACAGCAGGTTTAAAAGGCAAACATCAACAGAAATTCAGGTTCCATACCCGGTGTCAGCTTTGCTTCACCTCTTCTGTTTAAAATGAGATGTCACAGCGTATTACTTCCTGCAGTCACACATGAGCAGTGAAGTTTCAGGCTTTTTAAATGACCTCAGCATTATGATTGTAACTCTGCAGAGCGCAATAAATCCTTTTAATCATCAATTGTTGTTTCTGCTGAAATTCCAGTCCATTGCTTTTCAAAGGACAGATGTGTCACACATGCACACACAATCCCACTCACTGAATCCCTTTCAAAATAAAGCAAAAAGGAAATGTCGTTCTATCAAGTCAGTGAACAACTTTAAATTACACCATCTCACAAGATGTGGCTGTTTCAGAAGGGAGGCCCTTGAAAAGTTGATGGCACCCCGTGTTAGCAGTTTACGGCCAGGGGTTTTTGCTCACTGCACCAAATCACAGGTGGGTTTCCTCATTAGATGCTATTGACAGGCCACATAAAACAGCATCCAGTGTTCCTCCAAAAGGCTCAGCAGCCACTGTCTAGTGGGCTTTTTTTTGTCTTACCCCCATCCTTTCCATCTCCGCCTCCTCCTCTCTTCTTTTCTTCGACATGCATATTTCAGATCAGGGATGGATGTCAGGCAGTGTGAGGGAATTATTAATCTCAGGTACTGTACTTGTGATGAGCTGTTTAAGGATTCATACTAACAAAGGGCAGCGGAGTCAAGCAACAGGGCTGACAAAGCCTGACTTTCTATCGCTGCACCTCCACCTTTCTCCTGCCTTTCCTCCTGCTATCTGCAGTGGCTGCACACAGATACAGACACACTCACTTTTATTTTTTTTTGTCCATTTCTCCCCCATTATTTCCCTCTGTCTCTCTCTCTCTACCTGACCTTTGGAGCCGCTTAGGTTCACAAAACACCTCCAAACAGTTCTCTCTAATGGCCCGCTACTCAAACAATCGGTAGAACGACCTGACGAAGATGATTGATCTCTGACAAGCGGCTCGATGCATTCCTATGAGTCATTAGATCAGCCTGGATGGAGAGAGAGAGAGAGAGAGAGAGAGAGAGAGAGAGAGAGAGAGAGAGAGAGAGAGAGAGAGAGAGAGAGAGAGAGAGAGAGAGAGACCTATCGGAGAATCGGTACAGCTGCGCGCACAACCAGACCAAGCATTTATCTAATGTCAAGATGTGCAGACAACCTTTAGTCTGAATTTGATGTTGGAGGAGCTTTGGAATGACAACAGTGTTCATATCCACACTGATGCAAACAAGCACAGGACATTTTGCACACATATATTCTACTGTAAAATTCACTACAATGACGACTAAACACTAACTATGACTTTATCAACATGCAATAATGTTGCCAAATGAAGACAACAATAAAATATTGGTTAAAAAATTGAAACTTTCCCAAATGTACTATGTTATTTTTTATTTTTATTGGTAAAAAAAGAGGAGCAATAACATAATAGACGTTTGCCTCTAAATAAGAATCCAAAAATCCTCTTCATTCATCTTCAATTTCCTAGTGACTTTCTGAACCATAACAAACCTAATTCTAACCTTAATATAACGTATCTTAACTTTAAACCAATTATTGCTTTATGTTGATGGGACATGATTTTCATCCCTATAAGGAAGGGGTGTCACTACAAAATGTTCTTCAACAGATTTATGTCCCTACAACATGAGGAATACACACATAAAGGCATATACACACACACTATTTCTCAAAAAATTAAAGGCACTCATAGATGCACTCAAATGATATGAATCTGTAAAAGCACACAAAAAGTAATCACAAGCAGTCAACAGTAAAAATCCCTTGAGCAGCTCAGCGCCGTGAAGAAGAGAAATGTCTTCTTTAGAGATCCTCTTGTTGTGTTGTCGCACTAGAAGATAAGTACGGATTAGGCTGAGAGACACTCTGAGCCGAGACACACAAACATGATGTTGAACATGGAAGTGAAGCACCAGAAACTCTCTCCACACCCAATCAACAGACACATACACAGAAGAACAAAGTGATATGAAGTGCAGAGGCTCACTATTAGACAAGTGAGCGATGTGCAGCTTTATGTGAAGGCATCATCATCATCTCACATACTATGGCCCACCCAGATGTTATTATCTTTAACTGAGTGTGTCACGTTTTGGAGCCTGGCCTGAGTGTGTGTGCATGGGAGGGCATCGCTCCCAAAGGCTCAGAGCTAATATGCATAAAGCTCTAAAGCAAAGTATGCAGTCAAATTTTAAAGTGCACTGAAACTGGAACATTTCAGCTCATGGGTGAAATAGCAAAAATGACCCTTTAAAGCAGATTCAAATAATTTTGGACAAAAAAAGGTCAACAGTCAGTAGCCCGTAAAGGTTAATAGATACCAACAAAATTCGTCTTAAAAAGCTGCTACACAGCCCTCTGTATTTGTCTTGGAACAAGGATACATATCTATAAATGAATGCTTTTAGATATTTGAAGTTACCCACTGATTCAAATGACTTTTTAAGAATTACTGCCAACTTGTTTTTAGTGACGTTGCTGTGGACAAAGAAAAACAAATTAGAAGATACAGTTACAGCTGATTACACATACCATAAATTAACTACTGGGTCCCCTTTAAACACCAGGTGCAGGTGTATATTTTGACCACAGGTTTAACCACAATTTATAAATAAAAACTTATAAAAACTTAAGGATGAAGACATGACCACTGACACTGCTTGTTTGTTTTCTTATACTTTTTTTCTTTCTCAAGGGCCTCGGTCCTGATGCACCACTGCTGGGCTCAAATGAAATTAAAGAACACCCTTTCTGGTAATATTGATCATCAATCACAATGTCTTACTATGCTTCCACAGATCAACATTACATAAAATATTGTAATCAAATCTTTTTTAAATATATCAATTATTGCTTCTTGTCCATTTTAAAGTATCTTTTCACTTACAAAAACATTGTTGACATACAAGTTGACCTCAGATAAAGTGTTCACTGTGATGTTTCATTCCACCTGTCTGGGTAACCTTGTATTGATATTAGACACAGGCCACATCTTTATGTGGTTCTGCTCTCAGCGTCATTACACAGCAAAAATGATAACAATGAAAGCCATTTCTAGCAGAAAACACGTGTGACCCTCTCATACACATACACACACACACACACACATGCATACCGTGTGCACTCAAACACACTTCCTGAGGCCCTTACTGGTTATGAAAAGGGTCATCAAAGGCAGAGAGAAGAGGAGGGGAGGGGGGAGGAAGTGATAAAAGTAAGTGAAAGAGTGAAGACGATAATTCATTCGTTTTTTTCATTTGCACTCTCTAAAGCACACGTGTCAAACTCAGGTCCTGGAGGGCCGAGTGGGTGCAGTTTTTTGTTCCAACCAGGCAGTAACACACCTGATTCTACTAATCAACCAATAGAGCTCTTGCTGAGGACCTTCATTAGTAGAATCAGGTGTGTTACTGCCTGGTTGGAACAAAAACCTGCACCCACTCGGCCCTCCAGGACCTGAGTTTGACACCCCTGATGTAGGTCGATTGTGCCATGTGTTCCTGGTTAGATTTAGGCACAAAATCCACTAGGTTTGTATTCAAGGATCAAAGTTGAAGAACCTTTGTCATCATGGCAACAATAAGTAGTATAACAACAATCGCAGCTATGATATTTAGAAAAAAACAGTTTTGGCTTGCTTTAGAAACTGTAGATGTTCCTGCAACAAAGTCCACAAAGTCAATTGTGTGCCATTTATCTATCTAGATCTCATCCTCTTCCCTTAACATGTACAGTGTTTCCTCTGTAGGTGGAATTTTTCCTACTTACTTTTTTATCACTTGCAAAGTGGGCCTAGTGATAAAGAATTGTCTATCTAGCTTATATAAGAGGTGTCTCAATATTTGAAGATACACTTTTATTGAACAAAATAAAACTTACAATATATAATTTTTCCAATCAAGGTGCGGATTAAAATGTATACAAATGACTAATCTTATGTTAAATGTTGTGTTGAGTTGTGAATTTGAATTATACCAAATGTTCTCAACAATTTGAAAAACAGAATTTATTTAAGCAAATTTTAGCTAAGAACAAAGGATATATTTCTTCTTCTACACTTGTCCTCCTTAAAAAAGAGCAGCAGCAGCAACACATGCTTATAGGGGAAATTCTGATGGAAATGTTTCAATTCATACGTCATTTAGCTCACTCATCATAATTACTATGGCCACTAGATGGCGTCTGTAAATGTAAGTAATTTTTAGCATCTGAATTTTTGACATATACTGTCTTTTTTCCTTTTCTGTGTCAAAGATGATTAAGGACAGGGAGTATCAGTCTTGATCCCTATTCAGCCACTTTCAGAGGCTATGTGTTCATTTATTCCACAGATGACTACTGTCATGGCTCACACACTTTTTAATCACATGGCCACAGTGACTTTATGACCGCCTGGGTCTCGTTAGGCTCACGCCAAGCCTTGAAACAAAAAGGGACAGATGGTAACGCCAAGAATGTACCAAGAATCTGAAATATGTCTGATCCAGGCTGGGCAAGTGATTAGTGTTGAAGGAGGAGGATAATGATAGAATGCTGTGTATGTGTTTGTATGTATGTGTGTATGTATGAGTGTGTGTGTCACACTTGGTTGCCACTGGAAGAAAAGCATTTGGGTCAGGGGTCAGTGCATCATGTTGGGGCTTATTTCCTACTGGCTTGGGATTTGCCTGGGGTCTTTAATACATGGCCCATCCGATAAGTGCAGCTATAGCCTCTATAATACACAGAACAGCGGAAAAACATTAACGATACTCGCTGGTAGATAAAAACAGCTGGGATGGGGATGAATGAGCAAGGAATATGATGCTCTATTAAAATAAATACAGTGGAGCATGTGGAGAATCAAAATAGACTAGACTAGATCAGACTAGGCAGACAGATAGATAGATAGATAGATAGATAGATAGATAGATAGATAGATAGATAGATAGATAGATAGATAGATAGATAGATAGATAGATAGATAGATAGATAGATAGATAGATAGATAGATAGATAAAGCACGGGGGGGTTTAAGTAGACGAGGCTCAATAGAACAGAAGGAGAAAGCAACAGACAGAGGGGAAAGAAGGATAAATGAGGGTGAATATAAAGAGTGAAAAATGGAGAGGAGGGGAGAAAAATGAGGTGGAAAATATAGAGGGGGAGGCCAGATTGAGAGGAGGAGTGAGGGAAAAGGGGGAGAAAGAGATCTCTTTGTATCATCATTATCTCTTTCTGTATCAGATTAGGATGAGAATCATAATTTCATGATGGTGCACGGCAGATGAGAGTAAATTTAATTTATGTGATGGCACAGCAAAATTAATCTTCATGTCTTTCACAAAATATTTGGTTCTAGTCGTGATGTCAGGACAACCTAGCAGGGCTAATCTAGTAAACAACTGAAGCTGGCACGCTAACAATTATTGCGCTAGTTAGTAGGACACAGGCTAGTCATTCACAATAGCTTCTTTTCATTTTCTTATGATTGTTGATCATTTAATCCAAAATTACAGAGTTCGTATATGAGTTAATAACAAGCTAACAGGCTTTTAGCATTTTGAGTAATAGCATGTAATTTGCTATGTAGCTTATGGCACAATATCTTCACACTCTTTATTCTAAAGACATGTAGCATTGATTCATGTGTCAGTACTGCCTAAATATTATTCCTCTTTTGGGGAGAAGTTTATACTCTAAATGGGGTTAGGCCTATTTTTCAGTTGTCCTGCTATAAATGACAATAAATCTAAAATGTCTCTACAACCACAAAAGTTACTTAAACCTGGAAATCTCTAACCTGTGAGGTGACTACAGAAGTGTCAGAATCCATTTATGTTGACGTTCTAGTGCAAATATAGAAATCAAACTTGAACAAAAAAGATCAAACTTGTGTTTACCACAGATAAAATACTTCATTTAAAAATTTGAGTTAATACATCAATTATTTGTCCCTAAAATCATAGAAATCACACTGAGGATCTTTACAGAACAATATTATTTTCTATAAGACACTTTAAGAAATTATAAAGGCAATTAAATAATCACACAAACAGCTCAGGGCGACACGGTGGAGCAGTGGGTAGCACTGTTGCCTCACAGCAAGAAGGTCGCAGGTTCAAGACCGCCTTGGGGCCTGGGTCTGGGACCTTTCTGTGTGGAGTTTGCATGTTCTCCCCGTGTCTGCGTGGGTTTTCACCGGGTACTCCGGTTTCCTCCCACAATACAAAACATGCTCAGGTTAATTGGCAAATCTAAAAAATTGCCCATAGGTGTGAGTGTGTGTGTGAATGGTGTGTGAATGGTGTGTGTGCCCCACGATTGGCTGGCGACCATCTGGGGTGTATCCCTGCCTCTCGCCATAAAATGCGCTGGGATAGGCTCCAGCAGACCCCTGCGACCCTGAAAAGGAATAAGCGGGATAGAAAATGGATGGATGGACAAACAGCTCAAATATAAATTAAATATTAAAATAGTAATAGTGGTTAGTTGTAGCCCTACTACCGATATTTTATTAAATTATTTTCTTACTGTTATGATAATGTGGATATTGATATCATATATTGATACGAGAAGAGTGTTTTTTAATGCAATATATGCATACAACAATAATTGTTTGAGCTGACTTCACCCCCGCAAGCCAATCCACTGATCTCAATAATTCCATTGGAATGAATTGATTCTGCAACAAAATTTTAGCATTTTGGTGTGACCAAGCCTTGAAGCATATCTGTTTGCTCATACTTTGCTGCATGTTGGCAGAGTGAGAGATTAAGGTAATAAAAAGAGTGACACCAACCTTTACACACACATGCCCCCACACTCTTTGCCACCCACCCACCACTGCTCCTCCATCCACCTCTATCCACCACAACCACAATCCAGCCAGTGCCAAGGCAGCACAGATGCAAACTCCCCCCTGACCGGGAGGCTGCCAAGGCGCCCCTTCCGAAGCTTCTCCACCAGCTGGAGAATCTCTGATGAGGCCAACACATCCATTTCCCTGGTAACCACGAGTCCAAGCACATACACATGAACACTGGGACACACTTGCATATATATAACATGTATATGCACCAATGTAAATATGTATATGACATCCCCCCCCCCCAACTTATACACAGACACACACACCTTCCCCCGTCCACATAAAACCCTCCTACCCCTTCCTCCTTGCCCTGTTTGCTACCAGGTCTATTATCACACAGGATGGGTTGCAGGGCCACAACACAACAACTAGACACATTTACACCCAGTTACCAGACATATGCAGCGTACAGCCCTCTGTTCTGATTATCAGGACACAAGATGTCATGTTTTCTTTTTTATGCATGTAGCTAAGATACACCTGAAAATCTCGGTTTCAATATATAAAATAATCAAGGTGTCATCAAATTCTCTACTCTACTATGAAAATATTTAAAATCTAGATCAGGATAATAGGTTAAGTCAGAGGGAATATTGTCTATTTACAGAAGAATTGGTTTGTGCTCGACCCTGATAGTTGACTAATCAGTTGATGAGAAGATTTTAGCTCAACCAAGCTTTATTATGTATGAAATGCCAGAGGGCTTTTAATTTTAAACAACAAACACAGGAAAAGTGGAATGTTTAATCAATTGGAGTCAGATTTTTGCATTTACCTTTTTATTAGATAGTTAGTTACTGTGTTGGAAAGGAAATCAAATCCAAAGTGTGAGATTATTTTAAGAGGATAAATGACTCACTCTCAAAGAAATATAATCTTAACACATAAGTAACTTTAACCTAATAGCTTTAGCCTCTTAGTATGGATTCTGTTCCTTGAGAAATGTATATTTAAATAAAAAAAAATAATTTTGTAAATGTTTGACCACTACTCGTCTGATTTATCTTAAACTGACTATTAGTTGAAAATCCTTATGGGGGGTAGATCTAGGAAAAAGTTGCTTAATATGAATATAATTATAGTGTGAAGCAGCATAAACTAATCCGGTATTCGGAGTAATGGTTAAATCTACAGTCAAATCTGTAAAAGTCAATTAAAATAAGTTATTTTAATGAGGATTTTTCTCGCAAACCACTAGAGGTTCTAAATTTGGTGCATTATAATAATAATTATCACAGAAATAATTTTTAGAATTCGCTTCAAATTAATGGTTCCTTAATAAATCTCAGATAAGATAAGATAAGATAAGATAAAACTTTACTGATCCCACAACGAGGAAATTTGTGTGTTCAAATCTCACTGTATGTTTGCCGGGATGTTGTCGGAAAAGCATTTGATATCTCATAATTCTCAAAATTTTCTTGAGAAGATTTTTAAAACAAAAGGAGGTAGTAATAATATAGACCTTAGTGTAGCATTGACATAGGCTGTGTCAAATGTTAGGGGGCATGTTAGAGTTATTTTACATGAAACTTTGAAGAATCAATTTTGAGATCTTGGGTGAGAAAAAATCATGCACTTTGACTTCTAAATGTCAGCCCATATGGGTCACTGTGTCCGCCTGTTGCTTTGGCTTTTTCCAAGCCATATCAGCATGAACCTGTGGCAAAGACAAAAAAGCAGGAAAATAATGGTGCTTTGTAATCAAGGACAAGAGAAAAGTTGGATAGAAAGAAAGGAGAGGAGCAGAAAAGGGACTGGCTCTTATCGGCAGGAGCGGCGAAGGGCTGCTGAATATATCATCTCTTCCAAAACAGCCAAGGTCAGGCAAACAGCACCTTTTTGTTTCAAGTTGGCAAGGAATGGCAAGGAATATCATGGTATGGAATGGCATGGAATGGCAGAGAATGAGACACGAGGAAAGGGAGAGGAGAGGAGGAATGTGGCTGCTGGAAGGGGATCAGTGGCAGAGCTTTAACCTTGGGCACTTTTTGTTAGAATAGGAGAGGGCCCTTAGTCTGCTCTGCCGCATGTACACACACTCACACACAGGGCCAAAGGGGTCTGAGGCTCCCCCCGTCCCTCCCTCCCAGCCACACAGCCACTCCACTCGTCATCTGAGGGACAAGAAGGGTTCAACGATGTTCATGTCCACAGAGCCCTGCGAAAGCCTTTTGATGTTTCCTTCTTTTTATTTTTTTAAGGGGACCACAGAAAGGCTGGAGGAATTTTGGATGTGGTGCCAAGAACAACAAGCAAGGAGGCAGCTGTGTGCCAGAGGAGGCGGATCGGCCCAGAAATCAAAGATGGCTGGCGAAGAAAGGAAAACAGCCTATCAAAGGAGGGGTCTCACGTAATTGGAGTTAGTCAGTGTCTTTAAATAAATTTACTTAAACGGAGGCCAAAGAAAGAACATACAGAAGCAAAGCAGCCCCCATGATGAGAAGTGTGTATTAAGAAGTTTCACTTTTCAAGAACTGTTTGACATGGCTTCAAGGAATTAAAAAAAAATATGACTTTAGCACCTTAAAGGGGAGCTTCACAAATTTCACACAAAAAAGACAAATTTACAAGTCATTAGCGCTGTGATGAATGTAATTTTTTTCACTTTTGGATCTTTGATTTTTTGGAATGCAGCTTCGAATGTCTACCATCATATTTTGTAACTGGGAGGTTTTAGTGGTCTGATAGAAGTGCGGGCTGCAAATGGAAAGCTAGGGTGCAGGTGGCTCCGGCCAGCTGTTGCACTCAAAGCTTCAAGGCATTCAGTACTGTCCTACTAGTCATTAAAGCAGTGCTAATCAATGTTTTTAGAATTTTGTTTTTACAATAGATTAAATGACTGTGTACTATGAAAAACATGACTTCATCACAGAATTATTAGCAGTTCTACGTGGCCTTTAAGCCTGTTTTATGTCATTGTTCTGATCCTTCAACCTTGTTTTTCAGCAGAAAATGCTCCTGATACTCTATACTAAGAGAAGAAAGTTTGCAAAGTTCTAACATTTAGCTAGCATTTAGCAGCTAATTAGCCAAGTGTTTCCCTCAGGGGTTTGTGGAGATCAGAGCAGAGCAAGAATGAGAGTGAATATTGGCCTTGCATTCATCAGGTGTACAGAAGTACGATTCCAAACTAATGCTAATGTTGCTCTGTGGCTACTTGATGAGGAATTAAGCAACTGTTTGCTAACCACTTAGTTTCTGTGGCCCCAAAGTGGCTACAGCAAAAAAGAATGCATTACAAACTGGATGTGTGGCATCTGAAAGGCTACGAATGTGATTAGGTGCTCTAAGGGAAATGTAGGACTCAGTGTGTGTGGAGTCTATTTTTTTTCTAGATTTTTAAAGTTAAACTATCTCTAATCTTCACTTTACTGCTTTGATTTTAACCACACCTTTTTAAAATCTCTTTCCCAATCTGAAAGAGGTGCTAACACATAGTCACCAGAGTACCCCTTTAAAATCAGAAGGTGCTATGATCATGCTGTGAATGAAGTTGGCTATGTTCACTATTCAGCACTTCACAGAAAAAGATGATACCTCTTTAGTAAACAGGAACTTAATGATCATTTATTATTTGAAATATAGTTTACTAAACAAGTAATCACTTAAATTAAATATTGTTTGATATATTAAACTTCTATGAAATTAATCATTAACTCTCATAAATCATTGCTCTAATAATATTTTTATCTTCTCTGATTTTGATATTTCTAAAATAGAATGTGCATGTTTTGCCTCTGATGATAAAACAGCTTAAGAGCACCACTTCAAGCAGTGTGCAAACCCAGGTTTGCCTGTGTTCCATACTCCATTACAGCTGGGGGAAACAGCCTCTTAAGAGCAATCCAGACATTTCCCGAGGCTTTGTGCCCCTAGGGGCTCCCCCTCGCTTCGCCCTTAGCAGGAAGAAATCAGCAGCTAAAGCAACACTATCTTCTTTCCCTGCGGCTACTCCAACCATACACATGTACTACTAATGCCTGGAATTTCCCCATCACTTTACTTCCATTGCTTTTTAAAAGCATGCCCCTTTCCACCAGTTTAAACCAAGCAAGCCTCTCAGAGAGAAGAAATGTAATCTACTACTTTTGTTTAACCATTAGTTGCATTGGGTGAGGTGTTTTTTTCCCAGGAAGGACAGGGAGTCACTGATTGACAGGCTGACTGAGAGAATAGTTTAGGTAATGACAAGCCTCCCTCAGTGGATATAGAGTGAGTGACTGACACACTAACTGTGTTGTATGATCATCTGTCTACCTCTCGTCTCTCAATCTGTGTTCTCTCCCTCCATCTGTCACTCGTCAGAGAAGCAGCCAAATGCCGACCTCCATCTAAGTGTATAGAGAGACCCAAGAACGGTATGTGGCGTGAAGAATTTAATAAGTGGTTTAAGGGGGCAGCTAGGTGGTGCAGAATCCATAGTCCAGGCCCTGCTGCAGTGATGGTGGATAGGCTGCTGATCCTCAACACATATCGCTCATGTTCTCATCCACAGCAAATAACAAAAGAAATTCTGAGAGTAAAATGCTGCTGTGTCGTAAACTCCACCTGATTTTGGTTTAACAACCTAAACCCCAGGCCTATTTTAAATTTTTTTTTGCTATAAATGATAATAAATAAATAAAATAAATATGAAATACCTTTATAAACACAAAATTACAATACTTAAACATGGTGGCAAAAGAAATCCACAACAGGTGAGCTGACTACAGGAGTGTCAGAATGAATTTAGGTTGCTGTTATAATGCAAATATAGCTAGAATACCGCAAGCAAAATTTAACATTGTGTTTTACTACAGATAAAATTACTTACTTTAAAAGTAAAAAAAGACCAAATGACCAAAATCAGGAAAAAAAATACACTAAATAATCTGCAATGCAATGTTCAATAATTTAAAAGGTGTGTCCATAAATTCATAGAAAGCACACTGGGGATCATTACAAAACATGAAGAATATATTCTGTAAAATGTTTAAAATGAAGATTATAAAGGATCCAAATAACTAATCATGCAAACAGCTCAAATCTAAATTACAAATCAAAATTGTGGTTAGTTGCAGCCTTACTACTTTTATTATATATATATATATTTATTATATTATTCTTATTGTATAATAATATTATTCTTATTGTGTTGATGATGTGTATATTAATGATATATATTGATACTGTAATAGCAACATTGTGTTTCATTACAGATCTAAATACTTTATTTTCTGCTGTAGCTGAGGTTTTCTCATCTGATATATGCATAAAACTTAATGCTGCCCCTGTATCAGGCGTTTTAAGATTTTTAACAGTTTAAATCATCCAAGAACAGATGAGATTGAGCAGTTGCAGAATTAGGAAAAAGTCTTGTCACAACAGGCATGTTTCAGAGGAGATGTTACAATAAAAGTGTTGAAGGAATTGAAGGAGCGAATGTGTGAAAGACAATTCTTAACAGGCAGCATTAAAGACGGGAAAGAAAGAGGTGATTGTGATTTTTTGAGGGGGGGTACAGTAGATACAGGAAGACTTGTTGAAGAGGGCATAAAAGGGAAAGATGAAAAGCAGGGAGTGAGCGGACAGGCCATCCACCCTGTAGCTGCTTGTTATGATCAGCTGTCAACTCCTCACCTCCTTGTCTAGTTACCGCTGATCTAAACCCTCCTATTTGACTTAGCTGTCGTATATTTTCCTCACCTATCTTTGATGTTTACGCTCACTTCTCTGCTCTTGTTATGCGGCCATCCAACCTCATATCCCACTGTCTGAGAGTGAGTGTCTCATTTAAGTTTTGTGTATGCGTGTGTGTGTGTGTTTCAGTAAGTGGTTAATCAGCAAAATTATTTAACCAGATGATTGAAAAGTGGTGGTGTTACGTTGGTGGTTTCTGTTTGCAGTTCGTGGCTCTGGCATAAAAAAAATGTGATCAAATCTTCTTTCGCTAAGATGTAAAAGATAGAAAGCTGTCACCAACCCAACATGTTGTGGTGTTAAGACATTTACTTTCAGCTGTTTCTCCGCTCACTCATCACATAAAGTAACTCCCTCCTGATTTGAGGAGTGAGGAGAATCAGCCAACAAAAAAACTGCTTTAGCACATTTTTTTGCTTACAAAGCCTGATGAAGAATGGAATGGAGAGAGTATACAAAAGTGATAATGAGTCCTCTTTTCAGTGATGAGAAACTGAATTTGAAACCGCCCAGATTTCTCTTCTACAAAGACATGCAACACCAAGGCTGTATGTTCGCACCGTCTCCTCAGAATGTGCTTTCACAGCCTCCAAATCATTCCCAAGGAAAAAAGGGGGGGTAATTAAAAAAAAAGGCATGATTTCCTCCTATGTCTCTTCTCGCCATGTCCATCCGTCTCCAAGTGAATCTCCTTCAATCACCCCCCTAACGCCTTAATGGAGGATCTCTTGGAATTTCAAACACACACTGGTACAGATGTATGATCCGTTCATGCAGCAGTCAGCAGAGTCGGTATGTTTGTCCGTTGCGTTTCCGTAAAGAAAATGGTATTTGAAATATAATCTGTCAGGGGCTGCTTGTGGTAAACATTGTCATTTCAGGGAGACAGCTAAGCTCTACAAGGCTTTTTCTGCCTAAAGGCTCCACTTAAAGCAAATTATCATTTACCTTTTGACGCGTGCCAGATCATTAGGCAGGGACATTAAAACCAGCCACCACAGCACCAGAGGGGGCCCGAGTGAACCGCTGCCCGGTGCAGAGCTGTATGGGAGTGCACATGCGTGTGTGTGTGTGTGTGTGTGTGTGTGTGTGTGTGTGTGTGTGTGTGTGTGTGTGTGTGTATCTGTCTGTCTGTGGAAAGGGAAGGGTGGGAGTGCGTCAAAGAGTGTGTGGGCACATGCAGAAGCGCTTGCATGAGTATTTTCATGTAAGTGCTCAAGAAAGTGTGTGTATGTGATCTCTGTGACTTCAAAGGGGGCCAGCAGCAGCCCTGAGTTCCACCATGTTCCCAGAATCATTTGACATGAGCAGATGCCTCATTAAAACACTGCCACACTCTCTCTGGGCAGGCAAGAGACCAGGCAGCCTTCACACTTGCAGCCCTTTTTTGTCCCCCTCACCACACCCAGTTTCTTTCAAAATACTCCCAAATTCCACAAAGATGCCAAAATGCAAAAAAAAAAAAGATAAATTAAACCAGACTGTTTTTTTCTGTTTTAGGGTTTTTTTTCTTCCTCCATGACTTTTCGAGAGAGCCATGTGAGTTTCGACAAGCACGTGTGATGTCGGAGGGGAGTGACGTGGAGGTGGGGAATTGGTTGGGTGTGGGTGAGAGAGCCTAGCAATGGCAACCCAGCCCTACTCATTAAATCAGCCAGAGCCGCTCGTGTCTGGGGTTGATTCTGGCCACATAATGTGCACACACAAACACACAGGCAGGCAAACAAACACACACACACACACACACTCATACACAGAGTGACAGCGGGGCAGACACTGGGCCAACGGTGGGCCTGTGATGTGCGGCCAGAGGATAGATGTGGACAGACTTCACCTTCTTCTCCTCTGCTGCTGCTGCTGCTGTTGCTGGGGAACACACAACAGATGGCTGAAGCACAGCCGCCTTTCTCACTTTCTTCACCCGTCCCTTCCTCCACTTTCAAATTCATCCTTATTCACCCATCCTTACACTCTTCCATCCTTCTCACAACAGGAGAAGCCACTGTACTCTGGAAAAATGGCAACAAAAAGTGGCAAATATTCAGACACGTTCAAACAATAAAATTGTTTTCAAAATGCTATTCAGAATAAATCTGACAATTTTTAACCTGAAATATCTTGAGATGATTTGACACCTTTCCTAAAGAGAAAGGTTATTTTGTGTCTGTCTCAATAATAATGAGCCTCTCCTATGACAGGCAGATTGGAATGACTATAAAGGGGGCAGTGACAATTAGTTGTGACATCATAACTTCATTTTAAGGCACAGTTTCTGTATACATGTCTGCATTTCACTGTGGATTCGGAATTTTAAAGCATGGGACAGAATTTATGGAGCACCTATCTCCTTCGATCATAAATAAATTAAATCTCACTTCTTAATCTAAGAAACCTTTAAAATCTGAAATCAAATAAAACCCAATTGCCTAAATAAATAAAACTGTAACTGCACATTTACACTTAATACACTTAAGAGAGCTTTTTCACAGCAGCGATTTTGACATGAAATAGTAGGTAAACACAGGTGTTGCTAATCACATTAATGAAGGTTCTGTACAGAGCTTTAATTAATGTCATTAGTAACACCTGTGTTTACCTACTATTTCATGTCAAAATGCTGCTCTAAAAAAGACCTACTACAATGATCCTTTTTTTTAATTTAAAGTGTATTCAAGTTAGCTGGTGTTCGGCTGAATATGTTGATGGAGCAGATGTTCAACCAGCATTATCTTTTTATAAATCACCTACATGTGTGTTCCCAAACTTGGGAATCTATAAAAGTCTAATAAGAAAATGCATGAATATTAAAAACCTTTTTTTAATCTTAATGTTTGGACCCACACAGACAACAAACCCTGACATTGCTCTCTCTCTCACACACGCGCACACACACACATACACACACACATAGGCTACTTAAACCAAAACTGTGTAGAGAAGAGAGACGAGACATCTTAGAGTCAACATTTTGCTGTTCCAGTCTCGGCGATTCCCTGAGAGGAAGAGGATGTTTGGTCTTGGGTCTCATGTCTGCTGTCTAAGGAACTATAAATACACATCTAGACACTTCCAGGTGAAAGGACGGGGCAATGCAAACACAGCTAGCCAGAGAGAAAGAGTATAGGAGAGGGGGGAGGGAGGGAGGGTGAAGCGGCCAAATAAAAATCTATTGAGCTTAACAATGGTGTTATAAAAATGTACAGAGGTAGTGTTTAACAATGTGGTAGGAAGAGACAGGGGTAAATACCTCTGGGGATGATGGGGCTTGGCTCAGCATCAAAGTCCTGGCGAGCACACAGCATTGTTTTTAAATTAACACCATTGTCTCCTTTAAACACTTGTGTGCACAAACGCACACATACACACCTCCATACATCTAAAATGATGATGTGGAGGGATATTTTGGGGGGCTAAAACCCTTTTTGTTTTGTCTCTGTGGATTCTGAATCAGAGCTGGTGGCATATTTAGCTGCATAACAGCAGAGTCGATATTAATCACGTAAAAACGTTTCTACGAGATGTGAAATTAGTAGTTTAATCAGGAAGGAATAGTTAGATATTTTGGGAAATATGCTTATTTGATTTTTTTGATGAGTTAGTGGAGAATATTTCCTGCAGCCAGGATACACTTTTACACTATTTAGCTAAGCCTTCAGCTGGCCAAGAAACAGTCAACTTGATGTTTTTACAAATTGTTTTTTGAATTGTTTAAACAAAGGAGATATAATTAGTCTAAAGACAGACATGAGCACAGAGAGGTGGGAGAGAAGCAACGATGTGTAAACAGCCACCATCTGACACCAGACAGAATGCATGCAATGCAATGATGTCACAAATATAGTAACTAGCCGGTGACATGATCCAGTAACATAGAACAACTTTTTAGGGAGGTTTAGCAAGGAAAAAAAAATGTCTAACTGCTCCTTGAGAATCCAACAAATAGCTACAGATAAACTGTCCTGATCTTAATGCCCTTATTTGAAATTTAAGATCTAAGTATTTTAAGTAGCTGATGTAATCTGAGCCATAGCAGCAAATTAGCCTATTTCCCAAAATATGTATTTAAATCATACTAAAGGTATCACAGCATGTTGTGACCTCGAACTGCACATTCACATCCTTATTTTGTTTGTAATTTTTTGTTAGTGTCATCTATGCGAACCATGGGGTATTGTGCAATTGATTTATCTTTGGTGTGACAGCATGAAGAGCTGTGTTTCAGGCCAAAGTTGAAATAAAATGTTCCCTCCGGCTTTAGATGAGTACCTGCAAAAACAAATTCAGCTCACACTGTAAGTAGTCCCTGAGAATCCACGACATGGTCCCAAAATACTTAATGAAAAAGGATTAAGTTCTAACATCCACAGCACCCTCACTTCTGTGATCCTCCAGCTGACTTATCATCAGACTTTGCAGAGATGAGCTTCCAGCTGAAATAAAATTGATAAGTACACACATATCCCCTGAATAAAAAGCTATTTGGTAGTAAATAAGACAAATGAATATTTTTGCTTAGCCATTTTGCTAACCATACAGAAAATGCTCACATACATTACTTAGTTACCGAGACTGACGAGGTGTTGCCACGAATCCTTCAATATATCAGCAATAAAGTGCAGATTTATGGCTAATGTTTTTATCGTTTCACCTCTATCAGTTCTCCCGCTTCAAAATTAATTATTGATTAATCGCTATGCTTTTTAAGCAAAAATGCAGACCAGCAATATCAATCTATCACAAAAAAATGATTATGCCCCCAAATCACATTTATCTGGCCCATTCATTACTATTGTATTGACAAGTACCAAGTTGCTAATCGCCAAAGCCAAAGAAATAAGGGCTGTCAGCATTTCCGTTGATCGGGCTAAACCAGAAATATACAACTACAGGATGTATGTTAATGGATTGATCAGAAGAGCAGGAGGCAGAGACGGAGAGGCTAACCATGCGGAAGAAGGTGGATATGCATAATCATCAGTTTGCTTTAGTCTTAAGTCCACAACAAAACAGCACAGAGACATGATGACACAAGTGTGTGTGTGGGTGTGTGGGTGTGTGCACATGTGCATACACACCGAAGCTGCAACACAATGGTCAGTGCGGGCGGCCAGCAGTAAAAGGTCAAGGCACAGTTTAGATGCTGTGTACCAGGGGCCATAAGATATTCATAGCCAGCATTTTAGGCTGGAACATAATGAGATGGAACTGGTAAATATTTGCTGATGGCCTGAAAAATTCTAACCATGCTGGGAGTCTATTTTGAATACAAAAGATGTTTGGGGGGGGGGGGGGGGGGGGGGGGGGGGGGGGGGGGGGCACCTGATAGCTAATTAGTACATTTGCCCAAATAATTAGAATGAGCGCTCATGGCTGATATCACACAGGAGAGTGGTGTGTGTAGCATTCAGAATGGAGTAATCTGCATTTCATAGGCCGCTGGCCACTCATAATCCCACCCCCAGGGGCCTTTAATGCACATATTTACCGTTGCTGCATATTGGTTATCTGTGATTAAGATTGGCAGGTTGATGCACCAATAAGAGTGCACTTCCTAAACCCTGGTGCGTGTGGATTCTATACCTGAATATGCATAGAGATTCCTCCTGTTAGAAGGAGATCTTTGCTGAGTTTATTGGGATTTAATGTGGGTACGAGGGTAAAAGAAAAAACACTAGAAAAAAAAAAGCTCCAAATGATTACCCCCCTTCTATCTCTCCACGCACTACCGTTGAAATAGAGGTCCATGTGTCTTTTAACAGCGACTGGAGACACACACATTAGGCTGTGCAAATAGATACTCCGTCTCATCATCCTGTCCTTTAAGGAAGGGCCGAACATGGACATTTGTGGTGCCCCTATTATTATTACCTTTTCACTTGGAATTCAAATATGGACAGTCTGGAAATCACGGAAGATAGAGATGTGGGGATGGAGGGAAGGGGAAAGATGACTGGAAGGAAAGAGAGAGAGAGAGAGAGAGAGAGAGAGAGAGAGAGAGAGAGAGAGAGAGAGAGAGAAAGAGAGAAAGAGAGAAAGAGAGAAAGAGAGAGAGAAAGACAGAAGAAGAAGAAGACGAAGAAGACAAAGAAAGAGCAGCTCTTAATTTGCCATGTGCACAGGATAAAATAGTAGTGAGGTGAAAGTCCTTCTGCATAGAATATTTTATATGTTTTTTGTTTTGTATCCTTGTTTTGTTTTGTACTGCCATCCAGTGACATTGGTGTGTTCATGTGTAATCCACATTTAATAAGTCTCAAATTTGTGAATATTCTCATTCATCCATTATTCTTACCCTCAAAATTGAGTCAAGGCAACTGGACTCAAAATTTTTAAGAAAATGTTTCTTACCTGTCAAACTAAACCTGATGTGACACCAGACTTTGAAATTATAATAGGTTGCTTGTCTGTTGGGGCCATTAATTTGTGTTAACAACACACATTTTGTAACTTAAGCTCAAAGTATGAACTTGCTTGAGAGTTACCGCTTTGACGGGTGTTTTTGAAGCGGCACAAATGAACAAACCACAGCCTATAATAGACATAGCTGAAGAGATGGTGGAAATTTTGCAGGTCAACAATCAAGTTGTGCCACTGGTTGAAAAAAGAAAACACTTGAATTAGAGCGTTGGATTCACGCTGAAAGAGAAGAGGCCTTACCTGTCTCCAAAGCTGCAACAAATCCACAAAGACCCTCAGCACATTGTGCACACAATATTATACATGATATATTACAAACTTTTTCTGTTTTTTCTCTACACACACACACACACACACACACATTTTAGGGATGAGACTTGACTGTAAGATACTAGATACAGATACTAGATACTGTAAAAAAGAACTCAAATGTGGATCAGCAACAAAAAATGGGATCAGGTCATCCCTACTTTTGAGCCCTTTGGGATGTCCCTACTACAATTTGACTTCTCAACGGTTCTTTCATACACAGGCTCTAGTTTAGGGGCCCTCAGCCTGTGACTGATTAACACGTTCAGAATTCCAGAAGCCAAATACCTGCCAAAACGGTCTTTGTGTCACATAAATCTTGACAAAAATGCGGAAAAATAGGGGGAACTTGATAGGTCCTTCTACTGCTGCAAACTCTGTCCTCAAAACATACTGGTAAGTGACAGATTAAAGGTCCTGGTGGGGAGGAAGTGGGCAGAGGAGAGGGTGAAGGCAAGATGTCAGTAGAAGAAAAGGCAGAGAAACAAGTAGCACGAAGAGGAGGGGAGTAAACTGAGGTAAGTTAGACCCTAATTAATTTAGAATTTTTTTTTTATCCACGGTTTTCGATCCAATTTGGCCTCTAAAACACACCGACACTGCACTTATCTGGAGGTTTGTCAAACAAGATGTACAGAGAGATTCAAAATTATAAGATCAAGTGGATTAGTGTAGCCACCCCCATCTGGACCTTTTTCAAATTCATGCCGTCAATGTGAGGTTCCAGTATGCTGTTCAAAACAACAATGGTGAACTTTTCTCATGTTATAGCATACATTTGGGAATATTTGCAGCTTCACAGCTGAACTTAAGTACCAGTAGTTGTAAGTAGATCCACCTGTGTTTTTTTTAATCACTACCACATTGCAGTGCAACTATTCAGAACATTCTTTCAGGCAGGTACCAGCTCATCAGCCACTACTGGCCTGGCATGGTATGGCAGGTTTTTTAGGCAGATAGTATTTGAGTTGAAGCCTCTGTAGTTTTAGATATTTGTTGATAATATTGGCGTGTGGAAGGAGGTTTTTTAACCAGTCAATGAAAGTCTTTGGTTAAAAAAATCTAGACTAGTGTGGCTGAGGTCTAAGTTGCAGCATCATAGGAAACAGTTACTATTGGTTTACGCATTCTTTTACTCTAAGTTTTTCAAGGTCCTCTGTAAATCCAGTACTCTAAAATGCTTTACCACTTTAAATGAGTCATTTGGTTTTTACTTTTTTTGCCCACCTCTGCTCATCTGGCTAAGACAAGACAAAAGAGGAGGAGAAGGAGGAGGATAGGAATCACCGTAACTAGAATATAAATCTGAATTAGAAGCAAGGATACAGATGTAAAATGTATTCATCCTCGTGGCTCAGTCAAGCTGAGAGGAGAGAGGGGGGGGGGGGGGGGGGGGGGGGGGGGGGGGGGAGCAGGAGAGAGATTATGTGATACTGTGATACGTTACCGCATCTTTACAATTAGTTTCCTACTGGCGTGGCACGCTCCAAAATCACATTGAACAACTTCTCTAACAGGGTCAAGGAAAAGATGATTTAAGCCTCTACTATATTTACGTGCAGGGCTACAACAGCATGCTGCAATTTGTCTTTGTCTCACTGTGTTTTAGCAACATCTGGCGCCCAGAGATTTAGGTTAGACAGGTAATTAGTGGCACATATTTGTCCTAAAGACAGGTGTTTTTTCATTTAAGAAACACTCCATCACTTCCCTGGATGGGAGCCTGTTTGTTACACTCTGTCTGACAGGTGCACACAAGCTTCGGAGCCCTGAAGAGACATGTATCCAAAAGAATTTTATGGTTGAGCCTTTTTTTTTTCTTTTTTTTTAATTGTGCTTCAGTCAAACAGAGGATTTTGTATTACAAAAAAGTTGAATGATTGTTTATAAAGCAATGTTAACCATGGGTCCATATTGACATACCACCCATGTACTGGCAGCCTTTGCAAGGTTTGGCATGGACTATCCTATCCTGTTTTTCCTGCTTAAGTATAAGCATTACTTGTAATAATAACAACTTCACACGGGATCAAATATCTATCCTTTCCTTCTTTCAGCATCATAATTATCCCCTCCTTCTTTTTCCACATGATCCATACTCATTCCTACGTTAGCTTAATCAACATGAAATAATTAATGCCACTTTAGTGCTAAAAAAAGGAAATTTCATTCATTTAAAACTGACTTTTTTCCTTTCTCCACACCTTTATGATTATTAGAGCTTTGCAGTTGTTCTGTCCCCATTCTTGTCGTGTTTCTCCACCTTAACTTTCTTCTTCCCTTCAGTTAGATGAAGCAGTATAGTCTTTTAAAATGGAAATGCACTTCATCATGGTCACTTGGCTCATGGTTCTAATAAATCAAGGTGCTAGCCACCATTGCTGCTCTTCTCTGGAAAACAAACTGCCCCTGAATGGATATCCTCATCCTGCTCCTAATAGAGGTCACATTCACAGAGACACATTTAACCACACGCCTGTAGGAAAACGCATGAACAGACACACACACGCATGCACACACGCACAAACACATGTTTGGTTTTTAGCATTAACACCCCTCAGGAATAGTATTCCTTTCACAAACAGAATTACAGTTCTGTCTTTAAAACATTCAATTAAGGCCACAAGGCACACTTGTTATTTTTTGATTGATTCATCTGCAAATTATTCTTTTACTTAATCAGTTTGTGTGTAAAATGCCTGAAAAAAAGTGAAAAAAAGCCCTGAAAACACAGACAAGACGAAAAATATCCTCCCAACTAAGAAGTTGTCAAATAATTTTGTGTCACAACAAATCAATCAATATTTCCACTATCATGTTTTATTCATATTCATTTTACAGATCATGCTGACCATTAATTACCCTCTGTCCCCCAACTGCAAATAATGCATTCAGGACCCTCGCTATATGCAAGAGAAACATTTTAATTTAATCTCTGTTTTGATACTTATAAAGCAGTGTGGTGCATTACAGTAACATATAACCAATTTGAAGATCTTATTTCATGCTCCATCACAGTCCTAACCTACATGCTGATATAGGTCATTAGAGGAATTAAAGGTCATTATAGTAATCCTTATGATATCATGTGTTAAGTTGGGTCTATCTGCATACAGTAACTGCTTATTATGAAGATGTTTTTCTTCAAAAGTCTCTGTGTGAAGACATGCTGACCCGCACAAACCAGCAGTGTCTGAAGCCACTTTGCCCTTAGAAATATATTCTCCACGTTTAATTGTGAGTAGGTGGGGGAAAAAAACAAAAAAATGAGATCAATTGTGATTCATCTCATTCCTCTGAATGGAATTATCTGCACACAAAAAAGAAATTCAAAATGTCTCTGCTGTACGGGCTCAATCAAAATATTCTGATCCTAGTTACAGTAACTGAATATGTATGAACAGCTCAAATATGCAGAATTTATTTTGAATATTTAATGAGATATAAAATATAAGTCTATTTTGGCAACTAATAAAATCAGTCTTGTATGAATCCGCCATAGATTGAAAATGAATGGTGAGAGAGGGTGAGGGAGGGAGGGAGGAGAG
The DNA here is from genome assembly GCA_036785175.1 of Eupleurogrammus muticus. Classification (NCBI taxonomy): domain Eukaryota; kingdom Metazoa; phylum Chordata; class Actinopteri; order Scombriformes; family Trichiuridae; genus Eupleurogrammus; species Eupleurogrammus muticus. The sequence continues at coordinate 1,405,865 of JAYKQN010000002.1, read as the reverse complement.
ACGAGGGAGAAAACAAAGGGTGTCAGAGCTTCATCAACATGCTATAACTGACACAGCCATATTTTCCAGCATCAAGTTCAGTCAAAATACCAATGTGCAAATCGGAGCACCTTCTCCTCCCCTCCATCTCTCCATCTCTTTCTATTCTTCCTTTTTCCTCCCCCTCCTATTCCCCCCTTTCTCCCTTATCTATCTCTCTGTGTGTCCAATCACACGGCAGTCCTTCTCAATAAAACAAATTAACTGATTAGACATTTTAATCTCAGTTGTCTTTGACCTTGTAGAATATATTACTGATGTCTACATCGCTAAGAGCAGATAATACGGCAGGCAGCTGCTTTTCTTAAAGACAAAACTGCCCTTTTTAAAGAGGCCCCAGACACACAAGCTAACAGGTTGGGGGCAGTAATCACCCTCCTCCTCCTCACCATCATCATTGTGCCACCCTCCTTCACCCACCACACACACACACACACAAACACCTCACCATGTACACATTCATACCCCCCTACCCCCCTCCCCTCCCTGCAGGCAGCCAGCAGGGAAGGGGTTAAGGCGGAATGCATTAACAAAAGAAAATTATAGCGTAAACAGTTCATAAAATCTCACAGCCCCTGATGTCGAGGCTAGATCATTAAATTTCTGCAACAATTAGACCTTTTCTCACGGCGGCAAATTGGAGCCGTTGCCATGGCAAATCCAAGCCCTTAAGTCATATATCTTTGATTGCGGAAAGGTCAGGCGCAGACAGCCTAATAACTCAGGGAGCTGTTTGACAGATTTCATCCAAGCATGATCACATAACAGAGCCAAACTATGTCGGCAGTTGTTAAAAGCAAGGGAGGGGTCAGCGAGAAGGTTGGGGTTATGGAATGTTTCCGCTCGGCTGGGCCCAGCCAGATAATGTGCCTGACCAACTTTAAATCTACTGGAATAAAAAAAAGAATAAAAAAGAAAAAGCTGCAGTATTTTACTAAGGGCATATTTCAATCTTTTTTTTCTTTTTTTCCACTTGACCAAATCCAGATTAGGCTGTATAAAGGAGGTGATGTTAGAGATGACTGATTTAATGCCTGCATGATGTGAGGGTAGGATAACATGATAGAACAAAGCCAAGCAGCAGAAAACAGAAAAGCCTGATGAGCAGACTGACAGTGTTTTGAGACACCAATGATAAACCATGATTTATTTTCCGTTCAAACACATATGTTGCGGGAATTGATATAGATGCAGGCTTCTGGTACGGTGTGGGATCCAGCAGCATGCCGCATTAGAAATCCCATCCTCATCGACTCATTAATGACCTTGACACACAGAACTTTAAATAACAATCAGCTTCTCCTGACTCCGTTAAGACTACATGTCTGATACTGCTGGGTTGTTTAGACCCCCACCCCTCCCCTCTACACTCCTCCATCCTTCTGTCTCTATAGGCAGTGCTGGCATTTCAGTCTATCCCAAAAGGCTGCGGCTGAGAAACAAGAGGTAATAGCACCTCCTGCTGGTTGCCTGTGGCTACCACTTGTCCTCTGTCCCAGGAAATGCACATGGATGTTACAGTGCAATGAAATGCCCCAAAGAAACACTTAAAAAACAACTATTTGCATCTATCTAAACATAAACTGAGCATTATAAAGATGCTTTGTTATTTGCTGGCTGGGTTGAGCTGTAGACCCTCCTGTCCTTTCTGTACAACTACTTTGACACTTATTTATAGAAACAATTAATTGCCAAAATATGGATAGGATCAGGAATGAGTGCATCAGAGGAAAAGCACATGTTGGAGTTTGTGTTTGGTTTATAAAATGTTGTGTAATATGTTGATCACTGTTTCCCAAAGCTGAAGATTCAATTTACAATGTCTTTTTTTGTCCAGACCAACAATCAACAACCCAAAGATCATCAGATTGCTGTTATAGAAGATTAAAGAAACCAGAAAATAATCTGATTCAAAATCTGGAACCAAAGAGAAAGGACTTTTTTTTTCTTAAAAACATCGTCAAAATAGTTGGTGATTAATGTAATAGTGAGAAACTTATAATTTATTCGTTGTAGCTTCATCCTACAAACCCAGCACACAAAACTACCTCTACCTGACCTGGGTCTAAAGTGTTAGTACGAAATTTAAAAAAACAACATGGGTATAATATTAACAGAAAAGAGTTTTAAAACAGATTTTGGGTCTCTGCACAAGAAAAGACTTCAGAATGAGGCAAGCTGTGTTTTTGTTTGAAAGCTGTTTACTTGTGAGATGAGTCTGAAAGGAATGCTTGCACACACATAGAGAATACTAATGTGTAGGTTTCACTGCTAAAGAGGACAGAGGAGACTTCCTTTTCTTTAAAGGTATCCTTAAACCAACATGTGGCATTCAGGAGGTGCAGGTCTGATTGCTTGGCCTCCTGTTCCGAGCCTCTTAGTACTCTCCTAGTACTTTGTCTTAATCAAAGATTATTATGCAAGTCAAGAAAGTTGCACTTTGTCGTAACAATGTTGATGAATAAGATTGTAAAAATACTAAAATATAAAGACTACAGACCTGAATTTTCTCTGTCCAGCTCTTACCTCAAGCTGCTGAAGATTTGTTGGTGATGCAAGATGAGAGATGTAGAGATGAGAGATGTAGTTTACTGAGCAGTTTCAGACAAAACTATTAAGCACTTCACTATTTCACACTTTAAAAAAAACAGTGACATTTTGGTAGAGAAAAGTTAACTAACATCATATATGATTCATGGCATAATTGAGCTTGGATCAAAAGATGAATTGTCTCATGACTGAAAAATGAAAGCACTTTTTTTCTTTTGCTGCTTGCACCTTTTGTGAAAACTCCCCTTTTAGGTCCTTAATAACACACCCACAAAATGTGAAGTCAACCAGATGAACAGATAAACATTAACAAATATTTTGTAATAATATAGTGCCTGTCGACCTTTAAGCTACTTATAAATATTGAATGTCAGAGCTACAGTCCAACATTCTTCACCAAACCTGGGTGTTAAGTTCCTCTAATCAAAGTTTAAAGTAAGACCTTTAGTTTTGTTTTATTTTAGATTAATTGTTCTGGAGTACATAGCCAACACAACAAAAACCTGTCCCTCTGCAAATACATACAGATTACATGGCATATACTAAATAAATATAAGAGGAAATTTTCAGGCTGAGGTCACGATGCTGCTTCTCTTTTCCAAAGCCTCCCAACACTCCTTTTGTGAAGTGTTTTAGGACAGCAGGGGATAGTGTAAAGACTGTCTGTCATTTCCCTTCCCCCAGTGGAGACTGGAAGAGCAAAGGCCAATGGGACTTGTAGGATAAACGGGAAGGAGCAGCGCTGGAAGCTAATGGGGAGGAGGCCTCATCTGTGGCACAGATGTCTCTCTGGCAATGAAGTCGTTAATATCCTCTCCCTGAGTCCCACCATGAGTCAAAGAACTCCTATAGCACCTCATAGCTTCTGGCCTTTCTAGACATCTGGTCCCACAGTGGATATTTATATTTATGTTTGTATTCCCCCTGTCCCAATACAAAGTAGACAGGTGCCATGATGGAGTTAAACAGAATAATTCAACATTCTGACTGATTTCTTTATAACCAAGATTTTAGTTCAGAGACATATTACTATTTTAAGACTAATAATTGATGTTTGTATTTAAGATAAGATAAGATAAAATAAAACTTTATTGATCCCACAACGGGGAAATTTGTGTGTTACTGCAGCGTTACAGATAAAGAGAAGAAAATAAAGCTGAAGATAAAAAAACTATAAAGAAATAAAAATAAAAAACACACAACACAATGTACAAATTCGCAGAATTTGTTGATGATCCACATACACAGTATGCATTATCGACATAGAATGGAGAGAAAATACTAATAAATAGTAAGAAAAAAAGTATGCATAAGCAAGGCATATATACATACATACATGCACGTACATACCTACATACATACACATACACACATATTTGCATATATATATATGGACATACATATCCACGCACCTACCCACATGTACACATACATAGCTAATGCACACTTAAGGTGCAGGGTGTGTGTGAAGAGAAAAAAAAAGTGACCAGTGAAAAAGTGACAGAGTGACTACAGTGAGGGTTATTTGTATGTGTTGTTATAAAGTCTTATTGCTGTCGGGATGAATGATCTGTGAAAGCGCTCCTTCTTGCAGCGAGGGTGTTTGAGTCTCTGGCTGAAGGAGCTGCTCAGCGCACCCACTACCCCATGCAGAGGGTGATGGGGGTTGTCCATGATGGATGTCAGTTTTGCCAACATCCTCCTCTCTCCCACCACCACCACCGACTCCAGAGGACATCCCAGTACAGAGCTAGACTTCCGTACCAGTTTGTCGATTTTCCTTCTGTCCCCGTCTGAGCATCCGCCCCCCCAGCAGACTACTGCGTAGAACAGGGCAGATGCTACGACAGAGTCGTAGAAGGTCTTTAACAGAGTCCTGCACACACCAAAGGACCTTAGTCTCCTCAGCAGGTGAAGTCGACTCTGGCCCTTCTTGTACAGGACATTAATGTTAGTGGTCCAGTCCAGTTTGTTGTTCAGGTGAACACCCAGGTATTTGTAAGAGACCACTGTCTCAATGTCTTTTCCCTGGATGCTCACCGGTGTGGTGGGGGGGGGACTTCCTCCTGAAGTCCACAACCATCTCCTTTGTCTTTGATTTGGAGAGCGTTGATCTCACACCAGCTGACAAAGTCATTGATGACCCCCCTGTACTCCTGGTCGTTCCCATCTGATTCACACCCGATTTTGGCCGTATCATCTGAGAACTTCTGTAGGTGGCAGTTGTCCGAGTTGTAGTTGAAGTCTGAGGTGTACAGACTAAACAGAAAGGGTGAGAGCACTGTACCCTGTGGTGCCCCCGTGCTGCAGACTACGACCTCAGACACACAGTCATGAAGCCTGACATACTGTGGTCTGTTGGTGAGGTAGTCGATGGTCCAGGCCGTCAGCTGCTCATCCACTCCGGCTCCCTCCAGCTTCCCTTTCAGCAGTGCAGGCTGGATGGTGCTAAAAGCACTGGAGAAGTCAAAAAACATGATCCTCACCGTGCTCGCCGCTTGTTCCAGGTGGGAGAGAGATCGGTGCAGCAGATAGATGACAGCGTCATCCACACTGATGCCGGGCCGGTAGGCGAACTGCAGAGGGTCCAGTGCTGAGCTCACCAGTGGGCAAAGGTGGTGCAGGATGAGCCTCTCCAAGGCCTTCATCAGGTGAGAAGTCAGGGCTACAGGTCTGTAGTGGTTGGGCTCCCTGGGCTGTGCGCTCTTAGGCACTGGAACTACGCAGGAAGTCTTCCACAGTTCAGGAACCCTCTCCAGGTTCAGACTCAGGTTAAAGATGTGCAGGACCACCTGACAAAGCTGGTCTGCACAGTCCCTGAGCAATCTGGAGCTGATTCCGTCTGGACCTGCTGCCTTCCTGACCTTCGTCTTCTTTAGCCGACTTCTCACCTGATCAGCTGTGAGGCAGATCTGTGGCTGGTCCGGGGTGGGGGGAAGGGCTGGCTTTGTTGTTGGTAGGTGTAATGGGGTGGGGGGAGGGGCTGGCTTTGATGTGGGTAGGTGTAAAGGGGGTGTGGTGGGATGGAACGAGGAGAGTGCACCTGGCAACAGCACAGCGCCAGAAGAGGGGGGAGGGGGGGGACAGCACATGGAGGGGGGTTGATGGAAGCTGGGGGGTGGGGGAGGTTGGTGGTCCAGAATCGAATCTATTAAAAAACAGATTCAATTCATTAGCCCACCCCCAGTCGGTGGACACTGCTACTCCTCCATTGTCCTTGAGGTGACCAGAGATCTTGTTCATGCTTCTCCAGACCTCACGGACATTGTTTGCTTGGAGCTGCTCCTCCATCTTTCTCCTGAAACTCTCCTTGCCACTCCTGATTTTATATTTTAGTTCCTTCTGCACTCTCCTCAGTTCCACTTTGTCCCCCGACCAGAAGGCCCTCTTCTTTTCATTTAGCAGGGCCTTCAACTCTGGGGACACCCATGGTTTGTTGTTGGAGAAACACCATACCTTCTTGGTCGGCACAGTGTTCTCCACACAGAAGTTTATGTAGTCCGTGATGCAGTGGGTGAGACTGTCGATGTCCTCACCATTTGGCCTGCAGAGTTCTTGCCAGTCTGTACATTCAAAACAGTCTCTCAGGGCCTCACTGCAGTCCTCAGACCACAGCCTGATCACCTTCTTGGTGGGAGGGGTCTTCCTCACTAGGGGGGTGTAGGTGGGTTGGAGGATGACCAGGTTGTGGTCTGAACAGCCAAGTGGGGGGAGGGGTGATGAGCTGTAAGCCTCATTTGTGTTGGAAAACAGCAAGTCCAGAGTTTTATTGTCCCTGGTATGGCAGTCAACATACTGGGTGAAGTTAGGGAAAGTGGTGGAGAGTGAGGCATGATTGAAGTCCCCAGAGATAATAATGAGGGACTGTAACTGAGAGATGGTGGTGTGGATGTCCTCGCAGGCTGCCATAGCATCTGCCGATGGTGGGATGTAAACAGTTAGCACGATAACATGCGAGAACTCCCGGGCCAGGTGATATGGCCTAACGCTAACCGCTAACAGTTCAATGTCTTTGGTACAGCGCTGCTCCTTCACTGTAATGTGTCCCAGGTTACACCATCTCTCATTCACATACATTGCCAGTCCCCCTCCTCTCCTCTTACCGCTCTCCCTCGCGTTTCGGTCCGCTCTCACCAGTTGAAAGCCGTCCAAAGTTACGACGGAGTCCGGTGTGTTGTCCGTGAGCCAGGTCTCCGTGAACAGCAGGAGGCTGCTCTGCTTATACTCCCACTGCAGTCTGGTTAGCGCCGTCAGCTCTTCCATCTTGTTGGGTAAAGATCTTACGTTACCCATTACCACAGACGGAACGCTGGGTTTGTACCGCCTTCTCCTCTCCCGGTACTTCGCTCCAGCCCTGCATCCTCTCCTCCGACGCCGTAATTCCTTAGGAATCCCGGGTCGCTCCTCTGGGAGTACCCCCCTGTCCTGTAGCGCCAACAGCTGATCCCGGCTGTAGATGATGGACTGGCTCACGTTATCACCAGATGCGGCGGTGAAAAGTCCTTATAGAAGTAGAAAGAAGGCTACTCCTCTCACCAGACTACTCGGGTCCATTCTTGTCGCAATTAAATCAAAATTAAGCAAAAAAGAACTTGAAATAAAATAAATAAACAAGAAAAAGGAAAGAAAAGACTAGAGAGCTGCGTAACAGGCTGCCTACCGTTGCGCCATCTTGTCAATTTCTGAGCCCATTATTTCACAATAAAAAGAGAAATATCTGTAAGAATTTACAGAAAATGTTTTTTTTCCTTCATCAACATCATTACAATGCTTTGATTCAATTAAACAGACAATTCAGCAGCTCAATGCCCTCATCAAAGCATACACTCACCGGGCCACTTTATTAGGTACACCTGTCCAACTGCTCGTTAACACTTAATTTCTAATCAACCAATCACATGGCGGCAACTCAGTGCATTTAGGCATGTAGACATGGTCAAGACAATCTCCTGCAGTTCAAACCAAGCATCAGTATGGGGAAGAAAGGTGATTTGAGTGACTTTAAACGTGGCATGGTTGTTGGTGCCAGAAGGGCTGATCTGAGTATTTCAGAAACTGCTGATCTACTGGGATTTTCACGCACGACCATCTCTAGGGTTTACAGAGAATGGTCCGAAAAAGAAAAAATATCCAGTGAGCGGCAGTTCTGTGGGCGGAAATGCCTTGTTGAGAGGTCAGAGGAGAAAGGCCAGACTGGTTCGAGCTGACTGGTTCGAGCTGATAGAAATATGACTGGTGACTGGTTCGAGCTGATAGAAATATCAGCTGATAGAAATATCAACCACCCGTTACAACCAAGGTAGGCAGAAGAGCATCTCTGAACACACAGTACGTCGAACTTTGAGGCAGATGGGCTACAGCAGCAGAAGACCATGCCGGGTGCCACTCCTTTCAGCTAAGAACATGAAACTGAGGCTACAATTTTGACAAGCTCATCGAAAATGGACAAGAGAAGATTGGAAAATCGTTGCCTCGTCTGATGAGTCACGATTTCTGCTGCGACATTCGGATGGTAGGGTCAGAATTTGGCATCAACAACGTGAAAGCATGGATCCATCCTGCCTTGTATCAACGATTCAGGCTGATGGTGGTGGTGTAATGGTGTGAGGAATATTTTCTTGGCACTCTTTGGGCCCCTTGGTACCAATTGAGCATCGTTGCAATGCCACAGCCTACCTGAGTATTGTTGCTGACCATGTCCATCCCTTTATGACCACAATGTACCCAACTTCTGATGGCTACTTTCAGCAGGATAATGCACTATGTCATAAAGCTGGAATCATCTCAGACTGGTTTCTTGAACATGACAATGAGTTCACTGTACTCAAATGTCCTCCACAGTCACCAGATCTCAATCCAATAGAGAATCTATGGGATGTGATGGAACAGGAGATTTGCATCATGGATGTGCAGCTGACAAATCTGCGCCAACTGTGTGATACCATCATGTCAATATGGACCAAACTCTCTGAGGAATGCTTCCAGTCAGTAGCAATCAGACAACAGCTGACAGTACTCAATATTTCCAACAGGTTCCAACATTGAACACATCATAGGCTGTTTTTACAACTTCTTCATCCTCAGACATTTTCCATGTTTAGGTTCAACACAACATGCAACAAAGTGAGGTCAACACGCTAGTAGTGCTTTGATGATCCATTAGCATGATTCTTCATCATCATCATCATCATCATCTTCATCTTCATCTTGTGCGTTGCAGTGAGATGTAAGAGGAGCAGATGCATTTAAACTGTTATTATTCTTGCACTGTTTTAATGCAACTGATTTGTTCTTTTTCTATATATCTTGATCTACACTGAATATGAGACATATTGAATGTCAGCTAAAAAAAAACAAAAAAAAACTTCTACTTGACATTAACCTGACAGCATGATGCATTCATCTTCTTTGCTAAATGTTTGGGACGATTTTTTATTATAAGTGCATACCGCCACCTAAACTGAGTGTTTTATCAGAACTTTACATACTTCAGGATAAATGAAACAAATAATATTCATACAACTATAAATCACATATTCAATGGGTCAGTGACATATGTGCCAGAAAAAAACATTTATTCAAAAAATTTAAATAACAGGCAAAAAAGATTGATTTGAGTCATGTAATTGTTGGACTCATGCCAAAAATCTTTATATGGTTTGACATTAAAATGATTAATTATAAAATAAAAACTAATTATACATTTGTTAAGTTTATCATTTTATCGAAGTCCTTTATCATAACTTACCTGCAATTCATCAAAGTTTTATGATAAATAATACAATTTGTGTATTAATTTCTTGATCTTTGCTAAATATGAGACACATTTAAGATCAAATCTTATGTTTTGGAATCTTAAAACAACTAACAACTAAAGAGCGACTTACATCATTCCCCTGTTCCCTTATTCATCTCTATTATTACAAACAACACATGTGTTTATTGCACACCTATTGATCAAATATAGAGTTGATTTCAATAACTTTTGAGCAAGTCTTAATCACAGACAATGCTGCAGTAACATTTAAATCTTCTAGCAGCCAAATTGTTGGTGTGAAATACAATAGTTTAAACTAAACTTATTTTAGTTGAAGTCACATTTTAGTCTTTTTGGTTTGTTTCATTTAGAATTAGTCATGGAATGAAATGTTGATATTTAATTCATTCCACAAAATGAAAACATTATTCATACAGGCCACAATAACTTTTAAATTTGATTAGATTGATGCCTTAAAGTATTTAACAAACTATAATTCGTACACACAGAATTATGAGCATTGTTAATGTTTTGTTCATTCTCATTAAGTACATGTGTGAAAAATCACATGGAAAGCAGACTTTTGAACACACTGGGTGTTTTTTTTTTCTTTCTACAAAAAAAAGGGTTTGTTTCGTAATACACCAACACACGGATTAGAAAATTTCACTGGGTGCACACAAATCCATTTTTGTCACTCTATGACTTGGATCTTGGCTCCCTTCTTTCACCTTTAAGATAGATTTATTGATGCTGCCCGATAAACATGAGCTGCTTTCTATATTGATTGAAAAGCATGTATTTTTGCAGTTATATACTGTAATAGCCTCAGCATAGTTTCATAGTCATATGGTGAGCTGCCTGGTGCTTTAATACCACATTAGTTGAGCTAAATCACACTACACATTTAAAGACATCACAACATTTGGTGCCTCAAATAAATTTTATAATAATTCAGATAAACTATTTAGCCACAAGTGTTTTGATGAGTCATGGTCATTAGTCAGTACGAGGAGAGAATTGCATCACCCTTCAGGTGCTGCTTCTCCTACTAAAGTATCGCTCGGTAAAACAACTCGATTGCCTGTTGTACAAAACCAGAAGGAGCTAGTAGGCCTCCTGTGACATGAACAGTGACATCACTTACAATAGAGAGAGAAAGGTTGGGCTGGAGGGGAAGGGATCAGATGGGGAGTCAGTTAATAATAGAGGAATTTTAAAGCGAGCATATATCGCTCCCACGTACTCCAAAACAGCAGGAATCCAAAATAAGCAGCTCATCACACACACACCCGGAAAGGAGAGTGTGTGTGTGTGTGTGTGTGTGTGTGTGTGTGTGTGTGTGTGTGTGTGTGTGTGTGTGTGTGTGTGTGTGTGTGTGAAAGACAGACAGACAGTTTGTAAGAGAGGTGAATGTCCATGAGTGAGCTAAATAGTTTATCTGAATTATTTGTGTATGTGAAAAAGAGAGAAAAAAAAGAATAATGGGAAGTAAGGATCATGTAAGAAAGACCTCTGTGTGTTTCATGTGTCTGTGTGTGCTCCTCTACAGGCAGCCGGGCAGGTGTCTTGGATGAATGTTGCCTGAGGTTTGCCGGGCCTCCCGCTGCTCCCCAGCACTCCAGGCGTCAGTGAGCTGGGAGGTAATTCGCTGACACTGTGTCACTTGTGATAATTGGGGAACGTCAGAGCGCTTGCTCACCTGTCTCCGTGCAGGTGCTGGGATGTCATCGCCCACTGGAGAGGGACAGCTCTTCTTCCTCCTCTTCCTCCTCCTCCATTCTCTGCTGCCTCTCACCTCCCATACAGCTGCTGTTTTATATGATCGAGTGAGAAGCATGAAAAAAAAGCTCTTTCTAAAAGGTGTCTTTTTAATTTAGGAGGTCTTTCATCTTGTGATTGGTTAGAATTGCAAACCACACTATTTAGTCTTGTTCCCTAAGCTAATGTGCAAAATGAATCATTATACAAACAAACATCATATAAAGTACTTTAGTTAACAGCCATTTAACTGGAAAGAATAAAAGAATGATACCATTAACCACATAAGGTGCAAATACTTTAAACAGGGGTAGAAATCAGTTTCTCCAATATTCTGTATACTGTACTGAAAACTTGTCAACAAGAGGCCTGTTGTGACCAGCAGCAATGATCACAAGGTGAGCTACAATTAGATCGCCAAATCCATGTGTGCAGTTATTTTTGTGAGAGCAACTTAAAATTAATGCAATAGCAGTGTAATGCCTTACATTTTATACAGTAATATAACAAGCTACTTTAGAATGACAGTAACAAGGAAAATTGCCCAACACTTTTTGTAACAGCCTCCCTTAGGCCAGGCTGATGCCAATACCCTCAATTGGCACTGGCGGCATACATACCACAAGTGGAAGATAGTTAAATCAACTAATCAAATGACTTAATAAAATTCAGGCAAACTCATTCACACCTTCCCAAGTATAAATGTGGGACATAGCTGGAAGATGAAGAGGATTTCTGACCGTATAAGCAAAGTGTAGTGTAGCATCCTCGCCCAAACTAGTCTATAGTGCCACAGGGTTAACTACTTAATCTGTAAGGGTAAAAATAAGAAAAAACAGGACAAAGAAAAACAAATGGCAGATGCGAGAAGAGAAGCAGGAGATGAGGGGTCCACCCGCGAAACGAGGCACGAAGGAGCGACAGCCAAACCACTTGGGAGTAATGGTCTGTGAGGCTAATATTTCCTCTGTCTCTGTTGAACCCTGAAGGAGAAGGGGTGTAGGCTCACTTGTTGTCACTGTGGTGTTCGGGGGGGGGGGGGGGGGGGTCACCTGTAATGGCTGAGCGCTGCACTGTGGCCATTCCACACCTATTACACAATTTACAATTATTGCTACCTATCACCCCCCCTCCAACACACCACTCCTCCCCCTCCCAACTCCCCAAGAGGCCAGGCTCAACCATTAGCACCACAACTCAAATGAAGTGGATAATTGTGTCTCTCTGTGGCATATCATGAGAGTCAGAGAAGAAAAGAGAGAAGGACCGAAGAGAGTTGGAGACAAAAAAGGAGACACGTTGCAATCACAATCCATTTTACTTTAAAAACACACACAGCGCTAACTCTTCTAAAATCAATGAGAAAGATCTTGCAGAATTCAATCAAAAGCTGAATGAAAATAGAGGGTTTTAACGTCACTTCCAAAAAACAAAATTGTTAATCCCCTCCAGACATGTTGTGTATGTATGTAAAAGCTCTTTGAATAATAATTTGTGGCTGATATGGTTTTTGCACAAGAAAGTTCAAATATCTTGTTGAGCAGAAACCATAAATATGCATTGTAAAAGTTTAACTTCTTTAAATTTGCTTCTCAGCAACAAAGACTCTCATCACACAAGGACCGGCTTCAAACTATTACATTATAAATCACACTTGCAGGCCTGCCATTTAAAATCAGGTTTTTAATAAATTCAGAAAAAAAATTCTACTTTCAGCAGATGAATTTGGAAACAGCCTTCTGGTGCCAAACTCTGCACATGCATTAGACTTTAAAGTCAATGTTCATGTGTTTTTCTTCTTGTTCTTTCAGTTGAATGTTTTATCTTCACTGTGCAGATCAACATATGTTCAGTTTGAAACAATAAGTCACATTCATCTACTGAATGTGGGAAGTTTCTCTGAGCTTAAGGAAAACATATTTAAAGGGGCAGGGCCTATGAGCATGATTTGTGACATCATAAATAGTTTGAAGCCAGTCCAGGTAAATATTCACAAAATGGACTTTGGAATGGAAAATTACCGTAAAATACCAAATAACCGCAGAGGCATTTATTTGCTTTAATCACTTAACACTTTGGGACCAATTCGATTCCATTCAATTATGAATCACTTTGGGGCGATTCATAATTATTAATGAGATGGTTTCCTGAGAAAATTTGTGCTCAGCAAAATTGGAAAAAATGGTAATTTACTCAGATTCTTTTATTGATCCAGTATGACTATCGTATAACATATGTTTTAAAAAATTCAGATTACATTACTGTTGTTAAAGGTCTTGCAGCTGCTTTTTTCCAGAGTATTTCCTCTGTATATTTTACCACGGGAAGTTTGAATTTCATGTTGTATGTCATTGAAGCACAACAGTGAAGATCAAAGAGCTGGAAAAAAAAGGCATTAAGACATGTTGCACGGGCAGCAGTAGTGGATGGTGGTAGCGGCATGTGTGTCATGGGTGGTAGTGGTGGTAGATGTGCATGTGTTGTGTGCGTGTGTCATGGTAGTTGTGTATGCGGTGCTGGGCATTAGTGTTGTGGGGTCAGAGCGTGGAGACATATACACACCAGGTTCATCTGTGGCGCAGTGCGCCCCCTAATTCATCCCCTTGCATTTTTTATTTGGAACCAGTGGTTATTCTTTAAAAATATACACCCTGCGAGAGGCAGGGATATAAGACAGACAAGCCTATCGTGAGGCACACACACCATTCACTCACACACTCATACCTATAGACAATTTATAATTAACCTAAGCATGTTTTGAGACTGTGGGCAGAAGCCAGAGAACCCAGAGAGAATCCATGCAAAGGGAAAACATGCAAACTACACACAGGAGGCCCCAACCCTAAGACTTGAACCTGGAGTTGCCTTAAAAATGTCAAAGTGCTGCATTCATTGGAAATGCAAAAAGACACACCCCATTCCTCAAGTTCAACAGAGGAAAGGTGGGGCAGCTGCTATCAACTGATCTCTGGAGATTTCCGAATGGCTTCAGGGTCTAAATGTTAAGGACTAATGTGGATGACAAGAGCCGCTACAAGATCCTGATGAGCTAATGACAGCTACCATCTCTAAATGGGAAGCCTACCACTGTGCATCATCATTCAAAATTGAACACTTCTTATATTTTTCACATAGAGTGGGAAAACAGAATTCATGAATAGGGAAGTGAACAAAAATAGAGATTCATCTCATGGTCTCTCTTGAATGCTAAATATAAGATGAAGGCCAATGATTTTAGGGCAAGCCCAGACAGATTTGTCAAACTTTGTGCCATTACTATCCTCTGTCTTTGCACAGTTGTCATGTAAGGCCTATACCCATATGAAATATTAATTTTGCATAATCACCTTCAAAGGGGAATAAAGCCTGTAGTTAATTATTAATAGCATGTGTATTCAAGGCATCTCTCTTTTTTTTCACCAAAATATTCCCTGACAGTTGCCACTCGAAGGAAGAGAATGCCATGCTCATGCAGAAATGACAATCACTAAACAATGATGCAAGTTCCACGAAACATCTAACCTACATTTCACAGGTATCAGTGGGAAACTCACCAGCGCACTCTGCAGTCCCTATTGCTTCTCCAGCTCAGAAATCGTAAATCCCACCTGCTTGTCAAATTGGCCTAAAAGCATATCTTGATAGCTTCTAGCATTAAAGCTACTTTGAAGCAGCAATAATTGATTGGGGGTGAGGGGCAGCAGTACAAGCTGAAAACACAACATTGATATAATATACTTTTTTGAAGGAAATTTGTCTACATCACAGCCTTTGTGTCCTCAAAGATTTTTCTTGAATGCATCTAGAGGCCTTAATTGGATAGAGCAAGATATGACACTTACCATACCTTGACTATAGTAGGCATATTTTTAATTATAAGAGCTTTTAATGGTAAATAAAACAGGACATATGTGACCATATTCCTGGTTGTGTATCACATTTACAAGGTGAAGGTGAGCCAATATTTCTTATGAAATACAGTGGGGAAAACAAGTATTTGATCCCTTGCTGATTCTGACTCAATCAGTCTGTAATATTAATGTAGGTTAGATGTTTCAAGACAGAACATCACAAAGAAAATCAAGAAACTTTAAAGAATTTGTATTAATTTATTTGCATTTTTTGAGGAAAATAGGTATTTGAACCCTCTTGACAAAAGGACTCAGTAATTTGTGGCAAATCCCTTATAAGCAAACACAGAGGTCAGAGTTGAAGTTGATAACAAGGTCTCTGCACATATTAGGAGGAATTTTTCTATAGATTTTCTATAGAATTTAGGTCTGACGACTGACTAACCTTGATATGTTTTTCTTCAGCCATTCCTTGGTTGTCTTGGCTGTATGCTTTGGGTCATTATGCTTCTTGAAGAAGCATCCATGACCCATTTCAAGACAGGCAGAGGGAAGGAGGTTTTTGCTCAGGATTTGATGGTACTTGGCTCTGTCCATCCTCCCATTGATATGGTGAAGTAGCCCTGTGCAGAAAAACACCCCCAAAACATAATTCAATTCAATTGATTCAATTTAATTTGTTTAGCCCAGAATCACAAATCACAGATTAGCCCCAAAAGCAACAAAAGCACAAAAGCAACACAACATCCCCTGTCCTTAGACCATCACATCGTACAAGGTAAAACTCTCTAAAAAACACCTTTATGGGGTAATAATGTTACCACCTCTATGCTTGACAGCGGGGATGGTGTTCTTGGGGTCATAAGCTGCATGTCTTTCCCTCCAGACACGACAGGTTGAATTGATGCCAAAAGCACTTTGTTCTCATCTGACCATAACATCTTCTCCCAGTCACTCTCCAAATCATTCAGATGTTCATTGGCTAAGTTCAGGTGGGCCTGCACATGTGCTTTCTTAAGCATGGGTACTATGCAAGCACTGCAAGATGTTAAACCATTGCGGTGTAAAGTGCTACCAACTGTTGGTAACTGTGATCCCAGCTGCTTTAAGATCATCCATTAACTCTTGTTGTATCAGCTCTATTTCTTATCATTCTCACCAGACCTGGTGATGATCATGTTGTCTGATCATGAGTCTTGTACTTGTGCACAATTGCACCAACAGTTGTCATTTTAATACCCAGCTTCTTGCTAAAGGTTTTGTAGCCCATACTGGTCTTCTGCAGGTCTACAATCTTCTCCCCTAAATCCATAAATTAATTTATCTGACATATATTTTAAAGTTGATTATACAATTTTTTCACTATATGCAGAATGATTTTTTTTTAGCAGGATTGACTTTTTCTGTGAGATCTACCAAATACATTATATTTGGTAGAAAAATGGATTATGTAAATTCAATCAATGTACCATAATTGTTTAACTCATATATATTTAAGATAAATCTAATCTAAATAAAACTTTTAGCTATTTTCTATCCAGCTATCATGACTTTCAAAATTACAGACAGTAAACTAAAGCAAATATTATAACTTTTCTGCACATGCACAGAAGATAGAAATTAAGTTGTACATACTTTTTTCTAATTACTTTTGACTTACTTTTATACTGCTTGCCTATATGGTCATTTTTCAGACAGTGCTTGAATTTGATGCCACCTGCTTCCCATGAATTGATTTCCATTGATGAGAAAGGGTTTAACCCACCGAAGACCAGGCTTGGGGGACAAACATCAATGGCAATGCTGCCATTGACAATGATCCCTGGACAGCATGGGGGAATATGTCACTATAACACAATTTGTGCATTGCTAAATTGCCCTCTAGAAGCCAAAATGTGTGCTAAAGTGCCCTTATGGCACTAGAAATAAAAGATCATAGCAGCTTAAGAAAACACATGCAAATAGTAAAAAAAAATTAGGAAAACTGATATTTATTTGACAATACATAAGAAGTATTTGGAAAGTGGGGTTGCAAAAAACAAGCATTGCAAATAGATCAAAACACAATGGAAGTGAAGACACTTAAAAGTGATGCACAGCTAGACCATCTAGTTATGGTTTGTGACTCATATACTATATAACATGAACATCATACCTGATGAATGTTTGAAAACTGTATATTAAAAGTTGATTTTCTACTTGCCAAGCATGATTTGTTATTGATCCATATACAGTATTTATGCAGCGAGCATACTCAGTGTTTACAGAAGCAAACATGGACACAGTATTTAAAGCTGCTGTCCTGCTGGAGCCAGCACATATACAACTAATTTATTTTAAGCAGGAGATAAAGATTTTGGGCAGAGTTGTTGCTTTATTTAGCTTCCGCCTGCTTCAGCAGAGAATAGTATGGTTTGTTGCTTAATGACATGTAGGTCGTAATAATGCAACATGGTCATTCAGAGTGAAGTTGTATGTCACCATTTTTTGTGACCATTTTTTAGGATATATCCCTTACGAAAATTAACCATGGCTTTACCATGGGAAATACCGTGGTTTTACCATGGTTTTTTGGGTAACCATGGTTAACCATGGTTTTTTTGTGGTAACCATGGTTATACTATGGTTTTTATGTAGTAACCATGGTTCTACCATGGTTTTTGGATACCATAGTATTACTATGGTTGGTTCATGGTACTTCCAAAAACCATGGTAGAACCATGGTTACTACATAAAAACCATAGTATAACCATGGTTACCACAAAAAAACCATGGTAAACCATGACCCAAAAAACCATGGTAAAACCACGGTATTTCCCATGGTAAAACCATGGTTAATTTTCGTAAGGGATCCAAGTGGCCTGGGTTGCATTTTAAAAAATCGGAACTGTGTCGTTAAGAGTCGCGGCCCCTATATGGAAGAAGAAAACATCCCCCCCGCCCCCCGCCGTAAGTAATTATATACAGTGGGGAAAATAAGTATTTGCTATTTTGCTATTTCTCCCACTTACAAATCATGGAGGGGTCTGAAATTTTCATCGTAGGTGCATGTCCACTGTGAGAGAGATAAACTAAAAAGAAAAATCCAGAAATCACAATGCATGATTTTTTAATGGTTTATTTGTGTTATATAGCAGCAAATAAGTATTTGAACACCTGTGTGTCACCTAGAATTCTGACCCTGAAGGACCTGTGAGTCCGCCCATTAGAAGTCCACCTGCACTCCATGTATCATCCTTAATCAGATGCACCTGTTTGAAGTCGTTAGCTGCATAAAGACACCTGTCCACCCCATACAATCAGCAAGACTTTAACTTGTAACATGGCGAAGACCAAAGAGCTGTCCAACGACACAAGAGAGAAAATTGTACACCTCAACAAGGCTGGAAAGGGCTACGGAGCAATTGCCATGCAGCTTGGTGAAAAAAGGTCCACTGTTGGAGCAATCATTAGAAAATAGAAGAAGCTAAACATGACGGTCAATCTCAATCGGAGTGGAGCCCCATGCAAGATATCACCTCGTGGGGTCTCAATGATTCTAAGAAAGGTGAGGAATCAGCCCGGAACTACATAACAGGAGTTGGTCAATGACCTGAAAAGAACTGGGACCAGCATTTCCAAGGTTACTGTAGGTAATACACTAAGACGTCATGATTTGAAATCATGCATGGCACGAAAGGTTCCCCTGCTTAAATCAGCACATGTCCAGGCCCGTCTTAAGTTTGTATATGACCATTTGGATGATACAGAGGAGTCATGGGAGAAAGTTTTGTGGTCAGATAAGACCAAAATAGAACTTTTTGGTCATAATTCCACTAAGCGTGTTTGGAGGAAGAAGAATGAAGAGTACAATCCGAAGAACACCATCCCTACTGTGAAGCATGGGGGTGGTAGCATCATGCTTTGGGGGTGTTTTTCTGCACATGGGACAGGACGAGTGCACTGCATTAAAGAGGGGATGACTGGGGCTGTGTATTGTGAGATTTTGGAAATCTTTGGAGGGAGCTCAAACTCTGTGTTTCTCAGCGACAGCCCAGAAACCTGACTGATCTAGAGAAGATCTGTGTGGAGGAGTGGGCCAGGATCCCTCCTGCAGTATGTGCAAACCTGGTCAGAAACTCAAGAAACGTTTGACCTCTGTAATAGCAAACAAAGGCTACTGTACCAAATGTTAACATTCATTTTCTCAGGTGTTCAAATACTCATTTGCCGCTATATCACACAAATAAATCATTAAAAAATCATGCATTGTGATTTCGGGATTTTTCTTTTTAGTTTATCTCTCTCACAGTGGACACGCACCTACGATGAAAATTTCAGACCCCCCCATGATTTATAAGTGGGAGAAATAGCAAAATAGCAGGGTGTTCAAATACTTATCCCCACTGTACTTATCCCCACCTTATTTCCCCACTGTACATATACATATATATATATATATTGCATCTTTAGGCAGCATATTTAAGCACCTTTACTAAACAACATGTCACTTTTGTGTGTCTGTGTGTCTGTGTGTGTGTGTGATAACAACGCCAAGGTCAGTTAATTTGAGGCGGCTACCTATCAGGCGTCAATAGGGAAGGAAATCAAACTAGCCACTCTGATGAGGGGAAATGTTATCTGCCAGATGATGGATATCTCATTCACTGCATTTCTGTCCCATTTCAACACCATTTGCCCAGAGCATGTTAATATGCACGTTATCCCACTGCGCTGAGGAGGCGTATGGAGCTATACAGAGAGGGGGGGACAGGGGGTTTAGGCGAGACAGATCATTTCAGTGTCAATTTACAACAATTCCCACCGTCAAAAATAAGAGGGAAAAAGTGAGAGTACTTCCCTTTTTTTCTCAGATCTCTTTTAGTTTAATTCAATTGAACCTTTCAATACCTTGTTGAGGACACGCAGGAAGCATTCGCCCTATTGCATTATGGGGAGTGGGGGAGAGATAAAGACGCTTCTCAGACTTCTTCATATCTTCAGTGGGTGTAAATGTCTAAAAAAAATGACAGGAAATAAGTCCAGTTCTAAAGCAACAATTCTCTTGCCCATGACATATGAATGACGGGTCAGCTATGATCGAATAGCTCCATCTCCAGCAATGGTGAGCTGGCAAATCTCTTCTTTACCAGGAATTTCAATCAATAAGCAATCACTAATGTCTCTGACTGATTGAAATGACCAAATCTATATTTAAATAACAAGAAGGGGGATATGGGTGGGGGGATGTTTGGGAGCATTGTTCCACACATCATCTCCCTCAAGTCATATGTGATTGGGCATGACTGCTACACTCGGTGGAGAAAAATAAAGAGGAGGAAGGGGGGCTACATTCAACAAATCATGCGTTCACGTTTGAATATGATAAAGAACACATTTGCTGTTAATGATACACTTTTTTGTTTGGGACTTCTATTAGTTTCCTGTGTGTGTTTAACCCTGGTCTTTAAGGATCAGCAACCCCTGCATAATATAATAAACATAATAAAATGACACATTCCCTCACTGAGTAGCATCGCCATGAGGGCTCCAGGAGCTACCTTTGTCTCCATCACAGCGATGACTAAAATCCAGCAGTGTAACACAACACCCCTGATTTCATGCAATATGGCGGATTATGGATATGAATTGAATGCTTGGTAATGTTTTTTTTTGTTTTCCAAATTAGGATTTTCTGCCTTCATAATGACACAAAGTATTCTCTTAGTCAAATCAATGGCAGCTATTTATATGAGCGGTAATCCCTCACCCAGCAATGAACTGCCAGAAGAGAGGGATAGCTTTAAATTAATGCTGCTAAACAAAAAAAGCAAAATCTAAATTAATGCAAATTGGCTTATACTTCTCTTTGAATGTCCAGCCCTGAGCGCCTGACTATAGTGGCGAGGGGAAGTAAACCAAAATGACTGTTTTAAGACAGTTCCTTTGGTAAATAACCCATAACACCATTGTTTGCTACCAGTTACAGCTTAGAATGAAAATGTTCAAATAAGCAGCCCTCCCCTTCCAGCAGCAGTAGCAGCAGCAGCAGTGGTGGCTCATTCCTCTCTGTCTTGCATTTCAACAGAACAGGGCATGAATGCCTGACAAGTAGGCTATCATCCAAGAGATCATTAAGCACAAGGGTTGAAGCGCCATCTTCAGTGCCATGGCAACAGGGTTGAGAGATGAGATAAAAACAATGCGAGGCAGGAGGCAGGAGGCGGGGCGATCGCTCAACAATCGCCACTGATCGATGGATCTCTCTTTCTTTTTAGAGGCCAGCACAGGAAGGGGAGGTTGGAACAGGCCTGTGAGAGAAAGAAAGGTAGGGCTGGTGGTGGTGATGGTCCGGGGGCGTAGCAGCTTTAGGGTTTCATAGGCGTACTAACAGTGGGAAACTGTCTGTCTTCAAAGCGCCAATCGTTCTTACTTCACAAAGGTCTAATTGAACATGTCAAACAGTGCATTTGCATAGGAATGATTATTTTTTTATTTTTGACTTTGCAGGCCTGACGTCTGCAGCGGCTCAAGCAGAGCCACACAGAGCAGATGAGAGAGGATGAGCGAGTGAAGTCATAGAAAAAAAAAACAGCGTTGCTGATTATTTACAGCTGTTTCTAAAAATGGCGCGTGACCTCACAAATCCACGCGTATCAGTTCTTTGTGTTACACTCTGCAAACAGATTGGCCACACTGTACTACAGAAGGTTTGTGAGGCATAAGCACTTTTTTGTGAGTGTGTGTGCAAACAGTATCTATTTACCGCTTGTCTTCAAGCATAACAGCCGTTAAGAGTATGATAGAGGTGAGGCAAGAGGAGCGAGTGTATTATCTTTTGCAGGTGCCAGCACTGATTTGTGCAGAAGCTCCACAGGGCTTCCACTAAATGCCATCAGGTTACAACTGTGGCTGTTTGCATTTTTTCTTTTTAAATTTGAGCAGGAATGCCTTTTGAAGCATGCGAAAAGCACGACTCCCTCGCCCTCTCCCCTCCCTGCATCATGCACAGGCACAGACACGCAAGACATATACAAAGACCCAGTTTGGGAAGTTGTCTCTCTCACAACATGTGCTAATCAATCTGCTGAAAGCAATCTGTCAGGAAATCTTTAGCTTTAAACAACCCAGTGTGAATAGGGGATGAGGCCCATTCCATGGGGCAGGGCACTGCAGGGACTTAGCAATAGCTGTCTTTACGCATCCCAGAGTGTCAATAAGGATTATGAGAGCAAGCTTTTATCTCTTCAGACACACAGACCGGTCTCTCATTTAAATAGATGAACAATACAGGTCTACTCAATAAAAAAAAAAAAAAAGAAAGAATATACTTCCATAAATACATTCAAATCCCAACTCCATTCAAATTTCTGCACCATATGCTTAATTTAAGATCTAATCTCTCTTTTTATATTTCCACCAATTCACAGAAGGCGAATCTTTGTACAGTTGTTTAAGACCTCAAAGGATTGTTGATGGCAATGCACCTTTATCCTCAACTTAAGACCCACAGTTCCTTTCAGAGTGCTCCTGGCAGATGCTGTATGCAAAGAAGGTGCACGGAGGGAAACATGCCTGACAAAAGAGACATTATTGAATTTCACCACCTCCCAAAAAGACGAGCGGAATATTAAAGGTGACATGACTGTATTTACACATTGTTTCAATAGACCCTAAAATAACCAAATTTTCTATCTTGCTCTATCAAATAAAGGGAGGCAATAAAATCTGCCACGAGAAGAACAAATAAAAGCAAATTTTGACATTTTGCTTTTTTGACGCCTTCCATTTATAGGTCAGAGGAAACACCAGCCGACCTCTCATTGTTTTTTAAATGCCATTTTGTAAGGCTGGGAAGCAGGAATTAATTAATGCGTGGGTAGCTGCCACTGTCAAGAAGCGACACATTAAAATCAATGATTAATAAATTCAAAACACACAACAAACTCAGCTGGGAGATGAAAATAGTATTGTGTGCTCCATAGGAAGCAGCTCCAGTGTGGGTCCTCCCACTGAACGAGACGTCCACTCAGATGGTTAATGGAAAGTAGCCGGTGCCAGCTGTGTGCCTGTGAATAAAATCACTTTAATTAAAGGAATTACAATGGAATAGGAACCGGGGATGTGTAGAGTAGTATCGACAGGAAACTGCCTCTCATGTGTGACACACACACACATACACACAAAGACACCAACCCGTGTGCACGCACGCAAACACACATTATGAAATCCCATAAAGACTTAAAAGAACAGAGTGCCTTTGTGTTCACATTATTAAATAGGCCTAATCCACACATGCTCTATTGTACTGTACAGCTCTAAGATTTACTCCAAATATGTCCTCCTCTGTCTACATTATAGGGGGAGATACAGATACTTTAGTGATGTCTGGGAGCATGACACCCACTGAAGAACAAAAACAAATATGTCTTGAGCAAATAACAAATCCCTAAATACAATTTAATAAGGTATTTGTTTGACTAGGCAAGGACAACAGAATTAACGACAGGCAAATATTAGATCTTGCTAGTTTGTCTGGGAGAGAATGGTAATAAGAGTGGTTTTATTTAACCTTTTATCAAGCATGACATGAGAATGAAGCACTTTGCCATGATTTTAGAAGTTTTGGGTGCACCCCCCAAACCCACTGCTAGTTCCAGATGAAATTCATGAGCTCATCAGACACACTAGAATATGTGTTTTTCTTTGCAACAGGTGGTTGTTGAGTCCAAGAAGTTAGATTTGAAATGCATTTTGTTTTTTTTTCCTGTTATGTATATATTCATGAAATGTGTCACGTAATATAGTCCTGGCAGAGTAAGTACAATCCATAATTAAATGTCAATTCAGTTACACAGTTGGAACTATTTTCACCAGGAATCTGTCAATTATTTTCTCAGTAATTGCTTGATCTGTAGAACGTCAGAAAGAAAAAAATGAAATGAGTCCGAATCGACATATTCGTCAAACCAACAGTCCAAATCCAACACATGTTCAGTTTTCTTTATATATTATAGCATTAAATCACCATGTATGAAGCGAGAACCAGGTAATTTTGGGCAGGTTTTCTTGGCCATTAGCTCCGGCGACATTAGCTTCAGTGTTTATAATCCCCATGATAAACACACGAGAAAATGAAACACTAAATTAACTTAATTTGTTTCGAAAGAAAATGTTTGTTCAGCCACAGAACTATCAATATTATATTTTCGAAATTCTATATTTATGTTAATTAATAAATTTAAAATGGCATGTAAAATGTGTGAATGTATAAAATAATAATTTTCACAAGGTTTTCAATTGTTGTACCAGATTTTGTGCTCAACTGAAATGAAAATTGTAATAAAAGTAGACAAAAAATCATCAGAAACAAGAAAGTTAAATATCAAAAAATATCAACCAACATCCTTAATCTAAAGAATCAGTTCTGTGTGGGAGTCATATCTATTTCTGAGAGGTGTTTAGGAAAAACATACAGGTCCTTCTCAAGAAATTAGCATATTGTGATAAAGTTCACTATTTCTGTAATGCACTGATAAACATTAGACTTTCATATATTTTAGATTCATTACACACACAAGTAGTTCAAGCCTTTCAATATCTCAAAAAAATTGCATATTTCATCTGACCAATAAAAGAAAAATGTTTTTGATACACAAAAAAAGTCAACCTTCAAATAATTATGTTCAGTTATGCACTCAATACTTGGTCGGGGGGCCTTTTGCAGAAATGACTGCTTCAATACGGCATGACATGAAGGCAATCAGTCTATGGCACTGCTGAGATGTTATGGAGGCCCAGGATGCTTCAACAGTGGCCTTAAGCTCATCCAAAGTCTTGGCTCTGGCATCTTTCAACCTTCTCTTCACAATATCCCACAGATTCCCTATGGGGTTCAGGTCAGGAGAGTTGGCAGGCCAATTGAGCACAGTAATACTATGGCCAGTAAACCATTTACCAGTGTTTTTGGCACTGTGAGCAGGTGCCAGGTCGTGCTGGAAAATGAAATCTTCACCTCTTATAAAGCTTTTTAGCAGAAGGAAACATGAAGTACTCAAAAATTTCCTGATAGATAGTTGCATTGACCCTGTCCTTGATAAAACACAATGGACCAACACCAGCATGGCACCCCAGCCCATCACTGACTCTGGGTACTTGACACTGGACTTCAGGCATTATGGCATAAATGCCATAATGCTCCAGACTCTGGCACCTTGATTTCCGAATGACATGCAAACTTTGCTTTCATCCGAAAATAGTACTTTGGACCACTGAGCAACAGTCCGGTGCTACTTGACTTCTGTAGCCCAGGTCAAGCGCTCTGGACAGAAATCAGGTCGTCAGTCACGCATGATTGCGGTTTTGAGTAATAAACCAGGCTAGGAGTTTTTAAAAGCCTCAGTCATTTTTTGCAAGTATTTAGTTAACTCGTTGATTCAGATGATTAGGTTCATAGCTCGTTTAGAGCACCTTTTCATGATGTGCTAATTTTTGAAATAGGAATTTGGGGTTTTCATGTGCTGTATGCCACAATCATCAGTATTAAAACGATAAAAGACCTGAAACGATTCAGTTGGTGTGTAATGATTCTAAAATATATGAGTTTAATTTTTATCATTACATTATGAAAAAGATGAACTTTACAATATGCTATTTTTTTTTAAGAAGGACCTGTACATGTCCTTCTCAGACACACACAACATTGATACTACACAAATGGTCTTTCCTCTACGGCACATGTGTCAACCAGGCAGTAATACACCTGATTCTACTAGTCAACCACTGGAGTCCTTGCTAAGGACTTTCATTAGTAGAGTCAGGTGTGTACAAATTCAACAAACTTTGTTTATAGTGCATAGTGTTTTTTTTCCTCTTTACTCTGTACTCTTTTACACCTGTGCTTAGCTGCAAACCAAATTTCCCTGTTGTGGGATCAATAAAGTCCTATCTTATCTTATCTTAATGCCTGGTTAGAACAAAAACCTGCACCCACACGGCCCTCAAGGAACTGAGTTTGACATCCCTGCTCTACAAGGTGGTGTGATAATGCGGCTCTGTGCTTCATGGAGTGGTCATGTATTTAATAAAAGGATCCACAAGAGGGAGGCATGATGCAAATTTAAAACAGAATGCCAAACAGACCAGTGTGTACAGTCCATTAAGAGTCCCTGAGCATTTCAATATAGACATGTTTCTCACAGCGTAAGTAACAATACTTCAGGGTTTTCTCGTGGCCCCCAAACAATAATCAGCCCTTCATCAACGCAATAAAACAACGTTGAATTGTCCTGGGATGCTTTAGGAGGTACATCATGCTATATCTGCTGCCCCCTGACCTATTTTTTTCATTTCCCTGCTATAAATGCTAATAAATACGCAATATCTCTACAACCACAAAGGTTTAACCCTGGTATCAAAAAAGATGTGATGTGTTGCTGTTATAGAACAAATATTGTCAGAATAATAAAAAAGACCAAAATAAGGGAAAAGAAATGTTTAAATAAGGTCAATTGTCTGCAATTCAAAATGTCAATGATTAATAAGATAAGAATTCAAATATCAATTATTTGTCCATAAAGTCATAGAAATCACACTGAAGATCATTACAGAACATTAAGAATATATTCTGTAAGATTTTTAAAAAGGAGATCATAAAGGTACCAATTAAGTACACACAAAAAAGCTAAACTAAATATCAAAATATTAAACTATTTTGTTATTCTATTATCGATGTGGATATTGGATTTATATAACAGTAACAATGTGTTTTACTACAGAAAAAAAAACAGCTTAGGTTTCCCCTTATGTGATATATAAAAAACTCAATGTTGCCCCTAAATCAGGGGGGTTTGAATTTTAAAAGGTTAAGACAAAGTTTCTTGAAAAATCAGCAGTTGCTATAGTCAAGATCTCACTGCGGTTGAATTAGCCCCGTGTTTCTCAATTAATTCCTGTCACGCCGCCCCCCATGGAAGAAGAAAACATCTTACGCCCCCCCTCGCGACTATAAATAGTATCTATGTATCTGTAACTATAAAATTGTTACATCTCTGCATAGCACTGCATCCTTAACGTATGAGAATAAAAAAAAATATTGACCAACTTACAACAAAGAATAGCGTTAACTGTAACAGAAAAGATTTAAAGTGCATCTGAAATTGAAAAATAAAATTAAATCCTTAATTGAACTACAAACATTTTTTGACTGACCAGTAACACACCGGTCAAAGTGAAGCCAAGCACTATATACTCTTCATCATATTTCCTCGTCTTAGCTTTTGGGAGACTTTCGTTTATCTCTTTATCTCCGTCTCTCTTTGCCTGTCTTCTCATCACTGTTAAATATTTTTTCATACTATCACTCGAGGGTCTGCTTCACTTCATAATCATACTCTGTGCTGTATTTTCTCTGTGCACACTGACAATGAGAGCACCACCGCCCCCTAATGTAGTGGAGGTGGAATTGCACTCTATTCTAGGACAGTTAAAAAAAAAATCAAAATTAAAAAAAAAATAAGGCATGTTCCGAGGTCAAACATGCCCCCTTAACTGAGCCTCGTACCCCCCTGAGGGTCAGCTGCTGGTGTTGGTCTACGCCCCACTATTGGAGAACCACTAAATTAGCCAAAGCCAATAAAATATTTAAGAGAAGAGAAATAAAGTCAGCTGTTGACATCAAAGTGTGTGCTAATATACACTGAAACTTGTTTACATGGGATGGTGGCAAGGCCCTGAGGGAGGTCTGGCCTGGTTCTCACAAACAGCAGCAGCGTCACCACACTGAGAAGAGCCTCACCACCACAGACAAGCACACATTTACAACCAGACTTAAACAAGAACCTCGGCGTGGTTGCTGGGTCTAGTTTCTGTGTGGCCTATTCACGGTCGCAAAGTGTTGATTGCAGAGTTGGTTCTCATGCGACAGCCGACAAAAAATGTTAGGCTTTGATAAGAAAACTTGCAACTGTGAGAAAAAGGGTGGGGGGGGGATTTGATTTTGACTTCATGAAATGCCTGTTACAGAAAACGATTTAATCATTAGGCCTGTGCTTTGAAAGGATGTGGATTCTCTTTTTGGTTAGAACAGGGGGTGTCAAACACAGCCCGGGGCACACTAAAGGGTCAAATCTGGTCCCTTGGATGACTCTATGAAGTGTGACAAAACCATGTACCAGTTCCTGTTTATTTACAGTAATGTGAAGTCAGTGAGAATTTTTCATGGCTAAAGAGATTAAATATTTACAGTGTTAATATGTAAATAGTTTGTCAAGGAGGAGATAATTACATGAGCAGCTTAAAAACAACTAAATATTTTTAGTTAGTAAATGGTTTGCATTTAAATACAATAGTAGTCATCTCTATCCTCTTTTCTCTGAATGTCATCACTCCCATTTTGTAAATGGAAGGTTACTTAACCAGGATTAGGGTTAATTAGGGTTGTAACCAACAAGTATTTTGATAGATGACTAATCCATCAGTTATTAAATTGTTGTTTTGCTCATAAAATTGTGTAAAACATCACTGTTTCCTAAAGCTGAAGATTCAACATGAAATGTTCAGTACAGCCCAACCATCCACAAACCAAAGACCATCAGTTTATCTATTTAAAAAAAAAAAAAAAAAAAAAAAGACAACACCAGAAAAAAAAACATTTTAGAAGCAGCAACCAGACCTATTCTTCTCAAAAAATGCTCAAATCATTCATCAAAATAGTTGGCTCCTATTACAATGGTTTGATAGTCATTGCACCTCTATTATTTCTACATTTTTTGGGGGTCTGGCACACATGAGTTCAAACTGTGCTGTTTGGGGGCCTATGAACTAAATTGAGGTCCACTCCCCTGGGTTAGAGCTCTTTCTGCAGTAAAACCCTCTAAGGAAAATCCATCCATTAGGATTATATCACCTTGAACTGGTCTGAGTTGGGGGGAAGAGGGAGGGGGGGGAAAAAAAAAAAAAAAAAAAAAATCTTGACCTCTCTGCTGCCCGAAAAACACTTGGGGTTATGAACAACGGCACATCATGTAGTAAAATACACCTAAAAATATATCAGATAGGTTTTTAAACTTAACACTGCTGTCACTGAAATATACAAACTTTTATTTGGTGATGGCACCCCCCCCTTCCCCCCCAGTGTTTCTCATTTGCACAGTGTTTTCGGGGTCAAAACTAACGGGATCACACTGACATCTAGTGGACTAAACATTGTATTTTTCTGTGAGAACTTGGATTTAAAAGGAAAAGAAGGGGACATCTTAAGGCACATTTGTCAAAGTTTTTGTGTTGAAAGAGAGAAACTCTGAAGGGAACCTGCTCTGCATTCAGAATTGATTAAAATACTGAAGTTGCAAAGAAGCATCATCACTAAAAAGCCAAGACAGAAAAGAGTGAAATATTTCAAAAGTCTTCAGAAAATATTTAATGGAAAATATGTAGCAGCATTTTATTTTTAAAGTCAGAAATCTTACATTGTGGGATGGGGTGGGGTAGGGGAGGGGGGGGGAACTGCAAATAGAAGTTAAATACAATCAATATTTTAGCTTCTGAAGCCTGGCTGGTTCACCATTTAGGGGTAGCCAAGCTACTGGTCCCAAACAAAACATAGCCATGTTCTGCCCAAGAAAATGGCAAAAGACAATTCATAAAAATAAGCCCCCACACACACACTTTTATAGCAGCACAGAGTCATATGACCCTAGGAATAGTTTTTGGGCAAATGAGGCCACCAAAAATGTGATAAAAAAATATGAAGAATGACTCGCATTCATATTTCACACACACACACACACACACACACACACACACACACACACACAGAGAGAGATGCCATAAAATGTCTTTTCATTTTGGCTTCTGCATAGAAAATATAAAAAAAAATAAACTAAATTAGGTGTAGTAGGTGTGTGGTGGGCAACTAATGCAATCATTGGGGTGCTATTAAAACATAAAAATAAACTCCTCTTGGGCGGTCCCACACCAAACAACCCTTTGCTTTATGTTTTCATCCAGAATGTAGGTACGATTCCTGGTGTGGTGGAGAGGGCATCCAAGCTCGTTGTGTGTCAACATTTACCAATTTAGCCTGAGTCAGTGTGTGAATCCACCACACAGACATTTAAAAGCATCTGGATCAAAGTTATCAGCCTGACAATGCACCAGGGTACAGATACAATCCATAGGTGTTTGACAGTACATTGTACAGTTTTGGTACAACTCTGTAGCATCACTGCAGTTTCCTTTCGCTCACACTCCTCCGTACAACTATAATGTTAGAATCCATTCTGATTGGTTTGGCTACTCATGAAGGGGGCGTCCAGGGGATGGAGTGCGCATCCTTGGTATGATTTTCGGCACTGCAACATTAACGTGGGCCAAATCCTCCGTTTTCTCACTGCTCAGGGGTGGGGTCAAGACACCTGAAGGAACAGGACATTTGGCATGGCGCTCCACATCCACATCCTGGTAAGAGTTGGCCTTGTCCTGTACACACATGCTAAATGTTAGATATTCCAACTTTGAAGAGAACTGTAAGCTAAAAAGTATTGTTATAATGTAGGATATACAGGTCCTTCTCAAAAACTTTTCATATTGTGATGAAGTTCATTTTCTGTAATGTACTGATAAACATTAGACTTTCATACATTTTAGATTCATTACACATAACTGAAGTAGTTCAAGCCTTTTATTTTAATATTGATGAAAAAAAGTAAAGAAAAAACAGAATTCCCTATCTCAAAAAATTTGCATATTTTATCTGCCAATAAAAGGAAAGTGCATTAATACAAAAAAAGTCAACCTTCAAATAATTATGTTCAGTTATGCTTCACTGCGGCATGGCATTGAGGCAATCAGTCTATAGCACTGCTGAGGTGTTATGGAGGCCCAGGATGCTTCACTAGCGGCCTTAAGCTTTTCCACAGTCTTTCGTCTGGGGTCTCAACCTTCTCTTCACAATATCCTACAGATTTCCTTTAGGGTTCAGGTCAGGAGAGTTGGCAGGCCAATTGAGCACAGTAATACTATGGCCAGTAAACCATTTACCAGTGTTTTTGGCACTGTGAGCAGGTGCCAGGTCGTGCTGGAAAATGAAACCTTTACCCCTTATAAAGCTTTTTAGCAGAAGGAAGCATGAAGTACTCCAAAATTTCCTGATAGCTAGCTGCATTGACCCTGCCCTTGATAAAACACAGTGGACCAACACCAGCAGCTGACATGGCACCCCAGACCATCACTGACTCTGGGTACTTTACACTGGACTGCAGGCATTATGGCATAAATGCCATAATGCTCGACTCTGGCACCTTGATTTCCGAATGACATGCAAACTTTGCTTTCGTCCGGAAATAGTACTTTGAACCACTGAGCAACAATCCAGTGCTGCTTCTCTGTAGCCCAGGTCAGGCGCTTCTGCCACTGTTTCTGGTTCAAAAGTGGCTTGACCTGGGGAATGCGGCACCTGTAGCCCATTTCTTGCACACGCCTGTGCTCGGTGGCTCTGGATGCTTCTACTCCACTCAGCCCACTGCTTCCCCCAAAGTCTGGAATCTGCCCTTCTCCACAATCTTCTTCAGGGTCCGGTCACCTCTTCTTATCATGCAGTTTTCTGCCACCTTTTTTCCTTCCTACAGACTTCCCACTGAGGTGCCATGATACAGCACTCTGGGTTAACTCGTTGATTCAGATGATTAGGTTCATAGCTCGTTTAGAGCACCTTTTCATGATGTGCTAATTTTTTGAAATAGGAATTTGGGGTTTTCATGAGCTGTATGCCAAAATAATCAGTATTAAAACAATAAAAGACTGAAACATTTTAGTTGGTGTGTAATGAATCTAAAATACATGCAAGTTTAATTTTTATCATTACATTATGGAAAAGCATGAACTTCACAATATTCATTTTTGAGAAGGCCCTGTAGTATTGACAGCTGTCTGAAGTTGCTCACAGAGTGTTAAAGCTGTGGAATTTTAGAAATTCAGTAACACAAATTTCCCCGTTGTGGGATCAATAAAGTTTTATCTTATCTTATATTTTCAATTCCTTACTCTTGTGCT
Source organism: Eupleurogrammus muticus (assembly GCA_036785175.1). NCBI lineage: Eukaryota > Metazoa > Chordata > Actinopteri > Scombriformes > Trichiuridae > Eupleurogrammus > Eupleurogrammus muticus. The sequence goes on along the minus strand of JAYKQN010000002.1, from coordinate 1,373,876 downwards.
TTGGGCTCAAAAGTATGACCTCTGGGGTTCTATGTGCATATGATGGAAGAATATACAGTGCATTAAGGGGGTATGGCTTCAAAAACCCTGCAGCCAGCAGTGTGCTGTGCACAAGTGATTGAGTAGTAAAGGGATAGTTCAACATTTTAGATAATATACCCATTGGCATAGCAATAGGTGCTTTACCTTTTGTCGATACAAGCTGGTTTCAGATCAATGAAGCAGAGCCATGAGCTGATAAGCTACTACTGTATGGAATTTGTTGGTTTAACTCCAAAATGCTGTGGTGGATGCGTTGTAATCTGCACATTCACCACTATGAGATAACTGGACATTAGCAGACCGAACTGTTGTAAATGTAAAGACAGAGCCTATACACAGCATCTTCTATTCATTCATATGACTGTATGCAGCACTGAGAAGCCACTTACGAGCCATGTTAGATAAGGGGCATGGGTCTGGATGTTGTGCATGTCATCAGCAGGGATTCCTGTAAACATCTTCATTGGTGACCCGCCCAGCTCCCGCAGCGCCATCGCAAAGGGCACCATCCACCTCACGCACTCCTCTACTTCCACCCTCTTCAGGGCTAAATGAAATGATCAGACACATTGGTCAGGGTGACACAACCAGGAAGAAGGAATTATCGTAAACAACATTTTCCTCAAGAGTAAATTCAGCATGACGATTTCTTTTCTCTTCACCTGAGACGTTTTCCACCAGCTCCAGAGAAGAGAAGTGGAATAGGGCTGACGCAGCAAGGACGCCATTGGAAAACTCTAGGCAATGCATGTCGAGCATACACAGGTCCAACAGCTGGAGAGGGGGGGAAATTCAACTCTCATAGCAGCTTAAATAAAAATAAGTGTAAAGTAACCTCTGTTTTTTTTTTTCCGCCCAACCCTGCAGGTCTGAATCCTTAAAAACATAAACATTTTTCTCTTTATGAAGTCTTATTTAGACTCATTTACCTCTGCGATTTGTGTGAATGTAGCTTGTGGATATCTGGGGATGAGAAGCTCTTCTGACTCTTTCAGGTAGGCCACCTGCATGTACACGTTGAGCCAGGAGATGGGAGTTTGTGGGCTGAGAATCCAATTCAGCTCCTGTATCATTTATAGAAGAAAAGATTAAGTAAGTAGTAACAGCATCACCAACAAGACCACTGACAACTTGAGGTTTGTCAAGTTACTGTGGTTTGAATGAAATTATTTCACTTTTATTTAATAATATTACTCTGAATATTGTGCACAGAATCATGAGGTGCAACCTTTACCTTCATTATAATGATTTCCATACTGACAATCTCATCTTCTGTACAGGCTTCATCCGTGACATAAGCAAACTGGTGGACCTTAGGAGGATACATTTCCTAGGAGAAATATAGAAAGAGACAAGCTCTATAATAACCAATCGCTAAAATCCAGCATAAAAAAGATATAATAAAAATAGATTGGCCAATCTTTATGCATGTGGTATCACTAGAACTGGCACAGTCATGATCTAAGAACGTAATCACCAAGTGGATCTTCATGTGAATGAAGACAATTATAAATACATGTCAAGACCTTAAAAGCTCAGGCCCAGTCTTGTGAAAGAGAAGTATTTTGTATTTATACATATTAAATTTATTTCACCGTTATTCTTTTATATTTTTTGTAATGCAATGTACATGAAGGGACTTTAAACCCACTCACCTCTACTTTAGCTGCAATGAAGAGACAAGTGATACCTATGAGCTGCAGCATGGATTTGAAGACGTTTCTTTGTGTGGCCATGAAGCGATCAAAGTAGTCCTGAGCGAGGTGATATGTCTCTCTGTGCAGTTTGTACACCTCACTCACCTAAAACCGGCAAACAAATAAATGCTATCAGGCCTCACTCATGGAGACAATGGAACAAAAAAAATAGTTCCCTTCTGTTACAGGTCATGAGACCAAGGACATGCTACACACCTCCATGAGCCAGTCCAGAAGAATTCCCCTCATCTTGGGCTGAAGATGAGGATGCTTTTCCATCATGTTGACATCTCTGGTGTAAGTCTTATCCTTTGCCAACATGTTGTTCCATACCACGTCCTTACTCGCCCAGCTGATACAAAAAACAGACAAACACACTGTTATGGGGGGGGGGGGGGATCAAGGTTTCCTCAGAAGTCTAAATAGTCAAAAATGACTCCCACAAGGTAGTTAGGAAATGCAATTCAGGGGTTTGTTGTTGTTACAATAACCAAAAAATCTAAAAACCGCAAAAAATGCACCATAACTGTTGAAGATGGTGATCATTATCTTTAAATAATGGTGACTATGCAGTATACTAATTCATACCGAATACCAGTGTGTGTGTTTTTTTATTATGATTTGTTTCCATATACCTTAACAGTGAATGTGTAGAGTAGAACATGTTAGGAACACACAGCAGTGGAACATCACACCAGGGGACATTGAGAAGGGGACTATTTTGCTGTAGTACCAAACAAGCTGCATGCACCTGCATGTGAGAACACAGCCTGTGTTGAGGTGAAGAACATGAACAAAAAAGGAACTTCTAAGAAAAAGAGGGGCTGGGACAGTTGTGCGGAAGTACTACATTTGAAACTAGAATATAAATGTATGAAAACAAGTTTGCAGATAGTAATGTTCGCATGTTAATATTGGCGCAACACAAAACAAAACAAAAAAAAGTCAGACGTCACTCAAAAACATTTGTCAAGGGAACGTATATGACAAGAAAAGCACTTCTAACCTTCTTTAGCATCATCCTCTCATTTGTCATCCTAAAATATTAGAAAACCAAGGTAACACCTAGTCATACATTAAAAAAATAAATAAAATACTATACCATTTCTGGCACTTCACAGGGGTATAAGAAGGTACTTGTGTGAAGAAAATATAAACAAATAAAAACTAGTATACCAAGTACCTTCAGTATACTAAGTACTGATTGCCCATTAAAAAGGTGTGAAATAAGATCGACCTGCATTAACTAAAAGACACAGTGACACTTGTTGCTTACTGCCCAATTGGCTGAATTAAGATGACTGGCAGCTGAATAAAATCAGGTAGCTAATAAAGTTAAATCTGTGAAGTTTCCAGCTTATTCGGGTTTTTTTAAGATGTTGGAGAGCATAACTATGGAGTCTGATAAAGTTCCTTACAAATGGGAGTAAGTCTTGTCTTGCACACTTGCACTTTACTGTTGTTCATGTAAACACAGGATAGTGAGGAACGCAATTTCAATTCCTTTGTATGTCAAGTACATGTGAAGAAATTAATAAAACTGACTTTGACTAAGTTTCCTCCAGCTGAAGTCAGCAGCGATGCTTAAGAATTTTGCTCCTGACGCCCATGTAGCTCCAATCACCCATATGGTGGTGGTATATTCAAACATTTCATTTCTTTTGAGTGAATGACAGAACCACTTACTCATACATCGGATGAGTCCGTTGCAAGGGAGGCAACAGGCATGCATAGAGCGCTAGATTTTAAATCACTATACACTTACATTCAGTGAATTAAAGTGAGTCTATCCTGTTCATCTCTTGAGCTATAGTGAAGTAGTCTGGACTTGGCACAAGATGCTGCTATGATGATTCGGCTCACATTCAACAATTTGTTTAGCAAACATCTCAATTGTGATCTGTGTGAACTTTCAAAACAAAGCTCACTTATTTTTATGGGGGGAAAATGTTTTCAATGTGTACTGTAGTACAAGGTACTTGCATATACACTGCTGTTCAAAAGTTTTGAGTCACCGAGACAATGGGTTTTCTGTGTAAGGTTATGTAATGGTTATTTACAGGTGAGTTCCTAATGAATAGAAAATATAGTCAAGACATTGACATGGTAGGAATATTGGTTTTTTTTTTAATTTGAAATATTGTTCTCCTTCAAACTTTTAGTCATAGCGAGCTTTATTCAAAGAATGCTCATCTAACTAGCTGAACTATTTATTTTAGCTGCGCTAACATAATTGTAGAAGGTTTTGCTAACCATCCATCAGCCTCCTAATGTAAGTAGCAAATACAATGACATTGCATTAAAAAATAGATTTGCGCAGGGAACATACAGCATGATTATGAAGTGTAGCAGACCCTCAAGTGACAGTATGAAATATTTAACAGCAATAAGACAACAAGCAGAGTATTACAGTGTCTAAAATGTTGGCAGAGGACAGCATGAAGACAAATAATTTAAACACATTAGACCCCAATCTTGCAGATAAGCCGATTTTATGTAGTTTTATTTTTCTGTATCATTTGGATTGACATGGTCAGTCAAGTTTAAAGATTTATTTTCAGAAGCACTAAATCTTTTCTGTTACAGTTAATAAAGCTAGTCTTTGTTGTAAGTTGGTCCCCCCCCCAATTCTCTTATACATTAATAAGGATACAGTGTTATGCGAAGGTACTTATAACAATCTTATAGGCTTATTATACTATTTATAATCCCGTGGGGGGCGCAAGATGTTTTTTTCTCCCATTGGGGGCAGGACAATATAATTGAGTAGTACTGCAATAAAGTAATACAAACTAAAACTAAACACCTTTTCCTCCCCAGGTCAATGGAGGTTAAGAGGCTTTAAATCATTTTCAGAACAAAGTGCTTTCATCTCTGATATTCAACTAGGGATGTTTTAAAATATTGTCATTTATTAATAGTGTCTGGTGTTTTGTCAGATTGACATGTTTACAGAAGCCCGGGGATCATGAGCTGTTCAGTCATATTTCTGTTTACTGAGTGGGACTATAGTTGGAGCTCCATCAATGAATGAATTGATGAACTTACCTTTTTAATGAACTGATTCTAGTATTTAGGATGCTGAAATGATCTGTGTCACTTTGAGATGTGGACACCGAAGATCACCTCATTCTGATACTTGATAGCCCGTTTGCCATCTCCTGTATGGAATTATCTGCATTTTGCCACTCATTCATTCATGTTTTGCCTGTAATGGGAGTACGAAGGGCAATAATTAGCCTGATTTGAGATAGTCAACACTTACCACAGGGCAGGAAGCGGTGCGCTGTGCACAGGGGTCACAAATATGTTGGTAAAGTTGTAGAGGCCCGAGTCAATCAGGTTAAACGTTTGGTCCTCGTCCTGATCAGGTGTGGGGATCCACCTTTGTGGACTGGTGTAAACAGCCTCAGGACTCCAGCCGAGCTTCACAGGAGAAACCAAACAGATCAGAGTTAGGAAACATGGAAGGTGCAACTCTCCTAAAAATACCAACAGCAGCCATGATAACCTTAAAAGTTGATTATTGTTAACATTATTGACACACCATACACTTGTAAGTACAATTGTAGGCATAATTAACATTTTTGAGCAAATATGTACTTTAAGATTTATACAAGGGGTAGGCAACCCTGGTCCTAGAGAGCAGCTGTGGGAATGGGCTTTTGTTCCAACTAAGCAGTTACACACCTGATTCTACTAATCAACCATTAAAGCCCTTGCTAAGAATGTGTCAGCAGTATAATCAGGTGTGTTACTGCTTGGTTAGAACAAAAACCTGCATTCACAGTGGCTCTCTACCAGACACACCACAAATGTTAAGGAAAGAGTAGAGAGAAGATAGAAACCTACCTCAGAGTCACGCTGTTTCTTCTTTGTCATCTCCGCTACTTCCTCATCCAAATCTTGTAGATACTGGAGGATCAAAGAAAGATGAGAAGATAAGGTATTTGTGATGTGGCACCTCACAAACCCAAAAGACATACCAGCACATGAGGTTGTGAAAAACATAGGCACTTGTCCCAGTATGTGTTTAAAGTCTAATTTTAAAAGCAGCAATTATAGCTGCATGTGCAGTAGCAGCTAGAAGCTATCACTTGGCAGTACGGAGGGACATGAATTTGCAAGGCCTACAATACCGTAGAGGGCTTTAACAAGCTTTCCATACTACTTACAATAGCAACATCTGCCTTCCTCTTTCTCGGTCGTACTGTATTTTCTTTGGGCGCCTCGGGAGCAACAGATCTTGGTTCTGTATCTTCCCTTAAAAACACCAACAGAACCAACACTAAAGCTGTTAGTCTCCAGAAAGGACAAATACATTTCAAGAAAGTCACAATAGGTGTGCCAACATGTTAACAACAACAAGAACTTAAATAGCAACAAGCTAACTAGCCGGATGGCTAAAGCATGAACTCCATAGGTTTCCCTTTCCGTCGCCATACTGATACACTAGATGTGTATTTAGTTCAAATTAAACTCACCGTCTTCCTAGCATTCTACTCAGAGGGTTGTCTGTCCGTCTGGGAGTAAACCTGTGAAGTGATAATTATAAAAAAGGACTATTTTGGAGGTTTAAACAACACATTAACACACTCACTCCCCAACCCCCACTCTCGACTCCCTCCTGACAAAAGCGCGACTCATCCTGGCGCGGGTAAATGGAAACAAACAGTACGCGGTGTTAAAAGTAGCTAGATGGTATTTATAAAGTAGATATGCTCATAAAACTAAACCACGATACAGAACAGACGTTCATTCATCTGTTCTGCCGCACATTTGTGCGGGTAAACCGGTTATTTCCTCCCTTCGCGCGCGCGCGCGCGCGCACACACACACACACACACACACACACACACACACACACACACACACACACACACACACACACACACACACACACTAACTCGGGACAGCTGGCTTGGCAGATAATGGCCGAGCCCGGCACAGCTGGGTTTTCAAATTACTAATAAACAGTTAACAGCAAAAATATCGATCCTTCACTTAGTCACCCGAAATATTCCACTTCCAGCATCCACACACACTTCGGATTCTGTTCTCGCATTTCAAGCTAGAGGTGTTTTTTATCCGCTCACCTCAAGATTCTCTCCTTGAAGTTCACCCTTCTTCTCGTCGACGGAATAAATATGAGTTTTGCGCGGGTTTCGCTGCTTGTTGTTCAGCCTGGAGCTGCGGTAGTGTGCGTGTGTGCAGGCTGGGGCTGCTGGCTGCTCTGAGCTGGCGGGGAACAGATGACCTGAAGCTTCAACGTCAGAGAGGAGGCGATTTAACTTGGCGCTAAAACTCCGAGTCCGCCACCGCTTCACAGTCTTGTTTGATCTCCATTTATTATGGATTTAAACATGTATCGTATACACTGCTAATGTCGGTCGATATAGTCGAAGTTTATCGCGCGAAAGAAGAGGGAAAAATAGTTTTTGTAACGTTGCTGCTGAGCGGGAGGCGTGTGACAGCTGCAGAGGGCGGGGCTTCCGAAGAGGAAGTGCCCAGGCACCGCGTGGCTACTCTGTCAGATGTAAACAAAGCCGAAGTTGTCTCGATTGAAACGTAAAAAAAAGAAAACGCGACCAAGGTGGTGTGAAATGACGGAGCCCTATCGTCCTGTGAGCTCCAGGGATTGTTGTCAGCCACTGTCACCCTGGGCGCGTTTATTTTTGAGCAGAAACGTGACTATGTTAGCCTGTCGATGCTACCGGGGCGCCTTTTTCCAGCACTGGGTTGCCATACCTGCTGTTATCCCTCCTCCGCAAACGCGTTAATCTTATCCAAACAAAAACGTTTCGCTTTGTTACGTGCCTTTTGTTCTCAAGTAGTTAGAAAATTAGGACTAAAGATGTCTTTTTCTGTAACCCCAAGGTTAATATAGATTTCGATGAATTGTTTCACAATTTAAAAACAAGTTGGGAAGTGACCTTTGCCCAGTCATGTGATCCCCATTCCATTTTTTTCGCTGCAAAAAAATCAGGAATATGAGCTTTTTGGAGCTTTTTGGGCGCTTAAAGTCTGTTGTTATTGGAATGATCCATGTTAAAGCCTTACCAGGTAAACTGAGATTTAATTTTCTTTATTGCCATTGTTTTAGTGCGAAACTTACAGCGATGAAGTGAGTATTCTGTTATCTAACCTATAGAAATATAGCAATACCACATACCACCAAGTACACATAAATAAAAAGTTATATATTGTACACTAATAGCACATGTTACTTTAATTATTAAAAGTAAACGTTAGTTAATGTTACACTTGTTGTTCAAAAGTATATTATATAATATATACCGGTATAATATGAGTTTTTGAGCTCAATGTGAAAGCAATTGCTGTTGTTTATGTGGAGATAATTTGAAATACTTTACTGTAGAGTAGGTTGCGATACAATGATTATTGATTGTGAAAACTCTAAAACTGTGAATGTGTCATTTAATTTTTATGGAGCTTTGTAAATTAAGTTGGTACTATCAAATCAACATAAAAAATATTGGTTTTAATAAATCTGACCAGTTGTAGGAAGCAGTGTATATTGGCATGAAATAGAAACATTCAACCTAAGTAGTACTTGTACAGCTATACTACTTTCTCAACTACTCCAGGCACCCCGCTGGGATGTATGAAAATGTCTCAGATCATTGAAGAAGCTTGCAGGGAGGCAGCAATCTATCATGACGCAGGGATTGTAAGTGCTTGCACATTGTGGGAATTCCTTTAGAGCATTTGAAGTTTTTCCAGACAAGCTACTAACCATTACTTGTAAACACTTCTTTCAGGATGGACTCATCATTGAAAACATGCACGACATTCCCTACTCGTTCTCTGTGGGCCCTGAGGTGTCCACCTGTATGACTTCAGTGTGTGCTGCTGTCAGAGGCATCTGTCCATCTCTTCCGCTTGGGGTGCAAATACTGTCCTCTGCTAACCAGCATGCATTGGCTGTAGCTTTAGCTTCAGGTTCAGTATTAATATTATACTCTGATTACTGTCGGGCAGTATATGAGGCTATAATTAGCTGCAACCAAAGTTTAAGAACAGAACAAAAACCCTCAGTCATGTCTTATCATGGCCTAAGTCATTTTTTCAAGCCAAATTCTACAGCAGGCGATTTTACTGTTTGGTTACCGACTTAGATCTAAGGTGTGGTTATCAGTCAAATAAGCTGCTGTGGGTTTGGTCTGGAATATGTAAAGGTCAACCACATCATTAAAAGATTTTTGGTGGACAAAATACATTAGCATGTTGTCTTTTAAGCATAGCTTTTTTATGTCTCAGGTCTGGATTTTATCAGGGCTGAGGGTTTTGTCTTCTCTCATGTGGCTGACGAGGGCCTCCTTAATGCATGTGCTGGGGACTTACTGAGGTATCGTAAACAGATTGGCGCTGAGCATGTTAAGATCTTCACTGACATCAAGAAGAAGCACAGGTGAGATGACCATCTACATCGCTTTAGTGGATTAAGAACCTGATGAGCCACTGCTGTTCAAAACAGATCTCAAAATAATTTATAAATTTAATATGCAAAATTCAAAAACTAGTAGTGCATTTATAGCAATATTCACAAAATGGCTCTAGTATCAGATTAAACAAACTCAATTTTGTTAATGTGCTACTAAAGGTTCTAGAGGTTATATAAATACTGTTCCATGTTTTGTTGCACTGATCTGATGTCATAACCTGTCTCACCAGTAATTTAAATCAGCCATTCAGAAAAGAGACTCATTAATATTAATGACATAGACTCAGCTATAGTGAGCTTGAAAGAGAATATATAGAACTATATTAAGATGGTTTTTGATACTTAAAACTACAAATATATCTTATCAATGATATCAAAGGTTCAAATTAAACCCAAGAAAAATTTACAATATAGGACCTTCAATTGAATTCAGTTTGCAATGTCATACTTTGCAATGCCACGGTACAATTTGACTAAGTGTACCCTTTGTGTGTTTTCTCAGTTCCCATGCCCTGACATTAGATGTGAGCATTGAGGAGACGGCACGGGCCGCAGAGTTTTTCCTCTCAGATGGACTTATTATCACAGGAGTGGCTACTGGAGCGCAGGCTGATCCAAAGGAGCTAAGAGGTACTGCCAAAAATGCTTCATACAACTGGGAAGTACTTAGGGTACCCCCCTTTTTGAGAAAATCCTGCAAAGTGCCCTCTTGGTGGCATCCAGCAACATAGATAAAACACAACACAAAATCCATCTAGTGATATCCTGTGATAAGAAGGTGTCCTTTCACCATGCATCACAACTTTCTGCATGCAGGTGCCTCTGCATACAACTGATCTCCTTTGATTCTTTTTGGCCCTTTCTTTAAACAGAGTTACTAATAAGAGTCCACCACTGCAACAAGCAGCCATATGGTGCTGTGAAGGTTTCAGGCTTTCATGCTTTATTTTTTGTTTTTTTTTAATTAATTGTGTAGTTTATAAAAAAGTCAAAAAATGATTGGATAAACAAAAAGTGAAACAGAAACGCACGCCATTCTAAGTCAGAGTGCTGTCTGTCCAGCAGAGAGTGCTCTCCTCTGTATTCATACCCTGAGTGATTTCATGTGAGCAGTGTTCTATGGTCCTTGGTTTATGTTCAAACCCTGGATGCATAATAATAGCAGTGATCAGCAGTCACTCAATATGGCAGCTGTCTGAAGTTTGGTTACACTGTCCCTGTTTAGGAATGCAGGACATGCAGTCTCACTCTATGTGTGTCTCTCACTATATTCAGAGATGTATCAGCAGGTATTTAGTGTTGTATTGTCTGAGCCCCACTGAGGAGGAACATTTAATGCTCATTTGCAGTGAATTGTGCTAAGATTGCTTCACCGCTGCACATTAGTGGGAATATAAGGTGCATTACATTTATGGTTACTAATTATTTCACAGAATCAGATTTTACACGATCAATAAAAAAATACAGTGTTAAAGAAAAACGTTGCATCATATCAGTGCTATACATTCGCAAAAAAAATTTTCATGTGATATTGCTTTACAATTTGTTAGGCATAAGTCATTGGTCATTGGAGGCTGTGTGAAAAAGCACTAGGGCAAACTCAGGTCCTGGAGGGCCGAGTGGGTGCAGTTTTTTGTTCCAACCAGGCAGTAACACACCTGATTCTACTAATCAACCAATAGAGCTCTTGCTGAGGACCTTCATTAGTAGAATCAGGTGTTACTGCCTGGTTGGAACAAAAACCTGCAACCACTCGGCCCTCCAGGACCTGAGTTTGACACCCCTGCACTAGGGACTGAGAGGTAAATACCACAACATCTCTGTGGAGGGTCAGTGGATCTAAAATCTGGACCTCTTTCCGCTCTGGCTGCTATTTTAGACAAGACTGTAAACAAAAACTGAAGAGGAACTCAGCCTCGGATTCATGCAGTACATGCATGCATCTTAACCTATGTGAAAAAACACACAAACACACACACATGCATACATTTTCACACATCTTTTTCTCTCTGACACATGCATTGCCACAAACAGGCAGACACTGGTCTGAGCTGACCTGCCTGTAAGGAGATTCACTTTTACTGTGTCTAAAATTCACCTCTCTGGGTGATTACTCATAAACTGGTTCAGATTTGGGTAAGGAAATTAGTTTTTTATGGTCTAAAAATGCCTTGTTGTTCAGCCACTTACACCTTGTTTCATTTTATGTATCATGTTTCATGTATATTTGTAAAAACCTGTAATGGACTGTTTCTTCGCCTTTGCAGACGTTTCCCAGTCTGTGAAAATCCCAGTGCTGATCGGCTCCGGAGTGACCTACGACAACATCCAATGTTACCTTTGTGCAAACGGAATGATTATCGGGTCTCATTTCAAAAAGGGTGGCCACTGGCCCAACGCAGTCGACCCGGAGCGTGTGAAAAAGTTCATGGGAAAAATGCATGAGCTTCGAAAATGAGAAGCTGATCAGTGACAGGTGCTATATCATATATATTTACTGTAGTGACACACACACTCACACACGACCACACACACACACACATTCAACCACATTCTACCTTAGAAAAACAAGATTTATTTGTATGTTTTGTACATTTTATAAATACACACAATTAGAAAAAAAAAACAATTAATTCATTGTATTTACACTCATGAGTTTATTATCAATAAATTGTATAACATAAAAAAGTGAGTACTCAATGAAAAGCAGTCTCAATACAGAACATGAACAGTGGTTTTGTTATCATTCCCTATGCTTCAGAGGCAACGGTTTTTCTAATGAAATTCACAGAGTATGGTTATGTTTTCAACAGGGCCAATTACTGTACAGGTCTATATAATATGAAATTCTCTTCTCTTGAAATTCTCGGCTCTTTAACTTGCTATATACTTGTCATAAGAACGTCTAAAGTCAAGGCACGTGACATAAAATGTGCATCATCATTTAGAATAAAGATCTACAGGTCTGACATTTTCTAATTCTCAAATTTAGATAAGGGTCACACAAACTGTGACGGTTTCAACACTTCTTCTTTTTATAAGCTTTATCTAATCTATCTAATCTAAACAAGTCAAACAGCTCAACTACTCTCATGTGATAGTAACCATGCTTGTTGTTAATGTCTCCAACTAGTCCAGTAATTTTTAGTCAAAAGGGGGGGCAAGATCAAACTAATTTCAACAAAGGAATCTCAACTGATTTTGTATCCTCAATATGAGGAAAAAAAGGCCCCAAAGCATCCCAGTAAGGGAAAGTTTTGAAAAATACCAAACTATGTCCCATTCCTATGCCTATTAATTTTTTCTCCCATAAATAGCATACATGTTTTAACATTTAGATAGATATCACTATGGAAATTAATGAGTTTCTTTAAGTTAGGCAATAAAACATGTAAAAAAGTTGTTTCTATTTTTTGTTAACTTGGGAAAATTGCTATAAATAACATGAATCCTTTTGTTTTGACTGCATATAAAGGTGCTGTAGTGTTACCAGAATGAAAAGTGGTTTGGTTTGGGCTGTGTTGGATTGACTAAGTGCCCTAGCACCATCAGTTTAAAAAAAACATGTGGACACTTCAGGGAATGAGCTACACAATCTCAGTGCAGATAGACCACCTCTGGCAAGGACCAAACTGAGATTGTGCATTGTTTAATCTAGCTATTTGTTTATTTCACTTTACTTTTGACTTTTGCTTTCTCCTAACCCTTGTCTCCAATTCTTTCCACAGACCTAACTCCCAGAAATGGTCTTACGGACAAAGCCCCAAACCCCATCACTCCATTACAAATTACAGTGATAAAGATTTATTTAAAGTTCCTTCTTCTCCTCCTTTATGCTAACAGGAACCCTAAATGGGTTCCATTTAGACCTTAATGCTAAGGGTTTTTATTTACTGAGAGATGTCAACAAGAATGAACAAGACATTTTCCCCTGCTATACTCAATGTTTAGGTCTGTTATATTTAGATCTGGTATATGTCTGCATATATTTTCCCATGTTAACAAGAAACAAAAACTTGCAATATATTTTTGTTTGTTTTAATGTAGATGTTTAACTTAGAAAAAGTGATATCTAAAGGTTAAACATGTTACCCTATTCACATGATGCATATACACATAAAAATTTTACTTTTTCAAAACCTCACTAAGAAAAAAAAATTATTTGCGTTTGCTTCTGTTGCAATATGTGTGACCTTCTTTAATAAAATGACTGGACTAAACCTTAGGGGCCAACAATGTCATCCATGATGTCAGGAGATCATTGATACGGCTCGTGAGGGTTGTAGTGCAGGTTGCCTACATAATGACAAAAGTTTATGTCTCTGTGGTTCATTTAGCTGATATCTAGCCATTTGAAGAATTATGTGTGAACTGTAGCAACAATGGGAAAAACCTGAGTGATTCATAGTCAAGGCACTGTGCTGTACAGTGAGTTGTGGTGAAGGCCGCCTGGCAAAATACCCTCGTGAGCAGGTCTCTGGCTCCTGCTCAGTAGTTGTACAGGCGCTGGCTGGGCTGCTTGAAGTGACCATAGCGTCTCTCGGCCGGAGAAAATCGCGTCTTAGCCATGTTCAGCCTGTGAAGGGCGCTGCGGCTCAGCTTCTTGTGCTCAGCCTGGGTCCTCGCCCTCTGGATGGCCAGCAGCTGGATGTTGCAGGGCAGCGGGATTCCCCAGGCAGCCAGACACCAGGAGATGTGCTGCCTCACTGCTACTGGCCTGGACAAACACAAGGGGAGTGTGACCTTATATGATGATAAGATATCAGAACTAAGAAATGCATTTTGACAGATCGTTTTACTGTACACTAGCTCTGTTCTTAATAAGAGGCAGTTTTAGAGTCCTTAAGTGATGCCACTTTTATCAGGTCCTCAAGAGTTCTTATTTCTCGAGAGGTTAGTTTAGGATAAATCCAGAGTGTTGTTAATGTCAGGATTAGAATTGAAAAAGTCCTGAACCTGTAGACCACACGTGTCAAACTCAGGTCCTGGAGGGCCGAGTAGGTGCAGTTTTTTGTTCCAACCAGGCAGTAACACACCTGATTCTACTAATCAACCAATAGAGCTCTTGCTGAGGACCTTCATTAGTAGAATCAGGTGTTACTGCCTGGTTGGAACAAAAACCTGCACCCACTCGGCCCTCCAGGACCTGAGTTTGACACCCCTGCTGTAGACACTTGCGTGTCTGCATAAATCTATTTTGGTATTGCGACTGCCTGCTAGCTATTCCTAATATATCTCAAAATAACTTGTCCTTACCTAAGGACTTTTGGTCCTTTAAACCTTCATTTAGTTATTGTTTGGCCACCGGCAGGCAGCAAAAGCAGCCTGAATGTACAACACTGACATGTTATTCTTTTAAGTTATTATGGAATTTTTGCAAAGATGTGTATATTTATACAAAGAACAGACACAGTAGAATTAGCCTTGATCTGGAGGATTTTTTCTTGTTTCAGCTCTACCTTTGCTTTCCAACAACTCCTGTGGAAAATATCTGTCTATGCTCACCAGCTAGTTTCAAATTTTTTTGGCGGTAGTGTACAGTAAGTTGATCTATTTTTTCATATTAAACAGAAGTGTTGGGACTAAAGGACAAGTAAAGTTTTGGTCTATAAAAGCAAAGGGGTTAAAAAGCTTGATAGAGCTGCAGGAGAGTAGAATCAGTCGTCAGTCATTTTCTTGCCTGCTAATCCTCACTAGGGTTGCAGCCGTCTGTTAAAGCCATTGCTAGCACATTACAGGTGAGAGGCAGGAATACGTCCCAGACAGGTCACACGCCTATCTTTCGGGAACTACAAAGAGTGTCAGCTTTAATGTATTGAGGGTTTATCAATACAAGTCACATCTTGCACTTTAGACACACATCCATTGATCTTATAAAAAGTAGTGAAACTTTGAGCCAACATAGATGAATTGCACTAAAAGTGCAATTTGGAAGCATTCTTAACAGCTCATAAAAATCACAACATCTAAAACAATATCCTTTCATGACAACTAAGCTAATTCCACCTTCCAATAAAGAAAGAGTGATGAATATGACCTTCACTGTGACTCATTATCTGTTGACATCAGTATTGACAAAAAGAGCCTAAAGGGTTAAAAAGTGTTTTCTCTCCCTCTTGTTATAAAGGTTGTTGTTTCAGATGGCCTTTTACCCACTGACAGATGACAGCTTCTGCTGTAGCAAATATTGACAGGCTGCTGCTGAATCCATGCAACCTTCATCACCAACAGAGTTGCTATTATTTTTAACATTAGTATTTTTTACCAGTAATTATTATTACAGACAGTTGAATGCTGACAGTTTTTTTACAGTGTGAAAGGGACTTAAAGGGCTTTGACATTAAATTGTGACTTTGATGATCTTGTGGGGTTATAATCTTATAAAATATATCTTTATTTGTATCTTCCCTGTAGGAGTCAACTGATAATATCATGATTGATCAGGTGTGTCTGTATCAGCAGACTAAGAAACTGTAGGTAATACAAATGATTGTTATTACAGAGAGAAAGGTAATAAAGTAAATGAAGTATTGGAGTTATGGAATCTCGCCAACATAACTCTAGTTTTGGGGACAGCTGGCATTTTCAAGCTCCATATGTAAAAATACATTATACATGTATGTGTACAAGTTATACATATGTGAGCTGGTTCCACCTAGAGGAGTCCTCATCTTCAGAGTCTTCTTCCTCCTCCTCCTCCTCTGCTCCGCTCATCCTGCTTCTTATTTGGTAGACGGACATGCTGGGGTGTTCAATCAGTAGGTTCTCCAGGGGGTCCACCTCAGGGGCTGAAAGTGGCCTGTTCTCTGCAAGAACAACCGGATTTTAAGCATAACAAGCATATACTTTTCCTTTACTGAGCCAAAGATCTTTAGACTAAACACTAGGAAAAGTTTATCAGTAACCTGGTAGATTAACAATCACCCATGATCCCTCCTCAAACTCCTCAAAATGGGCGCCCGCCATCTGAAAGTCATCACTGGTGTTCCCAAGCAGTTGAGAAAGGAACTTTCTGAACATTTTCACGCCTCTTTTGCCGTCTGTAAAATAAAAACAGAAAATAGGTGACTTGCGAAGAACACAGGAAGACAATTTTGCATCCTAGAAGCCGTAAATGAATGACAAACTGTGAGTAACCTGAGTCTGATTGTTATAATAACAGGAAGCTCAAATTCGATTTAATTCATGGGCAACAAACTGTAGTTTCTCTGGTTCCAGCTTCTCAATTCTAATGGTCTTCTAGTTTCTTTAGTCTTCTATAATAGTAAACTGATGATCTGTGGGTTGTGGACTGTTGGCCAGGACAAAAAGAGACATTTCAGGTTGAATCTTCAGCTTTGGCAAACAGTGATTGGCATTTTACACCTTTTCATGGACCAAACAACTAATCATTTGATCTTTTAAGTAATCAATAGTTTAATTGAAATAGTCTTAGATACAACCCTTATAAATAACAACACCAGCAAGCTTATTCTCCTTTTTATGTAAAGAAATACATAAAAATATGTACACAATAAATTTACCTTCAAATTACAAAACAAGGGAGATGAGATAAGAACAACCATGAAATCTTATTTATTTCATATTCAGTCAATATGCTGTTGCATTTCAGTTCAAAACATTTATTTACTTAACAAAATTAGTTTTTTAAGCAGTAGATGAGGTCATTTCCTGCCTCGCAAACCATTTAGCTATTTATTTTCTGTGAATAAACAGGAACTGATTAATTTTCTGTCACACTTTGTGCAGTCATCCAGTAGGCTAGATTGAACCCTTTAATGGGCCAGTTCTGGCCACCATACCACATGTGTGACACTCTTGTTACATCAGGTTAGAACGCACGTGTCAAACTCAGGTCCTGGAGGGCCGAGTAGGTGCAGTTTTTTGTTCCAACCAGGCAGTAACACACCTGATTCTACTAATCAACCAATAGAGCTCTTGCTGAGGACCTTCATTAGTAGAATCAGGTGTGTTACTGCCTGGTTGGAACAAAAACCTGCACTCACTCGGCCCTCCAGGACCTGAGTTTGACACCCCTGGCTTAGAAGTACAATGGCTCCACCTTAAGGCCACATGAAGAAACACACACAGGGCCTAATCCCTGATCTGTATCAACAGCTGCTCTGCTGGCACAGAAACCAGAGCAGGTCAAGTTATTGTGTCACAGTGACATGGGGTCACTGGGTCAGAAAGAACATGGTGGTACAGATGCAAAAATGTCACTTATTGCAGTCCTACAATATAATCCATGATTCCTGGTGGACATTCCTTCCATGAAAAAGGGAAGTGAGTCTGTGTAACCCCACACTAGCAGATGATTGACCTTTTGTCCCAAGCTGACGACCCTGGAGCCTGGTTTCATTTGCACCAACACTGCTTGTTTGTTTTAGTTTGTCTGTTGTATAGATGTCCATCCTGTACTTGCATGAAGATATTTAATTCATAATGTTACAGATTGTGAATGCATCAGCAACAATAATCTATTATTTACCAACATAACAACCGCAGTAGCTGTTTGCCTGTCTAACAAATGCTTTCACTTTTGATCGTTAACTGCAGTTTCTTGATAGTATTTCTGTACAAACACTTAAGTGTGAGATTTTTTACTTGTATTGTAGTATTTTTGCACTGACTTATTAAACTTTTACTTAAGAAAAAATATTTGTCTGTGGTTTACACGTTTTTCTCTTAGATCTGCAATATGTCACATACAAGATGGTACGACCACTACAAAATATGCAAAAATGATTACTATTCGTACTGATAGTTGTTGCATTATTAAATATACATTTTACTGTGGTTGTTTCAGACTAAATAGATCCATAAATAGACCCGGGTTTCCCCCTGGTGTCTTGATGCCTTTCTGTCTATTAATCAGTGTCTGTTCCTGTCAAACATACTGCAGGACACTGGCTGAACAGCAGCGGCCTATTATCATCTGATATTTTCCATAATTATCATCTAACTATCGGCTGAAAGATTATTGTCGCCTCATTTCTTCAATAGAAGATACGATCTGAAATTGATATTCTGGTCAAATAATAGACAAGACAAAAAGGGTCATCGGCAATCAGATCCCTCAAAGCCAACAGGATTGTTAGAAGAGAACAAAAGACAAAATGGGATTTAAGTCTCAGAAAAAGACGTTATTGCTCGTTGTCACGTAAATATTAAGATTCTGACTCACCTGTAAAGAGGAGATTTATGGATGTATATATTTTCTGTGGAACGGTGTGGTTCCGTTCTGCACCTTTGTTGCTGTTCCACAGATTGTTTTGATCGCAAAGTTGTTTATCTGCGAGAGCACCTCCCTGTGTACTGAAACGTCGCCGTGACCCCGCCCACTCAGAGGGGGGGAGGGGACGCGAGTGCGCTTCATTGCCTACGTAAAACGTTAACAACAATCCTGTTTACACGGATTTGACGATATAAAGAACTACATTTTAAAATACTACATGATATTAACAATATTGTTGCTAGATTTCTAAATGTCAAAATGTATTTTACTTTACAATATAGAAAAAAATACATACTGCTTATGAAATGTCTCTAAAAATTTTGGAGTGAAATCACTATTTTTTAATCTCAAGGTATTATGTGTCCTTATAGTAGCCCATTAGATACTGATTTTGAACACCACTGACACGGTCAGTGGGTTGTGTTGTTGCTTCAAGGCAAGAAGGTCACAGGTTCAAGTACTTGGGCTGGGAACTTTCTGTGTAGAGTGTGCATGTCATCTTCTTTGGTTTGGTTCCCTGGCTCCCCCCAACACTGTAAAAACATCCTGAGGTTAATTTAAGATTCTAAATTGCCTACTATATATATAGTTTTTTTCACATTACTCAACATTAAAATCAACATTACTGTCAGTTATGACAAGATAATAATATTAAACATATTTATTTACACTTTCCGAGTGCCTTCAAACTAATAAAATTGTCACTCAAGGAACGGAAACTCACCATAAATAATGATCACTTAATAAAATGTATAATTTTATACAAAATGCTAATAAACAAGCTAATAAACAACGTGTTTCATCATGCCTGAGTTGAAGAGTCCTAGAGCAGGAAGTAAACTACAAATCCCATCATGCAAATCAGGAGGATCAGAAGTTGAGGAAAGAAAAACTATCGTCGCGTCCTGCCTTTTCAGGACAAGATTGCAGGTAAAACATTACTCTTATTAGCTCCGTAACAAAGACGTAAACTTGTAGAGAAAAGTCTGGAGCCATTGTTACGGTATAAAATGTGACAGTTATCTAGGGACTTTTCAGCCGAATGGTTGGTGGCGGCGGCAGCTGATAACTGAACAGAAAAATAGAAACAACTATATATCCGGTGTTGATCATTCAATTTAAGATCTTTTTAAGTAATTTATGACTTTTAAACAGCTCCTGTCACCAAGATAACACACATACGCGTTTTGCAGAAAGTCATATGTAAACACGGTCACTCGTTGAAATGAACCATGGGCTGTTGCCGCCCTGAGTCATATTTAGTTCTGTATCAAAATATAAAGTATTATGGTAGGTTGGAGCAGTTGTTGAGTATTAATTGTTGTTTTCAGATTCAACTCCTTACCGAGTTGAAAAGTCCCTAGATAACACTGTCACATTCAACTCCTTACCGAGTTGAATCTGACCTAACAAACATTAATAAGATACCATAAATTGTAAACCAGAATCCCTAATGATACTAAGCGCAAACTCCGTTCGAAAATATAATGTCGGACACATACACATGATCATCTAGTTTCATAATGTAGGTAAATTAAATGTTTTTCGTTTACACTATTTGACATTTTGTGTCAAATAGTTTTTTGGTGTTTTTTGGTACGAAAAAACATCTAAACATCTTTTACGGCTGAACTTAAAAGTAAAACTAAAACTAAAGCAAAATGTTTCTGACACCGGAAAAACAGGAATTAGTATTACAGGTTCACACAGCAACAACTACCTCTTATTTTCTTGTAGACATGTCTGGGTGTCTTTGGCATGTACCATTTGCAGAACACTACATCATCACCCTATTAAAATATTGAACTAAGTTTCAAGAGTTTTTGGCCTAAATCATCTATTAATGGTGCTGCCACACCTGGTAAAATCACTGTAATCCTTACCTGAAAAGATCATATTCCTTATTCCTTATAGGACAATGGCCATTTTTTTTGCCTACATTAAAATTTCAGAATAAAATGACCACTTAGCAAGCTATCATAATGGGGGTGCTTCAAGAATCAAGAAGCTATAAACATTTCTGAATTAATTTCCATCAAACCAAAAGGCTTTAGTCTATATTTTTTGTCTACACACACACACACACACACACATATATATATATATGGAAATTGATTCTATATTAGAGTTGCAGGACTGTTGGATACTTATTTTAATTTATTTTCTTTGGGAGTTTGCAAAACTTACATTATCGAAACATATGATGAGCAAAGTTGACAGGATTTAGTGTCTGCCACATACTAACCCATTCCTGAGGGAGCAGGTGATCTATCCTTTTCACTGTAATCAGTACTAAAGGCAGACTTTTTTTTAACTCTTAACTGCAAAACCTTATTGCACAAAACATCTAAAGCACTGCACTGAAACTGTAATTTTTATTTTGTCTCATGCTAATGACAACATGCCTTTTTTCCCATTACTTCATGCAGAGATGGCTCCACAGATGGATGATGTCATGCGTTTGTGCTGCGAAATCTCAGCTCATGATAATATAAAGATCGCAGTGAAAAACTCCACCAAAGGAGCAATTGTGGCAGGAGGAACTGCCTTCCTTGGAGGGCTACTTGGTGGACCTCCAGGAATCGCTGTTGGTGAGAATAAAAAAGAAAGCCAAGAGTTGCTTGTTCACACATCAAGAAGACACAGAGTAACACTGATGTTCATGTTGTGAGTTTTCAGTATTTCTTTATAAAACCGTAAAGTTTCGGTCTTTAAACTAAAATCGCAAGCTATAGGTTGCAAAAATGTGTGTGAGCCCAAAATGAAGTGCTGAAACCCCCAGCTGTCGGAAGATCAAGATGCACAACCAGTGTGTGTGTGTGTGTGTGTGTGTGTGTGTGTGTGTGTGTGTGTGTGTGTGTGTGTGTGTGTGTGTGTGTGTGTGTGTGTGTGTGTGTGTGTGTGTGTGTGTGTGTGTGTGTGTGTGTGTGTGTGTGTGTGTGTGTGTGTGTGTGTGTGTGTGTGTGTGTGTGTGTGTGTGTGTGTGTGTGTGTGTGTGTGTGTGTGTGTGTGTGTGTGTTCAGTTATCACTTGACGGTGCAACATGGGGTCTTTTTTTTATTTGTGGCCTTTAAACTCCAGACAAGTCGGCAGGAGTCTAATGCATCAACTCCTGTTTAGTTTGTACAAGGAAGATACTGTGGGTTGAAAGAACTGAGGCAGACAACATTGATTGTAATAGGATACGATTCATAAAGAGATTGAATCAGGACTGACACAAAACTCAATGGAATTATTAAGCGCAATTTAAAATGGGCAAATGTAATATATATAGAAAGGATAGGTGGTGGTGCAGTAAGAGGGAGAGAATGAGGACAACAAACGACATTGGAGGAGGAAGGGAGGGATGAGAACTATGTCAGACTCGAGAGCCACAATATAAGAGATGAAGGGGCCGTTTGTTCAGTTGCCAGGATATCTATTTATAAATTAGAGTGTATGGGAGTGGCTGTGTAGTGGTGGGAGAGGCTGGTATGGGAGGTACTGGTCCATAATTGAATTATGTAATGATTCTGGGCTTGAACATAGAGAGCTCCGTGGACAATAAGCCAACAGGAGAATAGCTAGTTACTCCCTGACATCAGCGTTTCAGTCCATAACTATGTTGCGGAAGAAACTATTTGTAGTCTGATTATGTTGTATCTCAAAGTGTTGAAGTAAACATTTAGACTTTATTAGCAAATGATCACGAATATACAGTGTGCAAAATATTTTTTTTGTTTTATGAAATTATTGAAACTCAGTTTATTTCATTTAATGTCATCACATCACGACCCTCCTTCTCTTTATTATTACTAAGGTGTAGCTGCTCCCATTATCATTTCTCTGGTGAAAATTAAATTCTTCTTCACTCAAGGTGATATTGCAGCAGTAAATGCTTAAACCAACTCATATATGCCAAGGCTGTTTTTTAAGTTATTTCTTTTTTCAGCTGAGGACATGGGAAACACAAGTCTAAGGTATTTAAAGCACAGTGACAGACTCTGTAATCACTGGTCCGCAGTTGCTCCAGTTTATTTGAAACAATGATCGGTAGTAAAAGAGAACTGAATTAACCAGCCTCCTGCTGCTGGCTAATTCTAATAGGTACCTTCTGGGTCTTTGGAACAATGTTCATCCCATATAACGTTATTAATTTGTGAAAATTGCACGTATCCTAACCCTAACTCTGAAAAGATGTGCTATGCATCTTCAGCAACTTCTGTGCATCTACAGATTTTTCTCCAGATATAGCCGCGACTCATTTTGTAATCGGGTATTTTGCCAAAAAAGGCCAATATAGAATGGATGAGGATAAGCACAAGTAGCAATGTGCAAACATGTTGATCCATAATGATTTAGAATTGTGGCTTCCTTCTACTAGAAGATAAACGTTGATAAAACATTAGACCAATTTTGCTTTGTTCACTGACCACACTCAAGTTGATGTGTTAATTAGTAAAAATTGTATTGCCCGGTGCAGACCAAACAAACTAGCCGTGTGAGAAAATGGAAAAGCTTGTCCACCTTAAAGGCCAGTTTTTCTCACGTGTCACAAACTTTAGGGTTAATTCCCTTCATTTTAGTCAAAGGGTTGCAGCCAGACCCAGGAACTTGTATTGGGTCTTGAGGTGTTGCAGCACCTATTCTCTGACAGATATTTTGAAATGCACACTGCTGTGTTCAGATACAGTGAACTTCATATTTTCTGCTCCAGTGGCTAGACTCATTGGCGCACAACTTTAAGTTGCAAAAACATAAACCTGTACTGGCCAATTACAAATTAGAGGTTTATTCATCCACTAACCCAAGCCTAATTACCTCAAAAATAAAACAAGAAGTAAACTGTGATAAAACTTCAGCTAGTCAAGTCTTTGCTGTTACATTTAACATTTTTTCAAATATTTACTTCATCTAATGGAAACCAATCTGCTAGATGGAAAAAACACATCTAACACAGGAAAGTCTTCGGCAGTCTTGTATCTTCATAGTCTGGCTAGTACTACACCGGACCTTTGACTTAATCTTTTGTAATCTTTTTTAAAAATTGTATTTTTTTTTACTTTGCAAAGAAAGAAAAAAAGTCACACTAGAATGTTAAAAAGGGTTTGAGTTTTCTTCAAGTCACTGTCTTTACTGTAGGTCTATTTCTGCACATGCTTACATTTAATGTCTCCTGACTTCTAACAGTGCTTCTCTTTGTCTCTACCAGGTGGAGCAGTAGGTGGTCTATTAGGCAGCTGGCTGACCAGCGGTCAGTTTCAGCCTCTTCCTCAGATCCTGATGGAGCTGCCCCCCAGACAGCAGCAGAAGCTCTACAGTGACATCATTGCCATCCTAGGAAACCTGTCCTGGACGGACGCAGCCCAGCTCATCGCCTTGGTGATGGGCAACGCCTCGCTCCAGCAGCAGATCACTGCTGCACTGATCAGCTATGTCACAAGTGAACTGAGAGCAGAAGTGCGTTATCAAGACTGATAGTGACATGTGTCACCAGACAACTGGACTCTTCTACAAATGTGGAGTTTGATTTTTTTTTTATTGAATGGGGAGAACTGTGAAAACGATATATTTTACATTTTGATTGTATCACAATAATTCAGCTTTTGCTGTCTTTGAAATACTAACCACCAAGCAGTAATAACCTAAATTCATTACTCAAGAACGAATGGATTGTGACAATCAAACACATTGTTTTGTATGACAGTGGCAATTTTTTCTGTTTTTTTTTTTCCTTTGTAATATATTGTGTCTGTGGAATCTATTTATTCTGGACAAAAATAGAACCACACTCTGTATCACGGTGGTTACCTCAAGACAACATATCAAACATTTGACTCAGGACTGCAAGGGACTACTCTAACTAATGCACACTAAGATTTTACAATGTAAATCATGAATATGAATTACCTAATAAAATAAATCAAAGACAGAGTATACCAATATTGAAAATGAATTACAAATATGGTCCACATACGGTAAGGGGACTTTGTTTATGTAATTATCTATCTACCCATCTCTTTTTTCCACAACTCTTTAATAAATTAAATTTTTTTTGCAATTTTGTTTCTGATGTTCATTTCTATTAAAAATGTTCTGTGCTCACTTATGAATGAGCATCCACTTTCACATGACACATTTAATCAATTAGAATAAATTGTTGATCAATCCCAGATGTCATCTGAGACCTCTGCTATTCACTGTTAGTGTTTTCAAGTTCTTTTGTATTACATAGAATAGTACTCACATTAGCAGGGATAATTATGGTTTATATAAATTATTAAATTTCACACCTTGACACAACGAAATAGAATCCTGCATCCTGTTTGTGATCTTGACAATTAACTGCTAGATGACTTCACTAACTCCAAGCCAGTTCATCTTCTGTGTCTCTGCTGGGATCCACATGCCAATAACATTCTTAAACCATAGGATACCCAAAAGTCTGTGTCCACTCTGCTTAACATTATGTGAAACCTCATATCCAGCAAAACAATCCACATAAAAGGAGAAATGGTTGTGAGCATAAACACTTTTTAAACATGGTAGTGTTAAAGTTAGTGTCTGTTGTGCGTGTTTTGGAAGACAAGGACACATCAAATATGTTATCGAGGCACATGACAAAAGTACAATTTATAAAACAGAAAATACATAGAATGGTACTGAAATATAGAAATATTACCAGTTAGGCAGTGCTTTGTGAATAAATGCATTTAGGTAAAAGTTGTGAGACAGTGCGGTAGTGCTTTAAAATTTAAGAATATAATTATATCCATTAGAGGCTCTTTCTGTACTCAATAGTAGAGTAAGCTCAAAAGGCACAACTGTGTGAAGGATGATCAGGGCCAGAGTTTTAAAGATGTGAGGGATAAAAGCTGACATTAAATTCCATCACTATCAGAAATCTATGACCATTTGCTACCTAATGTTCTAAAGTTGTTTTTTTTTCCCCATTTGTTTCAACTATACATGTAAAATTTCTGTTGTGGGAATTTGTAGCCTACAAATTTCCACAACAGAACAAAATAATGTACCATTAAAAGCCTTCCTCGCATAGCTTTGCCTTTGGCAAGGCAAGGCAAGGCAAGTTTATTTGTAGAGCACAATTCATACACAGGGAAATTCAAAGTGCTTTACAGTTACACAAAATCACAAAAGGAGAGTGTAGATAAGATACTTTTAGTTTTCATATGCACGGTTAAACAGAACTCTTTTCAGCCTGGTCATAAACATTGTCAGAGTTGAGGCCTGTCTCACATTCTCTGGAAGACTGTTCCAGATTTTAGCTGCAGAAAACTGGAATGTAGCTTCACCGTGTTTAGTCCTGACTCTGGGCACCTGCAGGAGACCAGTCCCTGAGGTTCTCAGGGTCTTAGATGGCTCGTATGGCTCTATCATGTCATAGATGTACTTTGGTGCTAGACCATGAAGAGACTTGAACACAAGTAAAGCTGTTTTAAAGTCTATTCTCTGAGTGACAGGAAGCCAGTGCAGAGACATGAGCACTGGACTAATATGGTCATATTTTCTGGTTCTGGTCAGGACTCAAGCTGCAGCGTTCTGAATATTCTGTAGTTGTTTAACAGCTCGTTTAGAGAGACCAGTGAGCAGGCCATTGCAGTAGTCTAACCTGCTGGAGACAAATGCATGGATCAGTCTCTCCAAGTCTGGTTTAGACACTATATTTTTGATTTTGGCAATGTTTTTTAAAATGGTAAAAGGCTGTTGATATTGTTGACTTTATGTGGCTGTGAAAGTTCAGGTCTGAGTCCATTAGCACCCCTAGATTTCTAACCTGTGTTTTTGGTTTTAGAGAACGAGACTGAAGGTGACTGATTACACGTCTCTTTGCTTCAGTGGCCCAAAGACGATTATTTCAGTTTTTTCTGAGTTTAGCTGGAGAAAGTTGTTTTGCATCCACACAGTGATTTGTTCGATACAGCGACAGAGTGAATCCACAGGCCCATGTTCACCTGCTGTCAGAGACACATAGATCTGAGTGTCGTCTGCATAGTTGTGGTAAGACACATTGTTGCTGCGTATTAGTTGGCCTAACGGAAGCATGTACAAATTGAACAGGAGGGGCCCCAGGATCGAGCCCTGGGAAACACCACAGGTCACAGACATTTTGTCTGAAATGCAATTTCCAATTTCAACAAAGTAAGTTCTGTCCTCAAGATACGACTTAAACCAGTTTATAGCAGGACCAGAGATTCCCAGCCAGTTCTCCAACCTCTGTAAAAGAATATCATGGTCCACAGTGTCAAAGGCAGCGCTCAGGTCCAGCAGAACTAAGACTGAGACTCTGCCTGCATCTGTGTTCAGGCGGATGTCATTTATCACCTTGATCAGAGCTGTCTCAGTGCTATGGTGAGGTCGAAAACCAGACTGGGAAGTATCAAAAGCGTTGTGAGATAGGAGAAAGTCACTTAGCTGCCGATAAACTTTTTCGAGGACCTAAGAATGGCAGGTTTGATATGGGTCGGTAGTTGTTTAAAACTGTGGCATCAAGACTGTTCTTCTTTAGGAGAGGCTTAATAACTGCAGTTTTGAGGGCTTTTGGAAATGTTCCTGTCTCCAATGAGATGCTAACTAGATTACTAACTTCTACTAATAAGCTGTTCAACACAGACTTTAGAAATCCAGTGGGTAACTCATCAAGGCAGCTTGTGGATGAACTCAGACCTGAGATGATCTCTTCGACTGTTCTGTCAGTAACAGGAGTGAAATGTGTCAGCTCGAGGTGTTTAGGTGGATGAAGGGTTATTATCTGTGTGGTGGAAATGATTGCATTCTTAATACTCTGAACTTTATCACTAAAGAATTTCGCAAACTCATTGCACTTTGATGTAGAAATTAGTTCTAATGGCAGTGAAACTGGAGGGTTTGTTAATCTGTTTACTGTAGCAAACAGAACTCGAGCATTACCCTTGCAGTTGTTGATGGTTTTAGAGAAATATCTCTCCCTTGATTTTTTCAAAGTCTGGTTAAACATGCATAACTTCTTTTTATAGATCTCTAGATCAACCTGGAGTTTTGATTTGCGCCATTTCCGTTCGGCTCCCCGGCACTCTCTCTTTTGTGCCCTGACTGAGTCATCATTTCTCCATGGTGCCTTTTGCCTGTTTTTAACCTCTCTAACCTTGAAAGGGGCAACGGTGTCCAAGACATTTAAAACACTCGATGTATAGGAGTTCCACAGATCATCAACATTAGAACCAGTGGTATTTTCAAAAGCAATCATTTCCAAAAAATGTGCCCTTGTTTTGTCATTTATGAGTCTTCTTCGAACTTTTTTTGGCCCAGCTGCCGGCTTTGGTGTAACAGACAGGTCAAAGAACAAACAAAAATGATCAGATAATGCGACATCCATGACATTAACATTTGAAGCAGTAACCCCCTTAGTAATGAGCACATCCAGTGTGTGCCCTCTGTTGTGAGTGGGCTCAGTCACATGCTGAGTTAGACCAAACATTTCAAGGACAGCATTGAGTTCTTTAGCTTGTCTGTCGCTGGCTACATCCACATGTACATTTAAATCACCTGTTACAACAAAATGGTCAAATTCAGTGCACAAAACTGAAAGTAGTTCTGAAAAATGATCAATAAAACAATTCTGAGGTGGCTTGTAGATAGTGACATGAACTATGGACGCTTGTTTTAGCTCCATTTTGACAGACACATACTCAAATGAAGAAAACAACCCAAATGACAATTTGTGGGTGACTATATTCTCCCTGAAAATGCTACAAACGCCCCCATCTCTTTGGTTTTGTCGTGTTTCAAACTCAAAGGTATAGTGAGGTGGAGTAGACTCAATCAGGACTGCGTTACCTGTACTATTATCAAGCCACGTCTCGGTTAAGAACATAAAATCAAGATCATTAGAAGAAATAAAATTATTAATTAAGAAAGAATTGTTATTTAAAGAACTGACATTGAGTACAGCATGTTTGAGACTGATCTGAGTTTCCTGGGCTGGGTTGGGCTCTAACTTCTTACATATGATGCATACATATGGATAAGATTTCTCTGCTCAGACCCTCTGACTGTCCCTCTCTGTTTTAGTCTACGTGATGTGACAGTACAGATTGGTTTTGCAGAGATCACTTCCTCCCTGGACCTCCAGTTGGGTTTAAAGTGAGTGGTAGCAATGCAGAGGCCCTTTACATCCTAGACAGCAGCAGTGACGCTGTTGGAGATAACAGCTTGGGCCGGTGGTGGAGGCCGAGCTGGAGGGGCTCTGCTTCTTGGAGCAGGCTTAGGAGCGGGAGGAGCATGATACTTTGCTCCTGAAACGTGTCAAATTTTGAAGCAAGAAGTTGAGGATAGCTTCCTCGTTCTGTGCAACATTATTTGAACCGCTACAAAAAGTAAAATGTCTTACAGAAATGCTCTCAGAACAGTAAAATATTGAACTCACTGTTACACTTACATCAAAATGTTTCAATGAGAGAAAAGGCAGTAATAAAGCAGCAGCAAAAACAGAAAAAAACAAAAAACTTTGGAGCTGCAGAACACTAAAGAGAAGCATTCAGAGCTTCTTGCACCACCCGCATCATGTTGGCTAAGGTGCTCACAGTAAGTATGCGCACACGTTAGTAAAGCTGTTTGCCAAAAATACATTTCTTTTCATTTACATATAGAGCAAGTCTATATAAAAAAAAAAAAAAAGAATTTACACTGTACAAAACATAGACTCCAATCTGAAGGGGTACTAAGAACGTAAATGTGAAGAAGTAACGTTTGTCTAGAACTGTTCAGAGAGGAGATCACACAGTCTCTGAGACACAGATTCCCTGCTGGTCCGGAGGGTGAGACGGTACATCTGAACAAAATAAAAACACACACTTAAAGTTTCACAATATATAGATATATTATGGTTCGATACAAAATTGGGTCAATGTGTGTGTGTTTACCATTACCTCTGCCTGTGTGTTGGGCTCCAGTCTAAGGAGGCAGCCGACCTGAGTGCTCTTAGTGTGGATGACTCCTGCGCCAACAAAGTTTTCAGGATTGGGATCTACCCCATCCAACAGAGCTACACCAAAGCCTAAGATCTGCAGGGAAAAGATAGGATCTCAAGAAATAGGGCATATTCAATGACTCCCTAGATAATAGGCCATGTAGTTTTGTGCAAAACATATTTCTACACAAATCAGAAGGACACATGAAAATGTAATCAAATGCAGCACAAGGCAACATTTATTGAAGGTGAAACCAAGTTCACAGGTCAACTAGCACCTCAAGGATTTTCATTCCAGTGAAGTTTGCTTCTTAGACAGCTCTCATTATGCTGTGCAGCACTATTTCTAAACTAACTATTTGTGAGAAGTACACCAACCATTCAATGTGAGCATGTTCCCTGGGATTTAGCAATAAGCTGCTGAAAAGCTGATATATATTCCAAAGAATGACAAATCCCTAATGACTGAGTCAGAACTGAAAAAAAATTGTGAATAGACACAGTTTCATGCAAATTTGAATTGTGCATGTGTCACTAATAAAGAGAGACCAACAAGAAAGGATGCATTGTGATGTGGACAAAACGCAACATTTGAGTTATTATATTGTATATTTACATTATTTTATTATGTTTGGGTGCAAGTGTATGTATGTGTTATAAACACCAATGTTTTGAAATGTGAATTCCAAATAAAAATAAAAAAGTGGAACAACAAATACCAAACTAAGTGCTTCAAAAATCTAATTTTTAAAGATCTTTTAGGATTTTTACTGTGAAAAAAATCAAAAATTTGATTAGGTCGCACAACCAGCTGGTACATGTGTATATATTTTTGAAGAAGGGTCCTTTGTAAAAAAAAATATTTTACCTTGGCCTTGGTGACCTCTGTATCCATCGAGTGTCTGGCTTTAAAAATTTTCTGAACCTCCTGCTGAGGACTGCAGAGAGAAGGGAAGATGTTTAGTTTTCGATGACCAGGACAAAATAACATGTTAGAATGGAACGCTGTTTATGACAAAGCCTCTGCTATAAATACCGTCAATGTGAAGCTCATTGTGTTAAATCTATGTTGATATTTGCATTCATTAATCAAGCAGCCTCACCACTCGGTGCTGCCAGAAAACTACAGAGTGTACCTTTAAATATGTATAGGGCCTCCTGAAACCACAGCTGTAGCCTTGTTATTTCTGAACACCTGATTTTTCATAATTTTTTTGTGTAAAATCTGAAATGGAGGGAATCTTCTTTCTTCTGCTGCACCCATGGTGTAAAGTGAACCTTACGCGCCAAGCTGTTTCCAGCGCTGGAAGAAGTCTTGAGATGTCATTTCAGTGGGCTGGAAAAACTTGTTAAGCATCACCGGGAGCTTCACTGCGATGTTCTGAAGGGCTCCACCATATCTGTGCACACAGATGATCAGAAATCAAAGTACAGACTTAACTAAATAAGAAAAATTCCACTCAGGCACCAACCTGAACTGGATGTCGAGCACCGGTGCATCTGTGAAGTCAGAAATGCACTCAATGTTGAGGATCTGCTGGACCTGAGCACCGCCTTCTATTATGGGGTCGACAGTCTTGGAGTGGACATTTAGCTGTGGAAGCAATTGTTAAGAATTCTTCTGATAATATGCCCTAGGGGTGGGATGGTTCATGAAAACCAAACAGTTCAGTTACATTTTTTTTGCTTCGGTTCGCGTGTGTTCTGTTCAGTTCATAATCATGAGCTGCTCATTTTCCTATTCTGCTTTTTCTAATAGGAAAAATACACTTGCCCTCCAGAGCAGCAGGTGGTGGTACTGTTGTGGCCAATCGCCTGTGGTAAACAGAAAGGAGGAAAGCAGCATAGCTTGGTGTAGCAGATAGTAAATGACAGACAGCAGATAATCAGTTGTTGTGGAAATTTTTGTAGGCATGGCAAGTGGGAAAGAGCCAGAGTTAAAAATGCACCAGCAGAACTTAATTGGTCTGCAGTGTGGCTGCATTTAGTGACCTACAATGTTGGCGGTAAGAAAGTTGTTGATAGTGTGCAGATCTATGATTAAACCCCCAGAGCCACAATATAAAAACTCTCCTGCAAAGCATACAAGCAAAGGGAACTAAGGCTAGTGCTGTTAGAGCCTATGCTTCTCTGTTAAAGAGAACATTGTTTGCCAAACAGATGAAACATGTTGGAATTATCAATGTCTCCTCTCTTTGAGCCAAAATCTTGTCTAAGTCTATTTTAACCTCGATCAACATATATCAAAACGTGATTTTTTTCCCCTAGTATGTACCTCAGCACACCCGCAGAGCTGAAGTGCACCTATACTGAGGAGGAACTTGGATGTGTGTTAATACTTAATTGCAGCACTTCCTGTGAGTTAGAACAGGACTGATAATGTGGTCAGAGTAGACTAATTAGGAACAGAAAGGATATGAGTTTTGAGTGCATCTGTACTGGACACCGATGAAGAAAAGCTGAAGAACTGGGTAGATGTCTTGTTGCCAAAGAACACATACATGCGACCTACGGTACAACAGAGAGTACCGTAAAATATACCTGCAACAATGAAGACATTAATTGAGAACAGAAATATGCACAAGTGATAATTTAGAGCTGCTTACCCAGATTCTGCCTGTATTCAGACTTAAGTCCAAGCTGTAAAAGCTGGTTCTCATAGAGAACACCGTTGTTCTTGCAAACAAATCTACAGACACACACGCACACACAGTTTTTGAGAACGTGCATATTTCCAATAATGAGGCAATTTAACCCAAAGCACTAAATGGGTTCAAAGATTATGCTATTTTTCTGCTGACTTCCCACCTGGAGAAATTTTCTTCAGTCACATCTACAGTAGCAGGAGTGGAGTTGTCAGAGAAGACGTCAATCAGCAGGCTGCCTCCTGCAAAGGGGGTGGAGTTCACATTCAGCAGGTCTGTGAAGGGGTGGTTGGAGCTCTGAGAGAGAAACACCAGCAAACATTATCTTTGATATATAGCACAGGAAAACATGAAACTTAGCTTAATCATATGTTTCCCAAAAAAATTATTAGTCGGTACACCTGAGTACTTTATTAGGAACCCAATTTACTGTAAATTCTACTTTTATGAAGCTTCTACATTTCCAAGTATTGTAGAATGATCACTTTCTGACTATGTCAACATAAAGTGAAAATGTGGAAGTTTTATAAAATTGGTATTCATGGCAGATCTGTTATATTGAATTAGATTGCACAGGAGCTCCTAATAAAGTGCTCAGTGGGTGTAAATAAGACAGCAATAGTTTCCACTCCAGCGGTAATGAATCAAATGTGTTATTCACTACACCATGCGTTGCTTCTAGCTACAGTATACCATGGTCCCAGCAGAGAGCATGATGGGACTAGAGGTGACAGGGCGGGGTCTGTTGGTGGGGAGAAGGTCGGTCATCAGTGAAGGAGAAGACTGAAGGAGAAAGAGAAGGAGTGGCACCGAGAGGAGAGGAAAGGGGTGAATAAGGGTAAAGAGAAGAAAGGACAAATAAAAGATCAAAGAAAGGCTTTGAAACATTGGGAAAATAAACGCTAACTGGTAATTATCAATACACAAAAAGAGCATAACTGTTGTGTGTTATATTTTATAAAATTGGCATGTATCATCAATCCCTGTTGTAATGCCTGACTGCAAAAGCCGCTGCCCCCAAGGTCTGTACATATGCAGTAAGGTTCAACTGGACAATGCATGTGTGCATGCTTCACACCTCAGGAAATACCTGTTACAGAAGGAGAATACAATCACAGTACCTTAACTGCACAATAAGTAAGACATCAATTACATATAAAATGAAAAAGCCATGGGATTATCCATCTTGTTGCTCAAAAATTCCAGTTGGTTCTTATTTTTTGTTTTGTGTTTTTTAAATGCTGTAATTGTACTGCACCCCATTTTTTCCTCCACAATTTTATTATATAGGACATAATAGTGCGATGACAAACCTCAAAGGGGTACAGACAATAAATGGGAAGAATATATATATATTTATTAAATAAATAAATATAAAAAGAGCCCACGTGGTAAGAGTTTTAATTGCTTTTATATAAGTAGCGGGTTTAATGGTTACTGCACCCCCAGTTGTCCGTTTATGCTTGAAATTATGTACATTGCCCCTTAGTGTTAAAGGGAGGACACATTCCTATTACTGATTCGGGTTTCTTAGTTGTATGTAAACTGGGACAAGGACAGATGTCTGATTAGACACTAAAAAGAAACAAATTTTGAGAATAGCTTGATTAAGCTGTGCAAGTAAATGCACTGAATGAGAGGACCCAACCTATGTGTCATGTGAATTGATGTAATGATCAGTGCTGCCATGGAACTACCTTGTTTGGGACTTCACTGCTCTCACTGTTCTCTGTGCTGCCATTGACGTTCCGCCGGGCATCATCGATGTCAGGCAGGTGGCCTGGACCCTTTTTCCTCTTCAGCTTGGCCAGGATTGAGGACTCTCTTTCTGGGAATGGAGGCATCTCTTCTAGGACTGTGGCCTGGTAAAGACAGAGAGGGGGAAAGTTTGGAAACTGACAACAGACAGATGGATGTGTGTATTCTATCAGTATTTTATCACTATCCCTGTAGAAATCACTGACCAATATATCTGTGCTGGCAATGCAGCTGAGCCTCAGGTACTCGACTGCTCTCTGTTGAAGCTCCACGTCAGCATTGCGGAGCTGGCTGTCTGAGCGCAGGACGTCCTGGATAGTGGCCTTCACTTCTGGAAACAAGTTGATGAACTTGATGTAGGCAGACAGCAACAGCGCTCTTGTCGGCACAGAGCACAAGTGGAACTTGGAGTGGAGAAGGTTGAACTGGACCAGAGGGCTGAAGGAGAAGACAAAACAGTCATTCTTCTTATCTTTTAGGTCAGCTCTATGCTGGTATTTCCAGTTTATCTTAAACCATACTGAATCATTTTCATAAGAGAGAGACATAAATTCCAATGGCTATGATCACACTAAAGGCAGCATTGAAGCAGCCCAACCATTAGTTTTCATGCTAAAAAAACTCTTAAAAATCTATGTATTACTGACCAAAAGTTTTTTTAGGTTGACAATGCAGAATTTCGTCATCCATGACAATAACTGTTTCAGAGATAGTCTGGTTGGTGCCAACACAAATCAGAATTCTTAGCACCACTCCCGCTCAATATCGTTGTCTATTACAATGATTCACATCAACTGCTAATAAAAAGGGACATCACCCAACCTTACTCTCTGTACTTTTTCCTGTAAAAACATGTTGTGAGTGCCATAAATGAAAATCCATTCAAATCAATTGTTTTGGTAGGAGGGCAGTGTGTTTGTTGTACAAATGATTGGACAAACAGCTTAAAAAAAGAAAAAAAAAATGTAAATGCTGTTTGTACCTTGAGCGCGAATCACCAGCGATCAGGTTACCAAACTCTCCCAGGATGTAACCTCCCACTTTAACCAGGTTTTCATGGCAGGCAGGAGTGTGCAATGCCTACAAGTGTTTATAAAGCATCGGGTTAAAAACAACATGAAGAAAACACAATGTCACAGAGTCAAGTAACATTCAAGAAATAATACAATACTACTTCGCACTGTACAGGCTCCTTAAGGATTTCTTGTTGTCCAAGTTATTTCAGAACTCTGGATGTTTATATACCCCACCAACCTCTGGTCCCCTATGGACACACATGCTGAGAGATCTGCTCATAACTCTGACTGCCAATCTGTGATGGCACAAAGATCAATGCTAACCTCAAAAACAGTCTTTGCAGCATAGCCTTGGACGTCATCTCGGTTTATGACGATCTGGATGACCCGATACCACACCTCCTCACTGACGTAGTCCCCAGCAATGCGGATCAAGTTGAGGATGGTGTCCACGTACCAGGTATAGTCCACAGCATATTTCTCTGCCAGGACGGCTACCTTGAGCACCTGAGGAAGAGAGAAAACTGATTGAGGACGAAGGAAGAATAAAGGGAACCAATACAATGTTGTACTCATGTGAATGACCCACTATTTCCTCTCTGATGGAGTAATCGGCAGTCTCCAAGTAGCTCAGCATCTCTGCCACAATCTGCTTGGCGTTGCTGCGGTCACACATGGCATAGAGCAGATCCACGGCCCGCTGGCGCACACTCACATCTCGCTCTGTCTGTACAGAACACACATACAAAAAATATGTAATAATAAATGGCACCGGTCTACCAGATGTGATCAGCTCTAGCTGCTTAAATTACATTTTATTGTCTTTGAAACCATGTTAGATTTCGCCCACTCAAAGCACTTCACAATACAAGTGTTCATTCATTCACCCACTGATGGCAGCAGCTATATACAGTATCACCCGCACATCAGGAAACTGATCACCATCAACCCAACCCCCTCCCCAACACACTCGGGCACACAGCCCCCCATCTCCAGCCTGTCCCTCACAGCACTACAGGTGAGGAACAAGTTCAGGAGGATGAAGACGAGGAAGGCTGCAGGTCCAGATGGCATCAGTTCCAGGCTCCTGAAATCCTGTGCAGACAAGCTGAGCAGGATTGTAGGGCATATCTACAACATGAGCCTGAAGCTGGGGAAGGTGCCACAACTGTGGAAAACATCCTGCGTGGTACCCATCCCCAAAATGCCACACTCCAAGGACCTCAGTGACTACAGGCCGGTGGCACTAACGTCCCACCTGATGAAGACACTGGAGCGCCTGGTCCTCCACCATCTCCGCCCCCTGGTGAGCCCACTGATGGACCCCCTCTAATTTGCTTACCAGCCTGACATCGGGGTGGACGATGCTATCATCTTTCTCCTCCACCGTGCTCTTTCCCACCTGGAGAAGCCTGGAGGCACTGTGAGAATCATGTTCCTTGATTTCTCCAGTGCCTTCAATACGATTCAACCAGCACTCCTGGGGAACAAGCTGGAGAACACTGGGGTGGACCGTCACCTCACATCCTGGATTCTGCACTACCTCACCAACCGTCCACAGTATGTGAGGACACGGGACTGTGTATCCAACACAGTCGTCTGCAGTACGGGGGCCCCACAGGGAACGGTCCTGGCTCCATTCCTCTTCACCCTCTACACTGCAGACTTCGCCTACAAGTCACCAACCTGCCACCTGCAGAAGTTCTCCGATGACTCTGCCATCGTTGGCCTCATTGAGGATGATGACGACAGGGAATACAGAGAACTTACGCAGGATTTTGTTAACTGGTGCCAGCGGAACCATCTCCAAATCAACACGGGGAAAACCAAGGAACTGGTGGTGGACTTCCGCAGGCGGGCATGCAACCCCCCGGCACCAGTGAACATCCAGGGAATGGACATTGAGATGGTGACATACTACAAGTACCTGGGTGTTCACCTGAACAAAAAACTGGACTGGACGGACAACACAACTGCTCTACAAAAGAGGGGCCAGAGCAGGCTCTACCTGCTCAGGCGGTTGAGGTCTTTTGGAGTGCAGGGGACACTCCTTAAGACATTCTATGACTCAGTTGTGGCATCAGTCATTCATTATGGGGTGGTCTGCTGGGGAAGCAGCATAATAGCTGCAGACAGGAAGAGACTGAACAAGATCATCAGGAAGGCCAGCTCTGTCCTGGGGTGCTCCCTTGACCCGGTAGAGGTGGTGGGAGAGGAAAGGATGATAAGGAAAATATCATCAATGATGGAAAACCACTTCCACCCCATGCAGGACACACTCTCTGGACTGACGCGCTCCCTCAGCAACAGACTAATCCATCCAAAGTGTCTGAGGGAGCGATACCGGAAGTCCTTCCTTCCTGCAGCTGTCAGACTGTACAACAAGTACAGCTCAGTAACCCCCCCCCCTAACAGAAAAAATGGACATTGTATACATAGACCAGTGCAATACATTTATATTTATATATATCTGTATATTGTTTTTAATTTAATTTTTTTTTTTAATTTTTTAATTTTTTTGTAACTTTTCTAACTGCTGCTGTAGCACTGGGAATTTCCCCACTGTGGGACAATAAAGGAGCTATCTAATCTAATCTAATCATTGAAAAGAGAATACATAAAAATCTAAAATTCAGTATTGTTATAGACGACACACAGATTATACACATTTAGTATTCATTCATTAAATGTGATACAGTGGCCTGCGAAACAATTTGGCTCCCTTGAACTTTGTGACCTTTTGCCACATTTCAGGCTCCAAACATAAAGATATAAAACTGTAATTTCTTGTGAAGAATCAACAAGTGGGACACAATCATGAAGTGAAACACACTTTATTGGATATTTTAAACTTTTTTAACAAATAAAAAACAAAAAATTGGGCGTGCTAAATCATTCAGCCCCATTGAGTTAATACTTTGTTGCGCCACCTTTTGCTGCGATTACAGCTGCAAGTCGCTTGGGGTATGTCTATCAGTTTTGCACATCGAGAAACTGAAATTTTTGCCCATTCCTCCTTGCAAAACAGCTTGAGCTCAGTGAGGTTGGATGGAGTGCGTTTGTGAACAGCAGTTTTCAGTTCTTTCTACAGATTCTCAATTGGATTGAGGTCTGGACTTTGACTTGGCCATTCTAACACCTTGATATGTTTTTTGGTGAACCATGCCATTGTAGCTTTTGCTTTA
The DNA here is from genome assembly GCA_036785175.1 of Eupleurogrammus muticus. Classification (NCBI taxonomy): domain Eukaryota; kingdom Metazoa; phylum Chordata; class Actinopteri; order Scombriformes; family Trichiuridae; genus Eupleurogrammus; species Eupleurogrammus muticus. The sequence continues at coordinate 1,335,885 of JAYKQN010000002.1, read as the reverse complement.
TGTTTTGGATCATTGTCTTGTTGGAAGACAAATCTCCGTCCCAGTCTCAGGTCTTTTGCGGACTACATTAGGTTTTCTTCCAGAATGGTCCTGTATTTGGCTCCATCCATCTTCCCATCAATTTTAACCATCTTTTCTGTCCCTGCGAAAGAAAAGCAGGCCCAAACCATGATGCTGCCACCACCATGGTTGACAGTGGGGATGGTGTGTTGAGGGTGATGAGCTGTGCTGCTTTTACGCCAAACATACCGTCTTGCATTGTTGCCAAAAAGTTCGATTTTGGTCTCATCTGACCAGAGCACCTTCTTCCACATGTTTGGTGTGTCTCCCAGGTGGCTTGTGGCAAACTTTAAACAACACTTTTTATGGATATCTTTAAGAAATGGCTTCCTTCTTGCCACTCTTCCATAAAGGCCAGATTTGTGCAGTATATGACTGATTGTTGTCCTATGGACAGATTCTCCCACCTCAGCTGTAGACCTCTGCACTTCATCCAGAGTGATCATGGGCCTCTTGGCTGCATCTCTGATCAGTCTTCTCCTTGTATGAGCTGAAAGTTTAGGGGCACGGCCAGATCTTGGTAGATTTACAGTGGTCTGATACTCCTTCCATTTCAATATTATTGCTTGCATAGTGCTCCTTGCAATGTTTAAAGCTTGGGAAATCTTTTTGTATCCAAATCCAGCTTTAAACTTCTCCACAACAGTATCTCGGACCTGCCTGGTGTGTTCCTTGTTCTTCATGATGCTCTCTGCACTTTAAACAGACCTCTGAGACTATCACAGTGCAGGTGCATTTATACAGAGACTTGATTACACACAGGTGGATTCCATTTATCATCGTTAGTCATTTAGGTCAACATTGAATCATTCAGAGATCCTCACTGAACTTCTGGACAGAGTTTACTGCACTGAAAGTAAAGGGGCTGAATGATTTTGCAGGCCCAATTTTTTGTTTTTTATTTGTTAAAAAAGTTTAAAATATCCAATAAAGTGTGTTCCACTTCATGATTGTGTCCCACTTGTTGTTCATTCTTCACAAGAAATTACAGTTTATTTATATCTTTAGGTTTGAAGCCTGAAATGTGGCAAAAGGTCATAAAGTTCAAATAGTTTCGCAAGCCACTGTACTTATGTCAGTCATTATACTTCTGTCAGTACAATCTGGGTGGTGAATATGTGGTGAATATGCAATTGAAGCAAAGAGGAACCAAATAACATATTATCAACACTCCAAAAAGACTGCACAAAATTTATTTGTACTGAAAGTGTCATTCCTGGCTTGTATTTATTTGGTACTTTAACAGATCTCAAATAACAAACATAAAAATAATGCCTATTATACTATCATAGTTATGATATAGTTGTTACAGCTTGGGTAATTATTTTAAAGAATTGTAAATTGCAAAAGCTCCAAATTTGAAAGATTGACTGTGTCCAATGGTAGAGAAATCATTTAGTGAGTATGTTTGGATTGTGAAAACATGGTTTGATACATGAAATTGAATTCAGAATCATTATTGGTGAGCAGGCGCAATATCTGTAGAGAACTGTATGGGTTCACAGTTGTTGTAATGTATAAGCAGATCAAACTGGGTGGCAGTTAAGAGCTATGTTAAGCAACTTAAAAAAAAAAAAAAAAAAAAAAAAAAAAAAAACACACCTCTCTTAATGATGAACAGTAATCATAAAAATGTAGATGTGGAGTGAAGTGTAGACACGAAGTGTAGCAGACCCTCAAGTGACACCATAAAAAAATTTTTTAACAGGGATGAAGAGACAGAAGGAGAGAGACGGAGATAAAGAGACAAACAAAAGTCAACCCAAAAGCTAAGACAAGGAAATATGATGAAGCTTCTGTAGCACTTAGCATTATTGTGAAAATAAATAAATTAACGTGTCACTTAAAGACATTACACCCCAATCTTGCTGACAAGCCGATTTTATGTAATTTTATTTTTCAGTATCCTATGGTTTGACATGGTCAGTCAAAAATGTTTATAGTTTAATTAGGGATTTAATATTAATTTTGAATTTTAGATGCACTTTCAATGTCTTCTGTTACAATTAATAAAGCTATTTTTAGTTGTTAGTTGTCCATATTTCTTTTTTATTCTCTTATAGGTTAATAAGGATAACATGTTATGCAGAGGTACTTATAACAATTTTATAAACAAATGATACTATTTATAGTTGCGGGAGGGACACGAGAGGTTTTCTTTTTCAATGGGGGGGCGTGACAGACAATAATTGAGAAGCACTGCATTAAAGACAGAAGCTAAAAGACATTTCTACAGACTGTAAAGGAGAGCAAATAGGAAGGTGGTAAATTGAATTGAATTTCAAAACATAAACCATGTATTAAATAACTGGAACAGTCAAAATATCTAAATATTTTTTGCAATTGCTAAACTGTGGAGTTTGTCTAACAAAAAAAAAAACTAAGCTCAAAGCTTGTCCACCTTATAGCTTTTTGAAGCTTTCAGTGACCATCTTTGAACTGGGACATGAGTTACAATCTCTGTTACAAAAGGGGTTACAAAATGAAATGTGGTGGAAAGTTCTAAAAATATATTAAAACCTCCTCGGATTTCCGCTGAACTGAAAAATGGAACATTTTTTAAACAGTCAAGACATCTATCACATTCTGAATCAGTTGCATGCTTTTGATTGTGCAACTGATGCAGGACTCACCTTTAGAGCATTTATGACCGTTTCTATATGCGTCTTCACTGCCTCGTGAGAGAACTCTGAACTGGCCAGTGTGCACATGCTCTCCAAAGCCAAATAACGCAGGTTTGTTTCCCTGTGCTGCAGAAACTGACCCAGCTGATTACAGGCTCGAACCAACAGGGTGGGCTCACTGAGAGACAAACAGAAAGAAACAAGTTATGAGGACACACATTTCAAAGTAAAAAAAAAAACAGTGCTGCACAACACAAGAATGTAAAGTGATGGTTTGTTAAATTCACAAGAAATTTAACGAACATTTCCTGACTCTCTTTTCCAGAGCTCATTTTATATAATTTCATGACATTCACCAGAATTGCATGCAGGGTGGACAGCTTGCTACAGAGAATCTGACCAACCTGTCATGATGAATTATGAGGGAAATGGCTTCAAACAGAACTGCATTCTTTGCATTAGAGTGCTGGACCTTCTTGGACTTCGGAGGCTCCTGGGCTTTATTGAGGATGGTCTCCAGACATTCGGTCAGGCGACTTCGCAGCGCTGCATCCTCTGCAACAAACAAAGGTTCTTGGGCTTGGTTCATTATTTAGCTCTATCTCAGTGTCTTTTTCTCACTCAGTTTTCTCAGGTGTCTGCAGACCAAATCAGTTGTAAAATGTGAATGCAGGTACACTGTAAGTTTTGTACAAAAAATACTCCCTAACTCCTCTTCAAAAATTTGATAATCTGACTGAATCATTTCTTCTGACTGAATCATTTCTTCTGTCCCCCAGTTTATGATCAAAACATGTAATATGCAACCTACTCAATATTAAATTTTTTTTTTTAAAAACATGATGATAGGAATAAATGTCTGAAAACAATGTTTGCAGTCAACACTGGGTAAATAAACTTTTTTTTTTTTCCAGAGAGGTTGATACCATTCACACGTCTACATGTTAAGTAGCAAGCTACCACTAGATGTGTTTAGCCTAGCTTAGCATAAAAACTTGAGGCTGGGGGGAGCATACATCTATCCAAAGCAGTCTTACTTGCATAACTGAAGTAAAACTGTGTTTTTTTTTCATTTTGACATAGCCTGACAACTGTAACTCCCCGACTCCAGTCATTATTCTAAAGTAGACAAAACAATCCCAACTCCACACTTTTGAAACATTGTTCAGAAAGAATGTAATTAGCTGTCAAACCAAAGAGTTCCACAAGAGACGGCTGTCTACTACAACAGTGGGGTTCGCAAACAACTATTTTTCTAGCACAATGCTGATTGGACTTCTTGAAATTGATATCCTATATGCACACGTAGTTACCTCGTGGGCGGTAAAGGAAGGGGAAACACCATCCATCCATCCATCCATTTTCTATCCCGCTTATTCCCTTTCGGGGTCGCAGGGGTCTGCTGGAGCCTATCCCAGCGCATTTATGGCGAGAGGCAGGGGGATACACCCCAGATGGTCGCCAGCCAATCGTGGGGCACACACACCATTCACACACCATTCACACACACACTCACACCTATGGGCAATTTAGATTTGCCAATTAACCTGAGCATGTTTTGTATTGTGGGAGGAAGCCGGAGTACCCGGTGAAAACCCACGCAGACACGGGGAGAACATGCAAACTCCACACAGAAAGGTCCCAGACCCAGGCCCCAAGGCGGTCTTGAACCTGCGACCTTCTTGCTGTGAGGCAACAGTGCTACCCACTGCTCCACCGTGTCGCCCCGGGGAAACACCAGTAACGTCAAAAATCATCAAATTTAGAATGATTAGAGGGGGAAAAATGAATATCCATATTAATTTAATTTTCCAACTGGATTGTAGGTGTTGCAATATCTAAATATAAACCAAAATAAGCCAAAATAAATTGTTGGCACAGCATCAGACATTACTTGTTTCAAAGAAACTCTGGTAGATGAAATTGTAAATGCAAAAAGGTGCAGGTGATGTGACTATATGTCTCCACACTGATGTTAATCTACTACTGTAGGGGTGCACTGTACCATACCAGGTGGAGGGTAGCACTGTAGTAGATGCAGCAATTTAACAGACAGCCAGGGTGCAGCAACAAAGTAGTATGTATAGTCCTGGAGGTCGATGGAAGCCGAAGTCACGATCTGGACACGGATGAGATCTCACATTATTGGATGTCCAAACTACATTTTGTCTTTGACATCAGTGAGCTACAGATTCAGACCCACCCTACTAAGTCTGGCTATTGCCAGAGAGATTGATGTCTTGAAGTCATCAGGACTCTTCTGAGCCAGAGTGGTGATTAAGCTGGTAGCTGCTGTGACCACTCCCTAAAACACAGAAATGTCATTGTCCGGGGGATTAAACTTTTACAGGCATGTGGGGGGTTAGAGTGTGTTGCTGACGACATGTAAGTTAGCCTCTAGAAGTAATGTGAAACAACTGAAACCCAATAATGTGTTTGTGAGAAATGCTAAAGGTTGTTTTACTTGTAGATGCATTTTCACAAACAGTCTAATAATGTCTGTAGGGTTGCATTGCATGTTAAGAGTATTGCTCCTTAACTTGACCCTTGAGTTCTGAATCAGCGCTTAACTTCTTGGCCTTAGGATAGCTGTGAGGCTCACCAGGTGTTGATCGTTGAGGAGATGGACAACTCGGGCTGTCCATTCACCCATGGGCACCAGGTCAGGAGACGTCCTGTTGAGTCGGAGCAGACATAGTGCTGCGCTCTGCTTCACACTGTCCATGGTGTCTCTGCTCCAGGCAGAATAAAACTTCACTCATCAAGATCCAAGACATTATACACAAGATATTTTTAAAATTGTCACTTTCACCATTTCACTCTCAAAGTTTAAATCAATGATAGTAATTTAGTGACACCTGTGATTACTGGAGGCAACAGCATGTGCATTAAAATAGTAAATGTCCCAGTGTGGCATTCAAATCACATGTATAATGACTGCTGGAGGTGGCAAACTTGCCCTGAGATGCTGCTCAAAAAGTCAAAAGAACGGGGGCAACTGGTGTTGCGTAACCAAACAAACTATGGGCAAAAGGATTAACTTTCTGCTGTTGCTCTAATAAAAAAGAATGTAATTTCCATCATGCCAGGAGCAACTATGGTCTGATCTCTCACTGTCAATACACTTTGGGGGATTTCCCACGCTACCAAATGGCAGTTAAAAATGTGTTTTATTTAAGATTATAAGAATACACAAACTAAGTCTTTAACATTCTCCTGTTTCCTTTGGCTTCACTTTTCCACTGCAAACATTAAGAAGTAACTGCACCCCTAATAATCTCACCTGCCCTGCCAACCAAGTGGTGAGAACTTTAACTATGTGCATGAGACTGCAACAGATCTAAATTATTTAGATGAAACCTCCACCTGTTAATTCAGAGGCCCAAGCAGCAGCGTTTTCCCTCATTCAAAACCTTGGAATTTCAAAGGAGTTTGTCAAAGAGGCCATGAAAGAAAAGGGCTTTCAATGTTGTGTTATTTTGTTGATGCAACCACTTCCTGCAGTTACTTAAAAAAAAATATTTAAATACCTGTAATATAAAGAAGTAGCAGGAATGTTGAGATTGCATTAGCCATAAACGACATTATTTCTAAATAGAGTCTTCAGGTATCTGGCAACAGTAATAATTAAGTAAATGCACCTGTCATTAAACCTGCATCCTCCATACTCTGTCATTTCAAAGTTAATACTCTAGTCACTAGGTTTATGTTTACATACACACCCTGCTACCAAGATGCGGGGAATATCTGAAGCAAAAGCCTCTGCCATTTCTCTGCTGCCCACGTTGGCAATGCAGTGTAGGGCCAGGTTCATAAAGGTGGGGTTGCGGCTGCTGAGGTCATTCTTAATGCCATTATTGATTAGACGGATCAGGTCGCTGTTAGAGTTCACCAGCACAGAAATGAACAGGTAACCCTGAAAGCGGACATGATCAAATTGAGATTAGTTTCATTTGCTTCTTAAGGAACTATGTTATATTATTTATAGAAGCATTTCATTGTTCATGAACTTTCACACTGTGTTTCTTTCTACTCACAATCTGTTTTTCTGTGTACTTGTTGGAGCTGAGGAGGTTGACAGCCTCCATGTGTCCAAAGTCGATATCATGGCCAAGGAGGAAGATGAACAGGAGCTTGCAGACATACTTTTTTTTACTGTAGCCATCTAGAGCCTTGTCTCCTATCCACAAACAGACAGACAGACAGACAGACAGACAGACAGACAAAACAGGGTTTCAAATGGTCTTGAATTGCCCTGTGAGCACAGTATAAAGTATTAATAAATGTTCATATATTGTTTTCAATTTACTAATCAGGATTAAAGTAAGTGAAACAATTCCTTATTTCATGCTTTCAAAAAATTTAACACTGCTATAAAATATGCCACTGAAATATTATTCATGCACAATTATGATTAACATTTAGGAATTATAACATTCCTAAATGTTACTAATGTTTAGTCCATTGTCATTTGAAACCCAATAAGTCTGCTCCACTCTGAATTTGAAATATTCACAACCGAAAACTTGGCCCAAGGCTTTGAAAAGAGGAACAGAAAATAAGTCTCTTTCTCAACAAGTCTCTCCAGTGACACCCCCTCCAGGTCTAGATTTCCAAACAATTATTTTATTGTGCATGGAGAATTAAAGTGCAGGTAGGGATTCAAAAGGGTTAAATCAGGCTTCTTCACAACCGAAATCGTGGCCCGAGGCTCTCGAAAAGGGGAACAGAAGTCTCAGTCGCCGCAGCCTCTGAGATGTTTTTGATGGCCCTTTTGCACAGCTGACCTTCAACTCCCAGGATTTCCAGGTTGCGGGTGAGGGACTGGCCGCAAAAACAATGACACCCCTCCTCAACTGGTTCACAGCGTGCCTTCCAGCCCCTACTTCGGCAGTCCAACACTATCTGTGTAATTTACCCTCTTAACGCTTGTTGGCCTCCTCCATGGTTGTTAATACCATACCTGGATGGCGCGAAGTGGCTCACATGTGTTCTGGGAACTTGAGCTGTCTTGCCAGGTCGACTTGGAGTCTCCAGTCTTTTGCAATGGTAAGGAGCCCTCCAGAGCGACTTGGCTGGTGGTGTGCCCAGCTCTGATGAAGGTGATGGACTGCTTAGGGGTGTGCTGGAACTTGCAGGTGGAAAGTGCTGCACTGACCGTTTCTGCCAGAGCCTTAAGGACCTGGTCATGACGCCAGCGATGCCTCCCCCCCCCCCCCCCCCCAAGGCCTTCAGGCAGCAAATGAGGATGTGCTCCAGAGTGGCTCACTTGTGGTAGGGCTGACATGCCGCAGTGACTACTAAGCCCCATCGCTGCAGATTGGTAGGACTAGGGAGAACATTGTGTTGTCACAGTGAGATCATCCATAAAAGCTCTATGGGAGGCTGCCTGGTGCCGGATCTTGACAAGGGGCCCCGAGATTCGACTTTAGTTGATTTCACAATCATGTTCCAGAGAGAAAAGCGGCACTGAACTGGTACAGCCTGTTTGTGGTGATTGTAGTGGTTCATTCAGGTTGCATGCATACCTTCATACCAGTTATGTGCATGCCTGTATATTGGTGGAAAAGTTGCTTGCTTGTGTGAGTGAGTGTATGAGAGTTGAGTTTGAGTTGTGACACAAATATCTGCTTAGGTGAAGTATCTTGGGTCCATGGGAATAGGACAATTCAGACCTCCCTTTGTTTTAGAGATATTGGCTCTTCTACTACTGTTTTAAGTTCATTAAAGCAGTATAAAGTCTAAAAGGTATGTTTCATCCATACATTTTAAACAGTAATGTAAATGGATTGGATTTGTATAGCGCCTCTCCTGTAATTTTTTTTTCACTCAATGTGGTTTACACTACAAGTGTTTATTCACCCTTTCATACACATTCACACATCAGGAAGGTAACCATTTACACACAGCATGGCACAGCCATCAAGGGCCAATCAAGGCAGACACTGAGCAGACACTGCTCACCTCTGGCGGAGTTCATGATCGTGAAATGTCGCCCCTTCTATTTGCCGAGGGAGATAAGTTCGATCCTGCTGGTCGCTACCTATATCCCCCCAACTAACAACAGCAACAGAAGTGCGGCGCTGAACGAACTGTACCAGGCTATCAGTGAACAACAAACGGCACAACCAGACGGTTTCATCATCCTCGCTGGAGATTTCAACCATGCTGATCTCAAAACTGTTCTTCCCAAGTTTCATCAAAAAATCCACTTTCCAACAAGAGGACACAACACTTTGGACTGTGTTTAAACTCAGCACAAAGGAGCATACAAAGCCACCCCCCTCCCCCACATCGGCGCCTCTGATCACCTCACCATTATGCTAATGCCTGCATACAGACCGAAAGTGAAAGTCATCAAACCTGTTCTGAAAGAAATAAGGGTGTGGCCACAGGAGGCTACCTCAGCCTTACAGGACTGCTTTGAGACAACAGACTGGGAAATGTTTAAGGAAGCAGCCACCTACAACGGCATCATAGACATTGAGGAATATACAGACACAGTGACCTCCTACATCACCAAATGCACAGACGACGTGACCCACATCAAGAGGATCACCATGCGGGCCAACCGGAAGCCATGGCTGACAGGAGACGTCCATAGGCTGTTAAGGGCGAGAGACAAGGCCTTCAAAGCTGGGGATGCATCAGCTCTGAGAACAGCGAGAGCCAACCTGTCCCGTGGCATCAGGAAGGCGAAAAAAGAGTACACAAACAAGATAACCTCCCACTTCAAGGACAGCAAGAACGCACAGAGCCTATGGCAGGGCATTCAGGCCATCACAGATTACAAACCTGCACCACAAAGATGCGAGAGCGACATCACTCTGCTCAACAGCCTAAACAGTTTCTTCGCACGCTTTGAGGACCAGAACACCACTCACCCACAGAAAACATCACCCCCTCTGCACGACCAGCCCCTTTGCCTGTCTGCTACCAGCGTGGGGAGAACACTCTCTGCGGTCAACATCCGGAAAGCAGCGGGTCCAGACAACATCTCTGGTAGGGTGCTGAAAGACTGTGCAGAGGAGCTGACAGATGTTTTTACAGACATCTTCAACACCTCCCTGAGGCAGGCCATTGTGCCTTCAGGCTTCAAAACTGCCACCATCATTCCTGTGCCATAGAAATCCTCCCCATCCTGCTTCAACGACTATCTTCCTGTGGCACTGACACCCATTATCATGAAGTGCTTTGAACGACTAGTCCTGTCACACATAAAATCCATCCTGCCCCCCAGCCTGGACCCCTACCAGTTCGCTTACAGGGCAAAGCGATTCCACAGACGATGCAATTTGCTCTGCCCTCCACCCAGCACTCACCCACCTGGACAAGAAAGACTCGTATGTGAGAATGCTGTTTTTAGACTTCAGCTCAGCGTTTAACACCATAATACCACAACAACTCATCTGCAAACTGGACAAACTGGGCCTCAGCACCTCACTCTGCAACTGGCTGCTGGATTTTATCAGCCAGAGGCCTCAAGCGGTGCGTGTTGGCAACATCATCTCAGACAGGATCATCCTGAGCACGGGGGCCCCACAAGGCTGTGTGCTCAGCCCCCTCCTCTTCACCCTCCTGACACATGACTGCACACCAACCCACAGCTCCAACCACCTTGTGAAGTTTGCCGACGACACAACACTGGTGGGCCTCATCACCAACGGCGACGAGACCCACTACAGGAAAGAGGTAGAGCTTCTGACCAGATGGTGCAAAGACAACAACCTCCTGCTAAACATCAGCAAGACCAAAGAGATTGTTGTCAGCTTCCAGAGAGGTCACACCCAACACCCCCCTTTGACCATTAACGGTGCTGCTGTGGAGAGGGTGAGCAGCACCAAGTTCCTGGGGGTGCACATCAGTGATGACCTCTCCTGGACCACCAACACCGCATCACTGGCCAAGAAAGCACAGCAGCGTCTCTACTTCCTGCGTAAACTGAAACGGGCAAGTGCCCCGCCACCCATCATGACCACATTCTACAGAGGAACCATCGAAAGCATCCTGACCGGCTGCATCACCGTGTGGGGCGGGAGCTGCACTGACTACAACAGGAACGCTCTGCAACGCATCGTGAGAACAGCTGAAAGGAAATCAGTGTACCACTACCCTCCCTGCAAGATCTTTACACCACCCGCCTCAGCCGCAAAGCTATCTCAATTGCCAACGATAGAAGTCACCCTGCACACAGTCTGTTCAGCCTCCTGCCCTCTGGAAAGAGGTACAGGAGTTTCTTCCACCAGGCCGTGAGACTGCTGAACTCTCTCCCCTCCCAACCCACAGGACTGCTGAACTCTCTCCCCTCCTCCCTCTCACCACCAGCCCCAGCCAGAAGGAACACTGGGCTGGCAAACCAAACCTAGGTCACTGGACTGTCCCCCCCCCTCCCCCCCACACACACCTAAATTGAATTGACTCTGCACATGCAAAAATTTGCACACACTTGCTGCTTGTATATTTATATTTATATATATATTGCCATTGCACTAGTCATTACATTACAACAACTACCTCATAATGCACATAACTGGGACAATCAGTACTGTCTTGTTTTGTCTGTTTTATCTTGTTGAACTTGTCCTTCCACTCCGTACTACTTATGTCTTGTCTTGGGGTACTCATGTCTTGTCCTGTCATACATGTTTGTCTGTTTCTAGTCTTAGTTTAGCACTTTACCGTTGTTGTTGTACCGTAGTTTAGGATTGTCTCGTCTTGCGCACCTGCACTTTGATGTTGTTGTACATGTAAACGCATAGGATAGTGAGAAAAGAAATTTCGATTCCTTTGTATCTCAAGTACATGTGAAGAAATTGACAATAAAATTGACTTTGACTTTGAAGGTTAAGTATCTTGCCTACGGACACATCAACATGTGGCCCAGAGGAACCGGAAATAGAAACACTGATCCTCTGACCAGTAGACGACTGCTTCACCTCTGAGCCACAGTCGCCCAAAAGGAGATTTTTTAAAGAAATAAAAACTGATTGTGCAATATGGGAAGTATTTTGAATGCAAAGGTATTGATTGATGAAACAGAAAATTCATGAATATATTTACAGTTGTATCAGGACACAATGACAAGTTTTATTAGAATGATAAATGTTTCCTGTTAACAGCAATTTATATGTATAGGTTTAGCAACAAATAAAATGTTACTGGCTTTAGTGTATTGTTGGTGGCCATTTTGAAACAAAGGGTGATCTCACTTGTCTCTTTCTGAAAATTTTAATCCTTTGGCCATAAGGTAATTTTACACCAAAGCAGATATTTGTGTCAGAATTTGCAGTCAACTCAGGTTTTTTGTTACCTACCTCCTCTACTAAAGAGAGCGTGATGAACATGAGGGTATGATTATAAGAAGGAATTAGGGTGTGGTTGTAATCTCTCTACAGAATTGCCTGCCTGCAATAGTCTAATTAAACATACAACAGAAGGAACGATCACACTGGAGAGATAATCACAGCAAAACCAGTCATAATTCAAGCTTGAAGGCTGGGGCAAAATGGGGGGCAGGAGAGCAGATACTAGAGGATATAAAGGAAGATAGAATGCTGGTCGCTATGGGCAGAGGAGGCAGCTTCATTCTGGAGCAAACTAATTTTAGGCAGCATGGAACAGGTGGCAAAGGAACAGCACTGGGCTGAGTGGTATGAACTTTTAACAGTGCAGACAAACTCAAAGGTGAAAAGTTAACAGCAAAAGGAACGCATGTGTCATAAAAAATAAAGGCTCTAGCAGTTTAATTTAACCCAAAATGAAAGCATGTGATTGGGATGAGTCTTTGGAGCATATAATGATGATCTCTAGACATTTTATGCGAAGATTTGTCAAAATTGTTTACCTACCTTTAAATTTGGAACGGATATTGGCCAGTTCTTTGTTTATCCTCTTAATCTCTGCTTCTTTGCTTTTACCTGTGAATAAAGCAAGATAATTTCATGTTAGGCTACGTGTTAAGTAAACTAAAGACACTGAAGCTCCATGTACAGACATAATGACACATCACACAATACAACTGTTTAACTACCTCACCTTTAAAAAGAGGCATTGCATTCATCGCCAAAACATATAGAGAATTATGAGATCAGTTCTCATAACTACGAGATCATTACACAATAAATTGATTAATTTTCATGTTAATTTCAGGTCATTTAAAAAGTCCATTTGTACAGTTTTGTGTAACTTTTTGATACTTAAAAGAATATTCAGATTCAATACAAATATGTAATCAGCCAAGAATATAAAATTTGTTGATAGCACTTCTTAAAAATCTTTGTAAGAGTTAATATATCAGGTACCAAATTTTTAGGGTTACACCACATGACATTTTGACATTGTCTTTTTAACAAGCTAATGAGATCAAAGTGTCATGTGGTGCAACCTTAAAAACATCGTAGCAGATACGTTAAAACAATTAAAAAATGTACAGTGAAGAAAACAAGTATTTGAACACCCTGCTATTTTGCTATTTCTCCCACTTAGAGAAATCATGGAGGGGTCTGGATGAAATTTTCATCGTAGGTGCATGTCCACTGTGAGAGAGATAATCTAAAAAGAAAAATCCAGAAATCACAATGCATGATTTTTTAACGATTTATTTGAGTGATACAGCTGCAAATAAGTATTTTGAACACCTGTGTGTCATCTAGAATTCTGACCCTGAAGGACCTGTTAGTACGCCCATTAGAAGTCCACCTGCACTCCATGTATCATCCTTAATCAGATGCACCTGTTTGAAATCGTTAGCCGCATAAAGACACCTGTCCACCCCATACAATCAGCAAGACTTTAACTTGTAACATGGCGAAGACCAAAGAGCTGTCCAACGACACGAGAGAAAATTGTACACCTCCACAAGGCTGGAAAGGGCTACGGAGCAATTGCCAAGCAGCTTGGTGAAAAAAGGTCCACTGTTGGAGCAATCATTAGAAAATGGAAGAAGCTAAACATGACGGTCAATCTCAATCGGAGTGGAGCCCCATGCAAGATATCACCTCGTGGGGTCTCAATGATTCTACGAAAGGTGAGGAATCAGCCTGGAACTACACGACAGGAGTTGGTCAATGACCTGAAAATAACAGGGACCAACGTTTCCAAGGTTACTGTAGGTAATACACTAAGACGTCATGATTTGAAATCATGCATGGCACGAAAGGTTCCCCTTCTTAAATCAGCACATGTCAAGGCCCGTCTTAAGTTTGCATATGACCATTTGGATGATACAGAGGAGTCATGGGAGAAAGTTTTGTGGTCAGATGAGACCAAAATAGAACTTTTTGGTCATAATTCCACTTAGCATGTTTGGAGGAAGAAGAATGAAGAGTACAATCCGAAGAACACCATCCCTTCTGTGAAGCAGGGGGTGGTAGCATCATGCTTTGGGGGTGTTTTTCTGCACATGGGACAGGACGAGTGCACTGCATTAAAGAGAGGATGACTGGGGCCGTGTATTGTGAGATTTTGGGGAACAACCTCCTTCCCTCAGTCAGAGCATTGAAGATGGGTCGTGGCTGGGTCTTCCAACACGACAACGACCCAAAGCACACAGCCAGGAAAACCAAGGACTGGCTCCGTAAGAAGCATATCAAGGTTCTAGCATGGCCCAGCCAGTCTCCAGACCTGAACCCAATCGAAAATCTTTGGAGGGAGCTCAAACTCCGTGTTTCTCAGCGACAGCCCAGAAACCTGACTGATCTAGAGAAGATCTGTGTGGAGGAGTGGGCCAGGATCCCTCCTGCAGTATGTGCAAACCTGGTGAAAAACTACAGGAAACGTTTGACCTCTGTAATAGCAAACAAAGGCTACTGTACCAAATATTAACATTCATTTTCTCAGGTGTTCAAATACTTATTTGCCGCTATATCACACAAATAAATCATGAAAAAAATCATGCATTGTGTTTCTGGATTTTTCTTTTTAGTTTATCTCTCTCACAGTGGACATGCACCTACGATGACAATTTCAGACCCCTCCATGATTTCTAAGTGAGAGAAATAGCAATAGCTGTTCAAATACTTGTTTTCTTCACTGTAAGTCACGCCATCAACTAGTGTTATATTCTAGATAAAGAAAATGCATCATTCTTTTTTATTTAAACTATTTCACGACACAAAATGTACATTTTGAGAGACCCAATGAATGATTTTAAAAGTGTATTTCAAAATTTTTAAACTTTCTTATCTTGCTGACCATTATTTGTCACTGTCCCTAAAAAGGATAAAATCTGCATGACAATATTATCCCATAATACCACGATAATGTTCTTCTATTCTCAATGTATTGAGATTATCGTGGCAGTAGGGTCAGTACTTTTAGCAGTTTTAGTTTTCGAGAAACGCATGAATATATCGTGATGAGGAAACCCAAAGAAGGGTATCTGTCTTACTAGAAAGAGCATCAATATACCAACTCCACCGAAACTGTCAGTCACACCAGTAATTTAGAGTCAGAGACATCCATAACGAGCTGGGTATTGAGAATATATTGATTTATGACAAACAAAGTTGATCAAATATATTAAAATGAACAACCATGAATCGCTAGCGTAACAAAACATGCGGGTTTGGCCTTATCTCCAATTCGGGGTGCGGTCCACGCCCTTCTGCATAACGTTAGCAACTGGAAGCTAGTGGCTAAATAATTAGCTAACCAGCTGAGTGGTTGATAAACAACTTTGATACGATGAAGTTACTAAAAGCGCGGATAAAAATGGGTCAGAGACACGTTTCTTCTTGAGTAAAACTATTTTCTGAACCACACGTCAATCGTCTTGTCAAAAAACTTGTTTAGGCTCAACAAGAACTGCGTATGAATGTGACAAACTTACAATTCCTAATGTCAGAGATGAACACGGCCAGGCCACGCATCCCATCCCCTTTAGAGACCGCAGGCATTCCGTTCGCTTCCTGTTAACGTCAAGTGTGATCTTATGTGTGAAGCCAAGTTATGTTATAACACTAACGATGCAAACTAACTTTTTTTTCCAAGTTGTTTTCTAACTAGTCAGAACGCGCTGTGGAGTACAAGGAGCCCCGATATATGACTGAGACAGGAACCAGACAAACAGGGCTGCGTTCAACAACGGCTACATGTTCAGCTACACATAACAGCAACCGGGCTGCGTTCAACAACTGATAAATGTTCAGCTTCACCGAATAGCAGCAGAGTTGTGCACCAAATAGGTTACATGTCAGCTGTGTAATAGCAGCAGCAGTAGTTGTGACCATTTATTGTGGGTTATTTTCTGTATGTATATATTAATGTTATGCAGGGCATATTTTTTTATTTCTATTTTTTCAAGATTTTATAACCTAAAAAAGAACTACCATACATAATATAGAAAAGAAAAAAACTGAAAAAGCAAAACAGATAGACAACAAAGCATAATATAATAAAGTAACTAAATAAATAAAAAATGAAAATAATAAAATAATTACTTAGGATTTCAGACAGAGGATGCATTTTCCTCAATATATTTACTAGGTACCAACAACAAACGCATGTAGAAGTCAAGTATAAGTATTAAAACAACAAACAAGAAACATATTTTATTAATCATTGAGATATTGTTTGTTATATATCACACATTTTCATATCTTTATAAAAATATATATAAATTGATTTGTAATTCTCATTGTTATCTTCTATTCTGCATATGTAATTTACTTCTATTCCATTTGAGTTACTGTTATCATGTTTTATTAATGGTATTCTTATTATAAAACAAATGTACATCTTTCTTCTTAATATTTTCTGGCCTTTTTTGTATATTCAGGGCATATTGTCATACACTGAAAAAAGAAAATACTTAATTGAATTGTTTCGAGTGGTAACACCTAAATAAATTAAGTTCACTGAAATTGAAATTAAATGAATAATTATGAGTATAAATTATGAGTATCTCCAAGTTAACCTGAATTAAATTAACATGTTGGAGTAACTCCAATTTATTAATTTATTTTCAATAAACTTATTAATTTATGTGTTCAGACAATTCACATAAAGTTGGTTAATCTATTTGCTTTTTTCAGTGTATCAGGAGAACCATTCAGCCAATCAACTTCACAACTTTACACTTGACAGGTGTATTGTTGCAGACCCAAAGACGTGGTAAATCCAGGCCAGTAACTGCAATTGATTTTAACTGAAATTATTATTTATTAAGTACATTAGGTATATATTATTTGTTTTGACTTACATGTAGCTTATATTATAATTGAGGTCAGACAGTTGGTATTTATCAAGTTCAACTGAGGGGCTTCTATTAGATTGGATTCATAATAATAAAGGATAAGGAACCTCAGAAATAAGCAAATTACTCATATAAGAATGAAGATTTAAGCAGAAAACCATGACTAATATTTGGACAGGATCATTAAGCTTTATTCATTTATATTCCATTTAATACCAACATAAACCTGCCCCCTTGTTCTGTATTTACAGTATTTATGCTTTAGTAGATATGCTTCCCTACAGGAGTTAAACCAACCAATCAGTTTTCTTGATGCACTGGTCCGTATGTTTTTTTTTGTTTTGTTTTTGTTTTTTAGATTTTAAGAGGTCAGTTAGCATCTCCTTTTTTGAGCCTGTGTGGTCTCCTGTTACCCAGAACATCCAAGACATTATGAATCATCAGATTCCAGTCTTTATATATGCTTTATCAGTGAATTACTGCTGCATCTATTATTTATGTGAACTATTTCAAAACTACCAAAAATGAACATGTGGTTGCACAATGACCTTGCACAGAGACTGAACAGTGTTACAACACAATAAACAAGCTTCTAAATGCTACACAAAGGCCTGGGCTTACTAATTGTATAAAGATAGAGCAGATGGATCACACTCTTGAGATTGGTTTTCATTAAGCTTCTCAAAGGAGCAGAGCTGCATCAAGGTCAGATTTACCTCTCAGAAAATCCTGTCTGCAGACAACTTGTTACTTATGAACCTGCATCAGTGATTTTCTTCTCAGAGGGTTGCTGAAGGTCAGATCCGGCTGTAAATGTATTTACATATGCCAGGACTCATACCGAGACTCCTAGAGACAGGCTGCTGTTTCAGACAAAATTAAAGAGCCACATAGAGACTTCCTGTCTCTTGATATAATTACAGATACTCATCACAGCAGGATTACTGTATTAACAAATTTGGGTTATAGGTAGAAATCTGTGTTTAGGACCATATCCATAAATAAATTGAGTTATATGGGTATGGTCTACATGCATACAAAGGAATATATAAATACATACATACATAAACTGCATAAAAAGTTTGTAAATATGTACTGCAAAAAGAAACAAACAAGACATATACTTTAAACAAACAATCAGACTCCTCAGATGTATAGCTCTTCCACATGCTACTGAGGCTCCGGACTGTTGAATAAAGTACGATAATTAACTTTATTCAACAGTTGATATTGGTGTTACTGTGGAAATGTGACTATTATATCTTGACTATTATTGATATTCATATTATTATTATTATTCTATGTAGTTATAATTATTATTGGTATTAATATTATTAATATGAATCAAAATGACATTATTATTATTTGCATCTTGATATGACTCATAGGATAGGATTAAATATGTGTGAACCTCTTTGTACTCCTTTTTTCAACATTTTTAACAATGTTAAATAATTGTATTATTTTCCATTTTTTAACCTTTTTATAATTTATTCTTTGTTTTTTTGTATTATTTTGGTTTTCCATATTCAAAACAAAAAAATAAACTAAACTATAACTAAAACCCAAAACCCAGTTGATGTAGAAGCTGCAGTAATCACCTTGCTTTACATCAGGAGTGAATGTCAATAAAAAGGGGAATTCCACAGGATTGTAATTGACTGATCTAAAAATTATTCTAATGAAATCAATGACGTTATTTTAAATGATATCCTGTTAGTGACGATCTGCTGTGACCTCAGACGAAGATCAGCAATCAGTTGCTATTTTAAAGGGCTTCCTTATGATAATAGGTTATACTGGTTGCACACATGTATCCATCACTGCTCCTTCAGTCAGTGAAGGAGATTTTTTGAATAGAAAAGTTCTTTTTCCACAGCATTAATGCACAGGTACATTGACTACTGTCTTCAATAACAGAGATTATACATTAACTACAACAACAAATAACTGCACTGCAGCTAACGTATTGATTGCCTAAGGTTTATATATTGTGGCAATTGCCCCAGGGTGTTTATGTCTACATAGAAACAATTCAAGTTTCCCAGTGACTTCATTGCTGTTGTTTTTAAGGGAATGTCAGTGGTTAGTGAGTCCATTGCTTGGGGAAATAGTTGACAGCCAAATGCAGGGGTATAGTATATTGTATGTGTTTATATATACAATATATACAATATTTTGTTACATTTTACCAGATTACACATCCATGATATTTATTGTAGCATCTTTTGGAGTCTGGTAAATTCTTAAAATTCGATCACTTTACTGTAGATCCAGCCTCTACAGCAATATCAAAAACTGTGCTTTGTTTACACAAGTGACATTGTTATTGCTTAATAGTTACACACCGCCGCAATGCTTCACATTTCAAGTAAAAATATTTTACTTGCTGATCATAATGAGAACCCCATAGAAAATCATCTTCAGAGTGCTCTATGACTGCATGTACAGACCGAAGAGCGAGCTTGGTGTGGATGATTGAAGAGTAGCTGTCTGGCTCAGCCAAGACAGCTGTCATTGTATCCTTCTATGGTTTGCATGTCAGTGGCATCTCAGCCTTGATGTTAATCAGGACACTATTTCTAATCTACCTCCTGCTGAAAGAAATGAATGCTTCTATGTCCATGCACCCTCCCCTCCACCAGGGCTTCATAAATACAGCAGCATTTTGCTGTGTATGTCAGTGCAGCCAGAAACTCATACTTAAGCTGATCTGGAATTTTGCTGCCATTGATGAGAGAAGAAGCTCTCTTACTTTCAGAAAACAAAAATTAGTTACACTTTTAATTCAGGCATGTATTCAAAGTCAGATGAACAGGAGCTACACAGAGGAACATCTTTTGCCTCGGTCAACCCTGCTTATGAGGAGAAGCAGCTCAGCAGTGAGGTAAGTAAGATGGATGTTTGCATTCTGTTTTTCCTTGATAAGCTAACTAAAACAAGTCATTCTGTCTGAGTGTAAAACATAGATTACTAAAACAAAGGTGTTTAGTTGTCTAGTTTTCCCGTGTTTATGTGAATGCAACTTAAAACTAAGGCAATAAAGATGCAGACCACTGCATCACTGCAACACAAAAAATATAATTGCATTATAACAGGAATAAGCATTTCATTATTACAAATTGATGTTCCCCTTCCCTTAACAGTCTGTGCTTTAACTGTGGCAAACACATCCCATTGGCTTTCAGAAATCCATGTCACTTTATTTGTATCTAGGTCGCCTACTAAAGAATTTTTATTTATTTTAATAGATAAAGATACAGTTCTAATATTTGAAACACTTTTCATTCTTATATTTTCCCCTGTGAGAACTGTGCAAATATTTTTTTATAGTGTTTAAAGTATTTATGCTGCCATAGGTTTTCTCTCCCTCAAAGATGTCTGTAGTTAAGCCTATCGAAAAATCGATGACGCACACAATTGTGGTTGTTGTTGTTTTTTTTACCCTATAGTTGAGAAATGTTACGCTTAGTAAAATTGATGAGAACATGGACAACAGGAGCCTTGATGAAACACAATGCAATGAAAGCTCTGAGAAAGGCGGCACAACTATCATATTCTCACTAAAAAATGAAATTGGTGGTCTCATCAAGGCACTTAATCTTTTTCAGGTGAGTTTAAAACATTTCCTGTAATATTATTTCTCACATGTAAATGTAAACTGAAATTACTGACTTACTTATGTTTTGTTCATTTTGCATTTTATGTACTGTATGCGCAGGAAAAACATGTCAACCTTGTTCATATTGAGTCTCGCAAATCCAAACGAAGAAATTCAGACATTGAGATCTTTTTGAATTGTGACACTGACCATGAGCAGCTCAAGGAGCTGTCTCAGCTTCTAAGGAAGCATACTGATATGGTTGAGATTTTACCATCTGACAGCAACACTCCTGATGATGATGACGGTAGGCCTAATTTTCTTTCTCTCTGGGCCTTTAAAAAGTCTTTGTTTTGAGTGTATTTCAAAACTTTCTATTTCAGATATGGTTGATGTTCCCTGGTTCCCTACAAAGCTTTCTGACTTGGATCTGAGTGCAAACCGGGTTTTGATGTATGGCTGTGAATTAGATGCAGATCATCCAGTATGTAAAACAGAGTGTTTCACATACAATTTCATATCTTTTACTAAAGGTGACAGAAAGATTTTGTCCTCTTCTAATATGTGTGAGTCTACTCTTTTTTCAGGGATTTAAAGACAACACATATCGTAAAAGAAGAAAATACTTTTCTGATTTGGCTATGAGCTACAAGCAGTAAGTTAATTTCTAACCGTAAAGCATTTTAAATCATCTCATTTTGTTTTAGATGTTTAAGACTTAGCTGATATTTCATTTAGGAATAAGCCCATTGAACTATGTCATTGTTATATCACCTGCACACAAAATTAACAAAATCTAGAGATGAGGTCACCACAGGTTCCAACCAAAGAATCAGCTGTGATGACCATGAAAATGTGGGGAAAAAAGAAAGCACCTCTCTAGAGCCAGTGTTTTTCGTTCTTTTCTGGGCTACTGTAGAAGCACAGCAGTGCAACAAGGTCAGCTCCACATAGTGTTCCATTGGTATAATTATTAAATCATAATTAAGAAAGTATTTGTTTTCTAATCTGATTTAGTTTAACTGCTGTAATTAAGATCATTTTTTAAAATAATTGAACAAGAGTTTTATTTCCAGAAATACAAAAAGAAAATAGAAAATAGAATATAGATGATACAATAGTATCATCTATATACAAAAAAATAAAACTCAACAATCCATAGTTTTCCACAGAAGTGTTATTGATTAAAAATAATACAGGCAAGTAAGATAAGCGGTGCAGCATTCATAATAGATAATAAAAGTGATAAATCAAAATAATGCTTGTTGAGACACAGCAACCGATGCTACCATATCACACAGTATATTTTTATTCTATCACTTAAAATCATATTTTACTGGAGTGAACAAACTAACTGTCTCACTTTGTTTGTCAGCGGCGACACAATTCCTCACATAGACTTCACAGAAGAGGAAGTTCGTACCTGGGGCGTGGTGTACAGAGAACTTAACAAGCTGTATCCAAGCCATGCCTGCAAGGAGTATCTGAAGAACCTTCCTCTGCTATCCAAGAAGTGTGGCTACAGAGAAGACAATATCCCCCAGCTGGAAGACGTCTCACGCTTCCTCAAGGGTAAATATTACTATAAAACTACTATAATCCAGATTTACCAGTTCAGAGCTTCCCATTAAAACTGCAGTTGAATAAAAACTTTGAAAATGGATGAATGCTGCTAAGAGATCAGCTGTTTGCAACAGAGGTTATTGCGATAAACTATATAGACCCTATATTCTCTGTGGTAAGGTAAAGTCTAAGTAGTTATGATTTAAAGGGTTATGATGTAGTTATGATTTAAATGGTTATTTTGTATCACTTAAAAAAGTGACATGTCCTACCATAAAAATGACAGCAGCTTTAAGCCATGATCCCTACATGTTTAGAGGCTCAGAGCAGTTCTGCTTCTTCGTCTCATGTTCGACTGAGCACAGACTGGATGCTACAGTGACATATTACCTCCTTTTGAAAGAGAGTAGTATTACAGGAAAGGGGATGGGGATAGTTGTTACACTGCAATAAACAATACATATCCATGACATAAAATAATATAATATATAATAATAATAATTTCTTCACATTCTGTTGATAATAGTAGTTATTTTTTATGTGAACTTCTTGCTTTACACATTATACCTTTACCCTAATAATATAACAATACATGTTCTAATTGATAATGATGAACAACATTAGACAACACCATTAAACATATAAAGTTAATAATTTACTGTCTAGCCATCAACATATCATATTATTGACATTTTTTCATAACTGAAAGACAATTTATAATCCTTTTGACTTCTAGCTTCCAATGAGGGCTTCTTATAAATTCTACTTAAACATTATTAAATAAAGTAAATTACCAAACCATAATAATGCTAATATGGTAGAAAATTATATTTATTTTCATTTATTTGTTTTGAATGTCCAATTGTTTTTGTAAGATCAAAAATATTAATTCAGTTAAATTATAGCTATAGATAGTTTGTTTTTAGAATAAAACATATGTGAGTATGTGTGTGTGTGTGTGTGTGTGTGTGTGTGTGTGTGTGTGTGTGTGTGTGTGTGTGTGTGTGTGTGTGTGCGTGTGTGCGTGCGTGTGTGTGTATATATGTGAATAGAGCGCACAGGCTTCATCATCAGACCAGTGGCAGGTTATCTCTCCCCCAGAGACTTTCTAGCAGGCCTGGCCTTCAGAGTGTTCCACTGCACTCAGTATGTCCGCCACAGCGTTGACCCTCTTTACACACCTGAACCGTGAGTACACATACAAACAAACACCCTTTTTCTTTTCTTTCTTTTTTTTTTGACAATTTTTTACAATTTTTTTGTCAAGCAAGCATATTTTTGTATGTGTTTGATGCAGAGACACATGCCATGAGCTGCTGGGTCATGTTCCCCTGCTTGCTGAACCCAGCTTCGCTCAGTTCTCTCAAGAGATTGGATTAGCATCATTGGGGGCTTCAGATGATGCTGTACAGAAACTGGCCACAGTGAGAAAACACACAAACACACACACACACACACACACACACACACACATTACAAACAGAAATGCTGCTGATATGTATGTAGTTGCTGAAACAGACAGAACTACTGTAATATTTTAAAGAGGAGACTAACTAAAGCGATGGACATTTTTGTGCTGCCACCATGAATAGCTTTTGGTAAAATGAGAAAACCTGCTGTGTTCGAGTGTTATTTCTTCACAGTGGAGTTCGGTCTATGTAAACAAGAAGGCAAGCTGAGGGTCTACGGAGCTGGACTTCTTTCCTCCATCAGTGAACTCAAGGTAACATATTTACATATTATTACCAGACATATGGTGCAAGTTGTACTGTTGCATAAATAGTGTATTTTCACATCAAAGAAACAGGTTATTGCTTTAAATCAGGTTGTACACAAATGTTCCTGTTTTTCATTACTGTCTTTTCTGTTACTAACTTAACTAAAAAAAATAAACAAAAATACATAAAGAAGGATAGTCTTATTGCTTATTTATTTCCAATTACCTGACTATTTTGAATAAATGTGACCAATGGTAAAACACTTAATCTCATACAATGACTCCTGAAATCAACAAACATATTACTTTCACAGCTTTAGTTGTCTTGGTCACACAAACCACAATTGTAAATATGTAAACAGTAAGTGACACAAGTTTTTTTTAGATTGATGAGCATAGTTTAAGCAATTAAATGGCAATAAAAACTCATAACCATATAATATCACTCATCTGCAGCAATAAGCACTAACTGGACTTCAATTTAATCGTTAGCTTTGTTATTATTTGTTCTTGGTTTTCCTTTGACATAATTGTAATCCTGTTATAACATATATGCAATTATAAAACTGGCTGCTTAAAAATGACATTCTCCATAGATGTAAATGTGTCCCTATGTTGTGACAAAAATATACATCTGACCACATTATTTCTCTTTCTTCTATCAGCATTCTTTGTCTGGAAAGGCTTGTATCCTTCCATTTGACCCCATGGTGACCTGTAAACAGGAGTGCATGATAACTACATTCCAAGAGGTTTATTTTGTGTCGGACAGTTTTGAGGAAGCCAAGAACAAGATGAGGTCAGTACAGTTCTGTTCTGCAAATGTCTGTTTTTAGCTAGGGTTGTGACTGTTAGATGTGGAAAAATAAGGGGCACCTTGCACAGATCATGGTCATCCACCATAAGATTTTACTTCTTTGCTTTGAGGGGATTTTTAAGCATCAATTTTTGTTGTATATGCATGAATTCTCAAAGCTACTCCCAACATAATTGTAAAGGAAGTAAACAGTCAACACAAGTAAAGCACAGTTGCATCAGTTAGGAGTTTAGGATTAAAACATCAAATCATAGACATAAACAAATGTCTTATCAAAGTCAACTATTTTGTATATTTAGAACAGTGCTACTGCGCACACTCTGACAATGTAAAAAAAATAAAATAAAAAAATTTAAAAAATCATGTTCCCCGAGGTCAAATGCACCTCCCTTGATGGAGCCTCCATTATTTGAGAACCACTGATTTAGAAGCATCCTATATTTTGTTGCTCAAGGAAGGTACCTGTACCCTGTACATATAAATTAAACCTGAGTATGTAATCCTCCCTTTTTGGTGGAGGATTATTTATACTATAATGGTATATCAGTTTCTAACTTGAGATTATTATAAGTTTGATTCAATGGTTTATAGCTGCAATTTTCTAGTGATGTAAATATGCCATTGATATAATGGTGATTCTGTGTGTGCAGGGAGTTTGCCAAAACCATCCATCGCCCATTCACAGTATCTTACAACCCCTACACCCATTGTGTGGACGTCCTGAAGGATGCCAACAGCATCAACACTGTGGTGAAGGAAATCCGGCATGAGCTGGACATTGTAGAGGAAGCTTTGAACCGACTTAACAAACACTAGAGAATCTGACACAGGCTGAAGGAGAATCTGTGTGGAAGGAGTGTGTTCGTTGGGGTTCAGGGTGGGTTTTAAGACAATAACTGAATTGCCTGAACAGTAATGGTCCAATTATCATCAACCTATTAAAATAATGACCTTTTTGACAAAAGTGAGTTTTTGGCCTAAATCGTCTCTTGATAATGCTAACAGATCTCATAGAATCACCTTAATGCTGAGTTTGAAAGAATCATACTCTTTATGCCCTATAGGACAATGGCCTAAATAACGAGGACATTTTTTTTGCCTAAGTCACAGTTCTTAATATTTTTCACAAAGAAGCAAGATGGTGCAGAAGAAGTTCTAAACACAATTTTTGAATCAATTTTCTATTTTTGCAAGGTTTATCATCGTAAAAGCTATATTGGCTATAATATATTTGTATTAACTCGTATTAACTTAGTCACAAGTTATACTTCAACAATAACTTCAAATAAAGTGATGTGCATATCAGCAATTAACAAATATGTAGCCAAATATATAGAAAGAAGAAAGTTCCTGGATGTTCAGTCCATTAAACATGTGTCATCACTTCTTCAAAAATTTGCCTCAGGTTTCAAAAAGTCATTAAAATTGGATGTTGGCAAATGAGTTATATTCAATAAAAAACAGACAAAGAAGCATTGGAAAAGTGATGACAAAGAAACCTGACATTTGTTTAATTTATGTAATGTAAGTTTGGTAGAGTTTGCACTATGGAATGAAAGGACAGTTTAAACCAGGCTTAAAGTTGCCCACACTAGAATGTAAAAAAATTGGTCACTTTATTCTTTTACTCTCCACACTTATCTATTGTCAAGGCCTTTTTGACTGAAATGATTAAGAAATATAATATTCTCTACATTTGATAATGTTTTTTTGTGTTTCCTTAAAAAATAGACACAATGACTTAGGCCATTTTTAAATAGGGTGAGGATATAAGGCTTAGCTTATCAAATTTGTTCTTATTGAGTGGTAGTCTGTAGTCTATTTTGTGTACTAGGGTTTCTTGATGTAAAAAAGGTTTAAGAACCACTGACTTATTCATTATTTTAAGTGTACTGAAAGCTTCCAATTGGTTTCATTCAAGTTGTAAACTTTTCCTCTTATATTTGTATCAAAATGATAGGTGGTTTATTAGGGCTAGCTCTAAGTGGTTTTTCATATTTTAAGTAATATTCTGCTATTTCTTTGGTGTGCTAATAGAAGTTGGTCTGCTCTTTATTAGAAACAGATGATATTCCGAGACATCTATTGTCAGAACAACAGCAACTGAGTTTGCACTGCTTCATCTTAACATCATCATCATCAATATCTCAATAATTATTTTGTTGTCACATATGACCATGCAGTGGATAATGTGGTGATAATTTGTCTTGCTTTGTGTAATAGTATTTTATCAAATGTATATTGAAATCAAACTCTAAGTAATAAAAGTCTAAAGTGTGTTGCTAAAATGTAAAGGCTGCTCTTTGATGCTACTAATTTATACTGTGAAAATTATTTTTTTTGAAGTATGGGTGTCGTTGACAGCTGGCAATGAATTACAATCTCTTTGTTAACTGCATAAAGAACATGTTTTAACCATTGGATACCAATCCAATAAACATCCATTTTAATAAAATCCTTTAAATGGCTCTGGACATCCATGAATACATTACATTGATTGTCTATAGCTTGTAACTTCAACTGGATCTGATTAATAAATGTTAATTATGGTTAAATGTTACGTGTTATTTACATTCATATTTTTCACTAAATAGATAGTTGTACTGGTTTAGGTAATGGTTGCCTCTGTTGTCTTTGTTAAACTGCTAATAAATGTTTCACACAGGGTGGAAATGTCAGAAGGTATTGAGGAATGTTTTGCAATATTGTTGGTGTTGGTCTTTTCCTAATTGGTCTTTTGACAGTAAGAAACATATATAATAATACCAGCAGTTTCATTTAATTAAAGAAGTGGAAAAATGGATATATGCTGTAATTCAACACATACCATACACACAGGAACAAGTAGATGGAATACAATGTACAGCTTACTATTTAAACTGCATCAATGTTTCCCTCTTTTGATACAATTTGAACATCTTTAGTTTTTGTAGCTTCACAATGCAGGTGTTTACTGCATTTCTGCTAAATTGCAATATGTTGCACTGACTGCTCTCCATCCTGTGTGAAGCAACCTTGTTGGAGTCCTGCAGCTGTTTCCATTACAGCTGAATACTGCCCTTCTGTGGCTACTTTATGTGTTTGTTTTTCTATTCATTAGAATCAGTGAGGGAACTGTTTTAATAGATAAATAAAAATACCTTCAATAACCAAAACAGAACCCCAAACTAAACCCATTCGACATTTATATAACAGTCGGAACTGATGATTGACCACCTTTATCTCTAGAGAGTTACAGAAGCTACACAAAATCATTTGTTTAAACACAAAATCAGTTTGAAAGCAACACTCACTAATCAGTTGTCAAGGACATTTTTAAAGAAAGTAAAAATGCACACACTACATATATTGCAATTTAAGTCATCAATTGTTATTTTTAGATAGTCTACACTCATGTTTAGTGCAACTGCATCAATTCAACCTGATTTTCACTGCTTCAGCAGGAGCGATTATCCGAATTTTACAAATACCAAGTCCACAAGTCCTTCCTATTTTTTTTTTACTATACTAAGATGGACAATACAAATATTAAATCTTTTGAGAACTTGGTTTTCAAATTGTGTTTCTCTTGAGCATTAAATAATAGCACAATAAATTGCAGTCAAAATTATAGAGTTAATATTATTTTATTTTATTATGTATGTATTTATTTTATCTTGGACAATGTACAAAAACATTAGTCTCAAAGTGAAAATATGCTTTGCATCAGATTTAGATTAGATTTACTGACTTATTTCCATTTGTAGTACCTGAACAAGTAAACAGCAGAAAAATAAAAACATAACCATTAATAATCTATACACATCACACACACACACACAAAATGGGAAGTATTGACATTAAAATACAACACAATATGCAAAGAAATTGTTATTTATTTATTATTTATTTTTTGTTAAATATTGTTTTTTGTTAAGGATGGAGTCATATGCTGCTTTGTGGGCGACCGGCGTGGCCTCCCTCGTCGGTCGCCCACAAAGCAGTCTCTCCCCTTCTGGGTGGCGAGACAAAAGTCCATGAAAGTATTCCATCTGTGTGTCCATCCCGGAGTCCGCTCGACCTCTCTCCATCTCCGGTCGTAGGCCGCCATTCTCCTGCAGCCTCCTGCTGCATCCTGCAGGCACTCTCCCTGGCACTCTGCCAGAACTCTCCCCGCCCCTCTGCCAGAACTCTCCCCGGCACTCCGCCGGAATTCTCTCCGGCAGCCTCCACCCGGCCGTCTGCCCGCAGCACTGTGGCACCAGCCGCCGCAGCAGAGGAGGCTGACGCTCCTCCCCTCTCCAGCTTCTCAGGTGGTGCCACCAATCCCACCGCTGCCACCAAATGTGGGTGACAGACGTGGCCTCCCAACAAAAAGGGCAACCAGAAGAAGTGGAGACAGGAGGCGGCAGAATTAGTTTTGTTAAAACAAGGTGGTTTAATAAAGGTGGTACATTAAGAAACACAACAACAGTACACGCTCAGACTAGCATGACGATCCACCTCTTCGCAGGTGGACCACATGTCGCTTTCCCTGCCCCGCACGCAAACATGCTTCTTGGAAAACTCTCCCGCTGCCATTCATCACCTTCTCACATGCTTCATCAGAAGAACCTGGATGTGGTTTGATCAGTTTTGATGGTAGTCATGTCAACATAAGAAAACAAAGATTCAGATTCAAATTCAGCTAAAATTACATTTGGTGCATGGAAATATGTAATGTAACATTTTCCAATTGTGGCCTACTTCTAACCACTGTGGAGAGCACAGACAAAACACAGCTCATGTGAAATAACCAACACTTCTAACTTTGGCAGAAAAGGCTTCATTTAGGACACTGTTATACATAATAAGAAATGATTGCAAAAATATGCTCTAGTGCCTTCATTTGATTCAAATCTTATGTTTTTTTTGTTTGTTTTGTTTTTTGCCAAAACAGTAGAATTAATTGTTGTTCAGTTAAATAGCTCTGGTCTTTCCTGGTTCAGTCACAAATTTCCCTTTTAAGGGATGCATTAGAACAAGGACAAGTTAAATATTTCTTGATATTAAATAACTAAATAACTAAGGTCTTGGAACAGTTAGACTGCAGTAATGTTACAGGAGCTTAAATGTGTAATTTCTTTTGAAATGTATTGTTTTTCATTCTTATTGATTCAAACAGCTTAATTTTTCTTACTAAAAGTAACTTTAAACCCATTTACCAAATGTAATGGTTTGATAACATGTCCTATATCACATGTAACCTGTTCTAAACACAATTATTGAATGAACTGATATAAAAGAAGTGAGTGTGAAATAAAGGAAAATTGTAACTATAAAAAAAAGACAAAATATGATACTCCTTGGGCGACACGGTGGAGCAGTGGGTAGCACTGTTGCCTCACAGCAAGAAGGTCGCAGGTTCAAGACCGCCTTGGGGCCTGGGTCTGGGACCTTTCTGTGTGGAGTTTGCATGTTCTCCCCGTGTCTGCGTGGGTTTTCACCGGGTACTCCGGCTTCCTCCCACAATACAAAACATGCTCAGGTTAATTGGCAAATCTAAATTGCCCATAGGTGTGAGTGTGTGTGTGAATGGTGTGTGTGCCCCACGATTGGCTGGCGACCATCTGGGGTGTATCCCCCTGCCTCTCGCCATAAATGCGCTGGGATAGGCTCCAGCAGACCCCTGCGACCCCGAAAGGGAATAAGCGGGATAGAAAATGGATGGATGGATGGATGGATGATACTCCTTAGCAAAAAACTGCACACATGTACAATCTATCTCAACCTCGCCTTCTTAATCCTGTCCATTCTTGTCATTTTCTATTAAAATCCTAGCATCTTCAACTCTGCCACCTCCAGATCATCCTCCTCCTCATCTAATTTCAATACCATCCTTCCCTTTCATTTTTGCTGATACACTTTTGTCGGCTGTATAGTGTATAAATGGGTAAAATCAAAGGTTTCTCTGCTTCTCCCTGTTTAGCACTTTCAGATCTTTTTTTCTGTTTTCTAGTCTAAATCTGACTCAGTCCATAGGCTGACAGTCAAGTGCAGGACCAACATGCAAGTAACAAAAATAGAAAGTAAAAATCTTCACATCTGCCCCAAAATGTCACTATTTTGTATTTCTAAATTAAATCTCTTGGTAAGCAGCATTTATATTTGTGCAGACTTTTAATTCCTATTTTCAGTCTGACTGCAAATAGTTGTCCAGAGTGAATAGAATTTATGAGTCCAGTGTAAATGACCTGTCCAGAAACAAATATAACAGACAGAAAAAGAATTTAGCAGTTAAAGACCTGTATTTTACACAATTAGTGTAACCAGAGCTAAACAGTGAGTGATTACATCTACTATTTTGAAAATGGATCATAACTCCTAATGAATACTAATGTTGCTCCACTACAATGGTGGTAGAGTGTTTGAGAGTGTTTGAGGGGGATGTAAAATATTTGGAATCAATGTTTTTTTTGTTGTTGTTAAAGACGGTTCTCGATTTTTAAGTGTTTTATAAAAGATCAGTCAGGCACCCATATGACGAGTGGAATAAATATAAATATAAATAAATTTACAGGAAATAATAATAATTTGTTACTAGGCAGTATTGGTTTTATATTTGGTATCACCTCCTTCCTCATTCTACGCGAGCTGTTACCTTAAAGTGACATAACCAGGCTGCTGAATGAGTATTTTATTATTCTGTTGATTGACAGATCTCTGGATAAGTGCCATGTCACCAGTGCCAGGGCGGACTTGATTAATTATGAACCTTTGTGAGGTGTTTTATTTTGAAGGCGGGTGCAGGATGTCCTATGTGTCGATGAGTTGCTTAGCTGGGATGCTATGTTTTGACTTGAGCTGTGAGGGAGGGAGGGAGGGAGGAGTTGGGTGTTGCCTGTCTCCGAACGGAAATCGGGATTCTCAGTCGAGGCTCAGACCGTTACAAGCCGCGTTAACGTTACTTGGCCCTCGATCTGCCGCCGTTTCTTTAACCCTGCGCCGAATATCTCTGTCTAAAGCGCCGCCATGGGAGTCGAAGGCTGCACAAAATGCATCAAATACATGCTGTTCTTCTTCAACTTCATCTTCTGGGTAAGCCACGTTGTTTTCCAGCATATTTGTGCGTGTGGCGGTGTGAGTGCTTGTGTTCCCTGCGTGGCGCAGCGGTTTGCGGATTTGTTTTAGTGTCATGAATGAACGCCGCCGCGAGGAAACTAATGGCACATTATCAGTTCCCACCGGCTAAGCGAAGATTCTGACGCAATTCGGGTTCTAAACAAAATTTAACCCATAAAACAGATAGTTGTGGTTAATTTAACTTACGTCACTGCAACACATTATTTAATTATCCATGTCTGTTTTTACAAGACAAAGAGAGACGAAGAATTCAATTCAATTTCCATTCAATTGATTTGTATAGCCCAGAATCACAAATCACAGATTTCAGAATCATAGACCCTCACACCGTACAAGGGTAAAACTCCCTAAAAACCCCTTTAACGGGGAAAAAAATGGAAGAACCCTCAGGAGGAGAAACAGAGGAGGGATTCCTCTGCCAGGACGGACAGGCGTGCAGTGGATTCCATGAAACGGAGGGAAATGTCGTTTTTTTACCACGCGGAAAAAAAGAAGCGTACTGTTTTTATTAAACGTACGTATTTTTATTAAACTTCGGTTTCTTTTTCAAGCCCACAGCTTGAAAAAGAAACCGAAGTTTAATAAAAATTGTTTAAAATCCAAATTTATCTCACTTTCAGAAGCTGAAGAAGCATTTTTCGCTCCGCCCGTGTGTGTGTGCGCGCGCGCGAGTTTGTGTGTGTGCGCCGGGGGACTCACGATGGTTTCCATTTGGTGTCTCAAGGCTCTGTATTGGGTGATGTCTGATGGAAAAAATTTTGGGTTTTAGTTTTTTTTACTCTCCTTGTGTAAGAGCTGCTGTATAGTTTGTGTGTGTGTGTGTGTGTGTGTTTTTGTAACTCAGCAGTCAAACCCCTACATAAGTCAAAAGTGGGACTTTAATTGGAGAAGTTCTTCTAATCTAATCAAACTTCATCCAGCTTCACCCATTCTCCCCAGTTCATTGGGAGAATTTCTCATGTCTCAAGTGAGTTAGCAGTGAGAGCTTTGGTCTGCTCAGACATATTTTAGCTTCTTTGTTTCTTTTAACAGTAAAAAACATCTCTGAGCACTAGGGGCTATGCCTGCTTGCTGACATCACTTTTGAGGCTACTGCAATATCTGAATTTTTAAGAGTTTATCATTTGAGATTAAAGAATCCAACTATAGTGCCTTTTATCAGCTGTGAATATCAATTATTTTAGAGATTTATTTTAAAAATCATCACCCTAATAAAATAATGGCCTAAGTCATTTTTTTTAGAATATTGTGTGTATATTGTGTGTCAATTATAAAACATTAAAGCCTCTATAATAATAATCCTTTCCACTCAGCAGTAGAAATTGACTCAAGATTCAAGTTTAGAGCTTCTGCGCCATAGATTCTTGCTCCTTGAAGCAGACAAATTTGTCAAAAATTACTTAATAGGGTAATAATGTTTTCATCCAGCCTTTTTTCATATTAGAGCAGCAATGTTGCCCAAAGATATTTTTTTATTGCTTGGGTACAGATGCTTACAATTTCGTTGGCGATAGTCTTGACACATTAGAAGATCTTGAATGCTGCAGCATCCGAGTCCAGACAATATATTGTACTAGGGCTGTCAACAAGTTGATTTCATTGACAAATATGTACAAAAAGTTTTAATGTATCTCATTAAAACTTATGTATCACCTTTTAATAATGTGCACCTCTTAGACCCAACTGTATCTTTTTGTAATTCCTGAAAATAAAGACTAAATGTCATCAAATTTCAGTTATACCGCTCAATATAATACATCAACAAAACAGGATTCATTCTTTTTTCAAATGTAATTATCACATTCATAAGTATCCTTTGCAGTAAAATGCAGATTTAACCATTTTTGGGAAGCAAAGACCAATTACATTGCCATAATGCAATTTTGTTTCTTAAATCCTAAAAAGAAATTGGTTGATTGGGCTTTGGAATCAAAACCTCTCAGCGGATGAGTTGGGTCCATTTGAAGAGACACTTTGACTATGTGAGGTTCTTCAGCTGCTGGCTGTGGAGGTGGGTTCTTCATAAGGGAGCAACCTCCTGTTTCCATAAATCACACTGTACATTGAGGTGGTTGGGGGGGGGTGCTCTCTCCTGTGGTGGTATGGGCCTCTCATGGGAGCTGCAGACCACACCCCATCCCCCCACACCCCCTCCTCTAGCATGCTTAGCATTCTACAACCCCCCTGTGCTCTGGGTAACAGGCAGAAATAGACACTGGAAAGAGGGCCAGAGGGAGGGGTGTGGCAGGCTGTTCTGGTCTCACACTTTATGATAATTTCCGAATTCCTCATTATGATGCATATTTTTGAGCTAGTACAAGCCGGTAATGAATTTTTTCCCTGTCCAGTTTAGATCTCCTGATATTGACACAGCGCTCAGGTTTTTTCTTGGATGGAGCCTGACCCATGCTGTTAAGACACCTCACTTATGGTGGCAGGATTGGCTGCGTGCGATGAACATGGCCATGTGTTTGCACAGTTTTCACGACGTGAAATTCCCTGCAACATGGCCAAATGAGTAACAGATGTTTCAGTTAAGTTTTCATCCTCTACGGCCAAAAATGTTATCAGTCACTGAAAATAAGACGGGTAACCTATCTGCAACTATGAGCTACCGATCCAACTTCCAGTATAATTTTGAGAATGTCCTCTGGCCTCTGTCTTGATCTTCTTAGAAAAATAAAAATATATGCATATGCATATACAGTCATTACTTCCTTTTATCATCACCTACATTATTTTTTTCTTTTTAATAAACAGTGCCATAAATTTACTTGTATGAAATTTCTGTGAAATTTATTGTCTGTAGTTCTCTGAAAATTCAAAGGGTCATATTATTTTAAAAATTCCAGTATTTGCTATGAGCTAAAATAATCAATTATTAAATTTATTAACGAAAAATTAACTGGCAGCTATTTCATTAACTTAATTGTGAGTGTAAAAACACCAAAACTCTTGGTTTTCTTCTTAAATTCAAGAAACACCAAAACTCTTGGTTTTCTTCTTAAATTCTTTTAATTTAATAGGTCAAATGATTATTTGATGACTGCATTCTAATTATAGCCATGGCAAAAGATAAAAAATAAAAACCTTGAACTATCAGATGAAGATCTTCAATCTTAAATACGTTTTAAATCTTATGTGTTTATCTATAACTAACTATTCATCATTAAACAGTGAAGCCCTTGATTGGGGCCTAGGCATACCAGGCATTTTCCATTTACATTTTCCCTTTGCGCCTGGCTTCCCATTTCAAACAACAAATAGCAGCGGGAGCCAAGACGATAATCTGTCCTGTGCAAGAACCAAGTCTTCTAACTTTTGGCAGGAAACTTTGTTCATGTTCACCCATTGTTCATAGAAACTAAGACTAAGCTGTAAATGATTCAACAGCTGACATCACCCAGATGTCTAAGGTTAGATGGCTGATGTCTAGTCATTAAAAATAGTCAAGTGGAACATTTTCTGTTGGGGAAAAGTCACTTACATTTCTGCAGTGAAATTGGTTCAAAATGCACCTTGATATTCCTCTATACACATATACATGCAACTAACAACTATTTTTATTATTTATATATCTGTCAATCGATTTTTGAGGAAACATAACAAAGATGGAGGTTGCACAAACCTGGACAGCAGACAGGTGTGTAGGAGAGGCAAAAATAGCTGTACCGAAGAAAAAAAGAATTTCTGCACAATGTTGATCACTAGCAAAAAAAAAAGAGAGGCTTAATCAAAGACTTTTTCAAAACAAAATTCACAGGGAGGAGGGAGGGAACAATTTAAATATATAATATAAATATATATATATAAATATTCTTGCTTTCTCATTACTCATTAGGAGTCTTCTTTCCAGGTGCTAGGGCTGTTTCAGTAGAAGTTAGGTGGCTGCACCCTTAGCTGCATTTCAAAGTATAAAAAAATGGATTTTCCTCATCTACATGAACACAGTAAATTCTCAGAAACCGATTCTCAAAAACTTCTCAGAAATCTGCAAAAACATAATTTTCTTTACTCATCTCAGTGGTAGTTCACATGGTAAGGAGGCGGGGGTTCATTTAAAGTTAGCAAGTCATTCTGTGCATGTGTGTGTGGGTGCATGTGGACGGCTGTGTTGGATTTATGCTCTTGGCATTTATAGTGTTGATCTGGTTGCTATGCAGCAGCTGTCCTCAGCTCTGGAATGGACTGAACTAAGAGAGGAGGAGAATGGGGAGAAGGGGGAAAATCTATTCACAGAAACTGGACTAAGCGTCATCTAGTTCAGTTTCGATATTCTGTTTTGGTCACAAATGCGTTAAAATATAAATATGCAGAAGGCGAGATCTGAACAACTGTTTGAAAGGAAGGGTGTCGGTTCTGTCCGGCTGTGGTTTATTTTGCTGCTGCTGGTTCCTGTGTGCCTGCTGAGGTATATGAGAACTCTGATTATATTTAAAATTTCTTTGTCTCAGGCCAAACAAAAGAGCCAGAGAAGGCCTATGTCAATGTAAACCACCCTGAAGAACTATATATTTGTATAACAAACTTGCACGTCACAGTGTGTGCAGGGTTTCCCCCAGGAAACTGGATAGTGTAGGAGTGAGAGATAAACTAAACAAAAGACATCTCCTGCTCAAATTTACACCCCCCCTCAAAGTATGTTTTTATTATAGAAAGTGTAAAATTTTGTGAAAAAAGTGTGAAATTTTATTTGCTTATTGATTTCAGTCTAAAAGCATGCCATTCTCTATTGGTTTTTAAACAAAGTGGTTTGTAAAGATATTTTTGAAGCTTAGAGCTCAGATGTGTGGTCATCTATCTGTTAATGTTTTTATGAGAGTTGGTTTTCTGCTTTTATGTTTGTTTGCTTTTCTGGAGGTTGGTAGGCATAACATTGAAAATATATTTTGGCATTTATAAGCAGTTTGCTTCTGCCTATGTCTTTTCAGTCAGTGTTTTCTGTGAAATGTCAATGCTGTTTTTAGGATGTTGTGCTGTTTTATGTTATGATTAAATAAATATTATTCATTTATTTTCAAGGTAGAGCTACATGTTTAAATAAATGCTACTGCATGTTTTTAAAACACTCAATCAACAGACATATTCAGAAACTGTGCCTTAAAACAAGTTGTCAGGATTTCTGCGACATTGTGATGTCACAATAGTCACCTTCAAATCAGAAGAGAGACTTATTAATATCAATGAGACACAAAACAGCTTGTTCTTTCTCCAAAAGAAGCATTCTTTGAAATGCATGTTTCTGCTCCATATTAGTGCCTCTTGTGGATCTATTGTGTGTACATCTGGACTGTGTTAAAATGTGCTAATATGGAAATGTGAACAAAAACTTTTTGTTAAAATGTTATAAGCACAATGCAACATGCTGAATGGAACAAATCTTGTGTCATGTTTGTGTTGCAGCTTGCCGGAGGTGTAATCCTGGGCGTGGCCCTGTGGCTGAGACACGATCCCCAGACCAGCAACCTGCTAGAAATTCAATTTGAGGGAAACCAGGCTCCAAGCACCTTCTACATCAGTACGTATCTCATCTATACCCTGTGTGGCTTGGTGCTCCTCAGAGCTATGGAAAATCTGTGGCTTAAACTTGTGCTGAGAGAGCATCTATTGCCTCACTCAACCCCAGTCATGGAGGTATTGCTGGCATTTGTGCTACATTATTTCCACACAACACTGCACTTTTTTTTTTCAATAAACCACAGCAGAAACATGCCTGTATCAGGAAGTTTCCACCTCTGAATGTGATATTTCCAAACAAAGGTTGACAATATATTGTGTTGGTAGTTCATACTGGTCAAAGCCAAATATGTATTCCCCTCATCAAAGGGTCCATCAATTAACCCTACAATAAAGTAAGCTATAATAGGGAAATTTGTTCCTGAACCATGTCTCAAAAGAACAGTCATATTGGCATACCATTTCCTTAGTTGATATTGAATGGAGTTCTTTGTTTGATGTGCTGCAAATAACATTAAATATTAATAGTTTGTGAATTAGTGTATCCCCTTTGGCCCATAGGGCCCCTACTGATTACGATGAATGGGATTTTCATTATTAACGAGCTGAAGAGGTGGCTTTTATTCATACATCATAAACATCCTATATGTGTCTAAAGAGTTTTGACAGGTCCTTTGTAAATGACTTTTTGGACCCATCATGTGGATGTTGATGATAAAGAATAGTGAATATTTTCTCGACAAAAGGAAGACAAGGCTTAGAGCAAAGATTTGCATAGCCATGTGTTGTGCTCCCAGAGTCTTAATGAACATGCCTATATTTTTTAGTTTTTTTGTGGGTTACATACCTCATCTTCAGGCCTTTCACCTTGTTTATGCCTTTTTTTTTATTAACAACAGCACCCAGGCAGAGTGTTGCAAGCCTTTGACACGATGAACAGAGCGCTGTCTGCATGGCTCCTTTGTGTCTACAAAAGTCTGATGGTCTGAAGTTGTTTTTCGGTAGCCAGTTGGTGGTTGGTCATCACCTTCCTGACCAGCTGCCTTGTTGGCTGCTTACTTGTTTAGACTGGATCGACAGCTGTACAAACAGAAATGGTCTTGAATTATTAAAATGTCCTTAGCTGTTTACCTTAGATCCATGTGTGGTGGAAAGTGGGCAGCCATGATGGGCCGGGAAGTCGAACTCCAAAAACCAACTAACATTCTTTAACTGGTTTAGTTTAGGATTGGGTGTTGAATAGATGTTGATTTTTCAAAATTGAACTGTGGGGCTTTCAACTAGGGTTGCAATTTCCAAGAATTTTTAAAGTTGGAAGCTTCCCATTGTAATTAACAGGAATATATGGCAATTAACTAGCCTGGCTACCACCAGACCTCATATTATCATATCTACATTGATATTTAGTCTGGGAACAATCCGTTCATTTGTTCATATCGGAGGTGTGGTTTATGAAAATCCAGAGCAGTTTTTTGGGCACTACAAATGTCTGCTAAATGCATCTGTGTGTAGCTTATAGTCATTTATATAACACATACCTGATTAAGATTAAATAATTGAGTGCAAAAAGGGGCTCATTTTTCAAAAAAACTTTTAGTCTAAATTACTTAGAACACTTTCTGAGGCTGCATTGAGCCATAAATTACAGTCTGCCACCATGTTGAATAAACAGTTATTTAAAAAAGTGGCTTCTGTGTTTTGTCATTGTCTTGCTGCTCCTCCCCCATTCTGTTCCCCATTGGTTTCCCAAATGAGGGAAAACTGGATCCTTGGGGTCCAGACTGAATTTCAGAGCGAAGTGAAGCTGCTTACAATGAAGGATGTGTATACCCAAGGTAGGAAATAATGAGAATAAATCCAAAATGTACCAAATTGAAGGTTGGCTCTCAAGAGGGAACTTAAAAATAGTTAGGGATATATATTGCAGCAGAATATTTACTGAAATTACTATTTTTGAAGGGATAGCTCAACATTTTTGAAGCAAAAACAAGCAGAGCTATGAGCTTCTCAACACCAAATACAAAATCCAGCAACTCCCAAACGCTGTGGTGGATGAGTTGTGACCTGCACATGCATCAAGCCATGAAACAATAACTGTAATATTACAACACTTAATGCAAATAGTCGGGTCTACTTTCTTCAGTGAGCCACTGGGTGGAGGAACACAGCGAGGTGCCGGTGATGCCATACTTTTTAGCTGCACTGAACTTTTTTTTTTTTTTTTTCAAGAATGCTCCACCATGCAGCCATATCTGCTTTACAGTTAGCTTGATGTTTGCTGTTTTCATGTTTTAATGTGTATTTGTATGGGGTATATATTTGATCTCTAATAGTATTAATGTTTAACTTGAAAATATTACACTAAATGTTGAATATTTCCAAACTTCCCAAGAAAAGTTTCTAGAAATTTTTCAGAAGATTTCCATCCCTAGCAGCAACAAATAAATATTTAGATTAATGTTTAATGAATTCCTTAATATCAAAATTTTAATATAAAATTATCTAAATTAATTAAATAAAGAAAGGAGAAAACAGATGAAAGATCTTTAGATTGACTTGAACGAATTAATTGATCACAAAAAATGATGAACCTTTTTCATTAGCATGTCAAATCCTTGCTCAATCGTTTCAGCTTCTAATCTCTGGCTGCACCAGCACATACAGGACAAATGGTTCGGGGAGGGAAGTGGGTGAGCTGTCTGCCAGTGACCTGACATGAGAATAGTGTACTGGTGTGAAATATCCATGTAGAAGTGTGGCGGTCCCGCCTCGCCCTCATCACCAGCAACTTGTGACTAACAGGACATGCATCATATGACTGTTAAAAAGGGTGAAGTGTTGTATGAAGTAAGTTGCCTCATCATTTCTCTCTCTGCAACTCTGGAAACACTTTTCAATACCCAGGTTACACTAGTCTGTTCCTCCCGGTCTGCGTCAGCAACCTGACATCTACCTTGTGAGACAGGGTGAAATAGGAGAGGGTAGGAAGAAATGTTTTTTATGGTTTTAGAAAAAATTAGTTTTTTTTTCATGTAAAACAGTTACAGGAAAAACAAGAAGCACATGACCTTTTGTTTTCACCACTCACCATGGCAGTGGAGATGTGGTTGTTCATTGAAAGGGGGGGGGTCAGAGGAGCTAGTTGGGGACTTTCTCCCAAACAGCTTTAATGATTGCATCCTACCCATTATATAAAGCATCCCTCTCATTCCGAAGAAGAAGAGGAATAGCCTGGTTGGTGTAGGAAAAATTTCCTCATCGCCCCTCCCTCCTCCTGCGTCCTCCTCTTCCTCGTCCTCTGCAGCCCCACCCCTTCTCCCTCTGTTAAAGTTTTCCTCACCCTCACTCACTCTGTTTCTTTCCACTGTCGCTCACTTCGCCATCTGGTTGTGATTAGCATTCAAGCTGGGCTGTCCCCTCCCGGTCTGCCTGCCCTTCCTCTACTTTGGTCTGCCCTTTTTCCTCCATCCCCTGCTGCCAGAACGTTTCAATATGGAGTCTACATCTGCTTCTCTCTTTGCTCTTCACAACTACACAGTGGCTGCCGGCTCAAGCAAATTCATTGACATGCAACTGTAATCGGCTGTGTGTTTATGTTTTACTGTAACAAAAAAAAAAAACTTGTTCCTGTTATGTTTGATTGCATTCATTTTTCACTACTGAAGGCAGAAAAGGTCAGTTCCTTTCAGGTTACATAATCATCACAAATTTTGTGGTAGAGTTGGAAGTTATCACGAGCAACAGGCGGGGACTGTAATGGATACTGATCCTGTTTTGATTGTGGTTTTAAAATGTTTCTGTTCTACTTGTGTTTCTAACCTCAATCACAGTAAGAATTAACAAAGTGCTATTTTGGAAAGTTAATCCTGGAACAGTGCACATTGAAAGCTTGTTTATGGACATTCTGCAAATGGTTTAATGTGTTTTATTTTATTGTTGTTCCAACCATTGGGTCTGTCAGTTCAGATAACTTATTACTCACGCATGTGACACCACTAAACACAGACGGGGCGACAAACACAAGTAGATTTCCGAAAAGTTTTAAGCAAACATTTGGAAGAGAAAAACAAAGTTAAAATGATTTAATCTTCTATTGTGATTGTCGCCTTTTAAGTCCAAATTAAACTCCATTCAAGAGAGAAGAATTTACTATTCAATTCATTAAACACAGTTGAAAATTCTCATAATGTCATTACTGAAATGACAAAAACACCCACAAAATTTTTTTAATCACTATGAGAATTTGATCAATTGGTCCAATAACATTTAGAAAATGTAAAAGAGCTGCACCGCACAGCATGCAAAATTAACTATTTTACATTTCAGTTAGCAGAGGGCTAATTGGAAATAGCATAATTGATGTTAATGCAGTAAAAAAATATATAGTAAGAAGAAGTCTCCTTCAAATATTCTACCCTTTGTAGTAACTAAAGGACCTGGCCAGTATACTACTGAGGAATATATATAAAAAATTATTTTATTTGTTGATTAACCTGCATTCAAGTTTTTAATGTATTTTTAAGTGACATACATAGCTCTTGTTAGGACCTACTGTGTTGTTCTGTCAGAGGTAATACTTTTTTTTTTTTTTTTTTTTTTACAATCAAGTAACAAGAGTGTGGGTTTGTGATCCTAAGGTCTAAATGAGGTTTATCTGTGGCAAGTGGAAATGTAAAGTTGACTCAAAATTACACTGGACAAACTTACACAATGAGTTAATAATAGAAATTAAATGACCGTCATTTAATTTGATTAAGATTTTCACAGTTGGGCTTCACCCTGTTGTTGCAGGCTCCTTTGCTCTTGAAAATGAAGCTATTAAATGGGTGTGATTCCTCATGTTTCAAAAGAGTCCCAGTGCTCTGACAGTTAATGTGAGGACAGCTGCAAACACATGCACAGATCCCCCCCCCAGCCTAATATTTAACAATTATTCACATTAAGGTGCAACTGTTAATGTTCACACAGGGAGCAGACCATCCCAGCAGAACAAAATCACTTCTATATTTCCAGCGACCTCTACTTTCATCAGGTCACCTTTCACATAAAGTGACGAAGACCGGTGGAGCTTCAGGAAGTCATTGCATGAACTACTTGACTTAACTTCCTGTTCAGCGGTATGCTACTTACTGCTAGTAAGACCTGTCTCTGCCTCTCAACAGCAACCATTTAACATTTAACACCAGTTACATGAAATCAACATGACCCACTGTAACAATGTTGGGAAGTCTGTATACATATCCGGTGGTTTACAGTACCAAATGACAAAAATAGAATCTGAGTCAGAGGAATATTCCTGCACAGGGGTTTCCAGAGACATCACCTGGGTCTGGAAATGATTAGACTTGTCCAAGAAGAGACCAAAACCTGAGAGGCACATGTTGAACTATTATTCTACCCATGATTCATAGTTGTAACATGCCATTGTAATAAACGGATTATAGTTGTGCGCTGTAGCTTAACATTTCTAATACTATAACATGGCTTGCTATAATCATCTGTCACAACGACAATAAGGAGTCTCAATATACAATATCATCTCAATATATATATGTGCAAAATTAAAAAAAAATACTACAATTACCTTACAATTTAAAAACTTAAGTAGATATTGAAGACGTACTGTATAATGATGCTGTAACGTAAGATTTACTACAGATGTATCAGGCGGTTTTGGCATTGGAGTTTAAGCATTTAAACTTAAACAAACTACCAATTGTATAACTAAAAGTAATGTTGTTGTTTCACAATTAACTGTAAACCTGGAAATATATGCAGTCTTTCAGTTTCCCTATCTGACGCCCTTACATGGGCGGGCTGCAATGTTATTCCTTATAACGGGAAACAGGAAGCAGCGCGTGTGCGTGTGCGTGTGCGTGTGCGTGTGTGTGTGTGTGTGTGTGTGTGTGTATCACTTGACGGTGCAACATGGGGTCTTTTTTTTATTTGTGGCCTTTAAACTCCAGACAAGTCGGCAGGAGTCTAATGCATCAACTCCTGTTTAGTTTGTACAAGGAAGATACTGTGGGTTGAAAGAACTGAGGCAGACAACATTGATTGTAATGGGATACGATTCATAAAGAGATTGAATCAGGACTGACACAAAGACTTTTAACTCAATGGAATTATTAAGAGCAATTTAAAATGGGCAAATGTAATATATATAGAAAGGATAGGTGGTGGTGCAGTAAGAGGGAGAGACTGAGGACAACAAACGGCATTGGAGGAGTAAGGGAGGAATGAGAACTATGTCAGACTCGAGAGCCACAATATAAGAGATGAAGGGGCCGTTTGGTCAATTGCCAGGATATCTATTTATAAATTAGAGTGTATGGGAGTGGCTGTGTAGTGGTGGGAGAGGCTGGTATGTGAGGTACAGGACAGGTTAGTGGTCCATAATTGAATTATGTAATGATTCTGAGCTTGAACATGGAGAGCTCCGTGGACAATAAGCCAACAGGAGAATAGCTAGTTACTCCCTGACATCAGCGTTTCAGTCCATAACTATGTTGCCAAAGAAATAATTTTTAGTCTGATTATGTTGTATCTCAAAGTGTTAAAGTAAACATTTAGACTTTATTAGCAAATGATCACGAATATACAGTGTGCAAAATTTTTTTTTTTGTTTTATGAAATTATTGAAACTCAGTTTATTTCATTTAATGTCATCACATTTGACCTTGCCTTGCATAGCAAGACCCTCCTTTATTATTACTAAGGTGTAGCTGCTCCCATTATCATTTCTTTGGTGAAAATTAAATTCTTCTTCACTCAAGGTGATATTGCAGCAGTAAATGCTTAAACCAACTCATATATGCCAAGGCTGTTTTTTAAGTTATTTCTTTTTTCAGCTGAGGACATGGGAAACACAAGTCTAAGGTATTTAAAGCACAGTGACAGACTCTGTAATCACTGGTTTATTTGAAACAATGATCGGTAGTAAAAGAGAACTGAATTAACCAGCCTCCTGCTGCTGGCTAATTCTAATAGGTACCTTCTGGGTCTTTGGAACAATGTTAATCCCATATAATGTTATTTGTGAAAATTGCACGTATCCTAACCCTAACTCTGAAAAGATGTGCTATGCATCTTCAGCAACTTCTGCGCATCTACAGATTTTTCTCCAGATATAGCCGCGACTCATTTTGGAATTGGGTATTTTGCCAAAAAA
The DNA here is from genome assembly GCA_036785175.1 of Eupleurogrammus muticus. Lineage (NCBI taxonomy): Eukaryota > Metazoa > Chordata > Actinopteri > Scombriformes > Trichiuridae > Eupleurogrammus > Eupleurogrammus muticus. Next base: position 1,291,580 of record JAYKQN010000002.1, on the reverse strand, counting down.
GGCCATTATAGAATCAATGAGGATAAGCGCAAGTAGCAATGTGCAAACATGTTGCTCCATAATGATTTAGAATTGTGGCTTCCTTCTACTAGAAGATAAACGTTGATAAAACATTAGACTAATTTTGCTTTGTTCACTGACCACACTCAAGTTGATGTGTTAATTAGTAAAAATTGTATTGCCCGGTGCAGACCAAACAAACTAGCCGTGTGAGAAAATGGAAAAGCTTGTCCACCTTAAAGGCCAGTTTGTCTCACGTGTCACTAACTTCAGGGTTAATTCCCTTCATTTTAGTCAAAGGGTTGCAGCCAGACCCAGGAACTTGTATTGGGTCTTGAGGTGTTGCAGCACCTATTCTCTGACAGATATTTTGAAATGCACACTGCTGTGTTCAGATACAGTATACTTCATATTTTCTGCTCCAGTGGCTAGACTCATTGGGGCACAACTTTAAGTTGCAAAAACATAAACCTGTACTGGCCAATTACAAATTAGCGGTTTATTCATCCACTAACCCACGCCTAATTACCTCAATAATAAAACAAAAAGTAAACTGTGATAAAACTTCAGCTAATCAAGTCGTTGCTGTTACATTTAACATTTTTTAATATTTACTTCATCTAATGGAAACCAATCTGCTAGATGGAAAAAAACACATCTAACACAGGAAAGTCTTCGGCAGTCTTGCATCTTCATAGTCCGGCTAGTACTACACCAGACCTTTGACTTAATCTTTCGTAATCTTTTTATCAGCTGTTTCTTTAAGCTAGACCACAGCTGGGGGGTTTAAAATCACAGGACTACTATGATGAATAAAACTAAACACAAGGTGAAAAGCAGAGAAATGAGTCTGCCTGCGATGAGACAGAAGGGAACTTTTTTTTTTTTTCCTTTTTAAACTACTGGTACCCCAACCCCCCTATCAGTATTCAAACATTAACCTGCAAGCCCTCAAGTTGACATCCCTGCTCTACTTGCTACCTGTAAATGCACTGCATAGCTATGGATATTAATCAGTTATCATTTGCTGTCTGGTTTTTACAGGTGTCCACATCCTGATCGCTGTCGGGGCTGTGATGATGGTAGTCGGGTTCCTCGGGTGTTACGGGGCCATCCAGGAGTCCCAATGTCTCCTGGGAACTGTGAGTCACTGTCCCTGTCACCCTATTTTGTCATTAAACAATCAAATGGAACCCCAGCCCTGGTAAAGCTTTGCCATAACAGTTTATCTGATCCTTTTGTTCTGTCCTGCAGTTCTTTGCCTGCTTGGTCATCCTGTTCGCCTGTGAGGTTGCTGCTGGAATCTGGGGCTTCATGCACAAAGACACTGTGAGACTGCATGCAAACACACACACCAGACCATATACATGCAACATTTACCATTACAGTAAATATAGGATATATGTTGTAAAGCAAAAAAAATAGCTTGAAACAAATTGTTCATAAAGTATATTGGGAATTAGCTGTCAGAATAGTTTTAAGGTGTTTGTAGATATTTTAACCTATTATGTGAAATGGTGCTTTAACTTATGGACGGTGCCCACAGGAAATTTCAAAAAAGCATCTGCCTTACCATCTGATTTTCATCATGCCGCATGTTAATGAGTCTGATCAGTCTCATCCTCCAAAGCTGCATCAGCACATCATTTATATTTTAGAAGCCTCAGGCAGCAAGAGCACAGTGAAAATGAACTGTTGGTTCAGAGAGTCACAGACTTTTTTCACTCAACACTTTCACTTTTGCTCCTTAAGTAATTTCTTTTCAAGGTTTTTATTGTGAATGAGAGAAGAGCAGTACTGCAGAAATGCAGTGTGTTTGGATGTTGCCAGATGCAGCAGTTTATTAAAACAAAAACACTGACGCAGTACACACATCTTGTGTGGACCGGCCATAACAGATTTACTAAACTGCTATTAGAATAACATATTCAGCTCATTGTTTAATTTATGAATAACAGTCCTTGGACAGAAGAGGCCCAGGGTGTTTTTACATGCTGTCGATACTGATTCCACATATCACCATCTTCATCGGTCTTGAAGAGGAGAGACTGGATTGGAATGGATGCTGGAAAGTCAGAGCGAATCACTGTTCACTCTGGTGACTTCTGCTGGTGCAGTGTCGAGAAGTAACAGCATATGGTGTCTCACACACTGGATACAATTTCCTGTGGCTCACTCCAAAAAGGCACCGTGAAAGTTGCTTTAGAGTTTCTTTCTACCCTGTGGGCTATCTTTTTGAACTTTATTTTGTGTGGATATGCACAAATTCTTTATATGATCACATGTACTTGGCAAATAAAGCTAATCTGTGTAGGTAGGGACTGAAATGATCATCACATTACCAAAATAGGTTAAAAAAATTAAATATATCCCTTGAGAATCACATGGCAGTAGAGAGCCACGTATTTGTTGTAAGTAGGTAGCTAAATTTATTAGTCGTCCTGTCGAGAGTTGGAGGAAGCTAACTAATAAATGACTGTTTTTCCTAGCTGATCAAGTCTGATAAAATGTATAGAGAGATCTTATTCTAGAAATTGTGATTCCCCTTTTCTGGTATCAGTTGGTCCCCCAGAGAGAAGTCTGGTTATTCTGCTTACAATGGCACAGTTCTGATAGCCACACAAGGTGTACATATACAGTTCCCCTTCACCTCTGGCCCAGATGCTGATTTCTGTATGCCGCTGTTTCCACGTTTTCCCCATGTGTACAAAATCTTTATTTCTTCCAAGTTTCCCCATTCATAAAGATGCTGGAATACCAGGATGTTGTAGAAGTATAAAGGTACTATCACTTCATGCATACATACATTAAAGTGTAAAGTTGTTTTATTTTTCAGTTATCAAAACAAATAATCAATTAATTGTTAGGTTCATAGAATGGTGTAAAACAATAAGCATTGTTTCCCAAAGCTGAAGTTCCAACCTGAAATGTTGTCCAGACCAACAGTCCCTACCTAAAGATCATCAGTTTACTCTTATAAAAATAATCAATTTGAGAGGCTGGAATCAGAGAATTTGGACAGTTTCCTTCAACTTGAAGAACTCAACTTGACTATTAAAATAGTTGGCATTAATGGAGTATTTGGCAACAAATCATTGCAGCTCTATTTCTTAATTAAAAGCAACATGTTTTAATATTCCACAAATAAGTTATGGCACAGTTTAGTATTTAACTTTTTTAATATTCTGTTCTAATAAATGCTACATTTCTTATAAAATAATTTCAATAAACAGTTTCTATAAATGTACGGTGACACAAACCAAGTACTGCTGTCCCTTGCTTTGTGTGAATTGTGCGACTCCCCATTTATCAAAACCTTGCAATCAATGAAAAAATATTGACTGTGGCCAAAGTTGTAAAAGCTTGTCTCGTTATAAACTACTGTGTTGTGTTTCGGTATCTAATGAACCTTTGAACTCATTGATTGCTCAGCCAAAGCATCTTTCACTCAAACAAACAATGGTTTAGAAAGTCAAACACTTCTTAAAAAACAGTTTTAAAAAATGTATCACATATCTCAAAATGTACATTTAATTTTAATGTTGGTTTCATATGATTCAGATGTCTATTTGTCCCATTTTTCATACAGAATGTCTGATTTGTTTGACAGGAAATTTCAAATGGTGTAACTGAAAAAGAATAACAAATAATAAACATTTATTCGACATAGAATATATTTTAAAACCTTTTTAAAGATAGTTTGGTACCAAGTTTTTAGGCTTACATCACATGACATTTTGTCACTGTCCTATATATCAACAATTAAATCACTTTCTTCCTGTTTCAGGTGTCAAAGGAGATGATCAACTTCTATGATTCTGTGTATGACAAGGCCATGACACAAAGTCTCACTACTGACCAGGAGAAGAAACAGGCAGCTGTCTCTGTGCTCAAAGTCTTCCATGAGACGGTAGGGACACACTATGAAATGTGTATATAGTGTGTATGTATATATATATATATGTGTGTGTGTGTGTGTGTGTGTGTGTGTGTGTATATATATATATATATATATATATATGTATATATGTATATATATGTATTTTTTTTTTAAATAAAAACTTTTTTTGAAGAAAGGCAGAGAACATGGTTAATTGATCAAAGCCATCTCACGTCTTCATTGCAATAATCAACTGTGCACTTCTAAAAATAAAGTCACAATCATGTGACAACTGGGAGTTCAGAGCAGCAGCAGGTGTGCGTCTGACCCAGATACATGAGATGTAATAAATGTAAACTTCACCACTAGGCAGAGCACTCAAACACAGACAGCCTTATTTTGAGAGTTGTTATGGCAATTCAAGTTCTGAAAGTTGAAGTTTGTTGGAAAGCTGGAGAATTTTTCTGCTTATGTAGGCTCAAGTTGAAGTTACGTGCTCATGAATCAAAAAGAGTATCATGGGGCAAGCTCACAGAGTAAAATAAGACAAATAAGTAGAATTATGCTCAATGGTGCCCCTAATGAGGTGAGGATGGAACGGGGAAAATGTGCTTTCCTTATTAGAGGAAATGCAGGCACTGCTGAGTTCTTTGTGCCAGGGATGAGGTGTTGCTGTATAATCTGTCATGTGCATCCATGGGAACTTGGTGACCTTAACCACCTGTACCATGGTTTTTGAACTAGAGCCTGAAAACATTATCCAGGGTTTCAATGCTAATTCTGGTAGAAATATTAAGATTAAAAATAAAAAAATCTGCAATGCAGAACCAATCCAAAATCTTCAGATTGGGGCAGGTTGATTTACTTCTGAGGCGAAGGGAGACCAACATTTTCAAGGTTTGTTCTTGACAAAAATTGTAAGGGGTTCAGGTTTGTTAGCAGCTGTTCTCACACCTGCCAAGAAACTATCCAGATGATCAGTAGGCTGGTACCATGATACCATGACAATGAGAGATTATGAGAATATTTCTTTGATGAAAGGATTCAGTGTGGAGCAATAAACTCACTGCATAGCAACTTGCTTTCAGTTGGCTTTAGTTGAGAAGTAGAGCACAAATAACAATTCAATTCAATTTATTTGTATAGCCCAGAGTCACAAATCACAGATTTGCACCAACGGGCTTTACAGTTTGTACAAAAGCAACACAACATCCCCTGTCCTTAGACCCTCACATCGTACAAGGTAAAACTCCCTAAAAACCCCTTTAACGGGGGGAAAAAAAACGGAAGAACTCTCAGGAAGAGAAACAGAGGAGGGATCCCTCTTCCAGGACGGACAGGCGTGCAGTAGATGATGTGTGCAGGTAGAAACATTACAGGGAAAATTGGACATTACAAACAGGCAAACAGAAATGTAATGAATTTGGGTGTAAGCGGAGGATGAGGCGCAGCATCCAGGTTTCACCAGGACAGCATCAAACCCTCCAACATCCGTAGATCCCTCAGTGGCTGCACTGCAGCATGCTCTGTGAATGAGAAAACACAGGGCAGGACTCAATGAACACAGCAGATTTAAAAGTACAATAGTGATTCATCAGTATCACAGATGGAAGAGGAAAAAGAAGAAAAAGAAGCTCAGAGATTTTTATGAGGACCCGGCAGACTGACCTATCGCACCATTACTATGACTAGGCCAGCTGGGGCCAGCCTTATCTATATGCTTCTTCGAACAGGAAAGTTTTTAACCTATTCTTAAATATAGGAAGGGTGTCTGCCCCTTGGACTGAGACTGGAAGATGATTCCACAGGATAGGAGCCTGGAAGTTGAAGGCTCTGCTTCCCGTTTTGATGGGTGATATGGGACTAAGAGATCCCTAAGGTAGGATGGCGCCTGACCGTTGAGTCCTTTATAGGTGAGGAGCAGGATTTTTAATTCTATTTGAGATTTCACAGGAAGCCAGTGTGGAGAGGCAAATACAGATGAGATATGCTCCCTTCTTCTAGTGCCAGTAATAAATATGCAGCTGCGTTCTGGATCAGCTGGAGAGTCCTTGGAGACTTTTTGGTGCAACCGGACAGAAAAGAATTGCAGTAGTCAAGCCTGGAAGTAACAAATGCATGGATAAGTTTTTCCGCACCTTTCAGGGATGGAAAGTGTTTGAGATTTGCTATGTTGCCGAGGTGAATGAAGGCAGTCCTAGAAATATGTTTAATGTGGGCAGAGACTGACAACTCTTGGTTGAAAATGACTCCCAGGTTTTTCACAGTGGAGCTAGAGGCTGGATATTGAGTTCCTCAGGATTTCGGACCCGAGTACAATGATTTCTGTTTTGTCTGAATTTAGTAGAAGAAAAACAACAGAAATAAACTCTAACAGACGTCTCCTAGTGACTCATTCTTGATGATGACATTGCCTGTCAATCAGCGGGAATGTCCTACCAGACCAGACTCTATATTGGGTACATGATGCAACTTCAAGCCAAAATCAACACATTTGGAAAAAAAAAAACACAACAGCTGTAAAACTGTTTTTAAAAAAGTTGTGATTCAGTCACGTCTACTTACAATTTTAAAGTTTTAGGAAAATCTATTTGTGATGACTGACAACAGGTCACAAATCTTATGCATTTACTCTACTGGTGTCACAAAAGATTTATAACATTGCGGGCGACTGCAGCTCAGAGGTAGAGCAGACCTACACCGGTCAGAAGATCGGTGGGTCACATCGACTCCTCTGGGTTAGTGTCGACGTGTCCTTGGGCAAGATACATAAGCCTGATTTGCCCTCAACGGCTACCTAGTGTGTGAATGTGTGAAGATGGTTAGCTTCCTGATGTGTGTTTTTATTTCTATTTTTTTGTCTTCTATGACTACATAATCACCTTGGGCTCTGGGAAATACAGAATATAAACCCAGTTGCTCACTCAGAACGTTATTACAGGATGTGGGTAATGATTTGGTAGTAGAAGGAGAAGGAACACCAGCTCACCACTGCTTTGTTTGTGTTTCAGCTGAACTGCTGTGGTAAAGGCCAGGGCACTTCTTTGCTGACAAAATTTACAGACGTGTTCGGCCTGACCGATCTGTGCCCCAACTCTGGACTTACATCTGTAAGTGCAATGGCTTTTCTCTTTCACTGCTTTTACAACACCATGGTCACATACTCAGGACTGTAGACCTGAGACAGCGTTTCCATGCAACAGCAGATATGCAGGGAAATAATTTTGTAGTCCAACTTGTGCTTGTGCACAGGGAATCATCTTTATTTCCTGGCAGCACATTCACATAATGGACACATATGGAAATGACCCAAGTCCAATCCAAGACTCGATGTTGCCAGGTTTTTTCTTCAGTTATCTGGAACTGATGTTTTCCTGCATATCATGTGGTAAAAGGTGAAGATGAAAAAGGGTCTTTTTTTCCTTTTGTATTTTTTCTATATACCATCATAAAAGACTGAATGCAAGAGAAATGGTTGTCTTTTTTGAAGTTAAAAAAATCGAAATATTATTATTAAGTTAATGAAGCAACAGTAGTTGAATGAAATATAGTCAAATAAATACTGCCCTGAATAAGTAAGATGCTTAACTGCCGTTTTTTCCATTGACCTTATATTGGTAAACAAAGTAGAAAAATCATATTTTGATTTTTCTTTGCAGAGTTGCCACAACAGGATCCAGGAATTGTTCTCAGATAAGATTTATCTCATTGGTATCGCTGCTCTGGTGGTTGCAGTTATAATGGTGAGTTTCAAAAGCTATAATCATTTTTTTTTGCTTCAAATGCAAGTTCAATAAATGCAGAGACTGACCGCTGTCATCATTACAACAATAAATACTAAGTTCAGTAATGTAGTCAGGGTTATGGGTGTAGCTGTTCATTTACCGCATAGATGTAATTATTAATTGGTCTTAAAAAAATACATATAAATCATGTAATATAAAATACAATTGATGCTGGTTGAACTGCATCAATCCCCTAAAATGAGTCTCTCTTACTTCACCAGCAATCAGTGTAAAATGCTTTTAATCAAACTAATAGCAGTTTAAACAAAGTGAGCTATAAAGCTGCCATAAGCTTTTCTCCTTTTGGACACATTTGACAACCATATTTTGTGTGCCTGTCTGAGAGTCTTTCTTGGCTGGATTCAAGTATAAGACAAGTGTTGTAGATGACTTTACACAGTGGAATTGAAAAATGGCCAGTTCCTATTTATTTGCAGAAAAGTGAAGTCATTAAGCATCACTTAGAGCTCAAGGAATTAAATATTTACAGTTATGATTTGTAAATGGTTTGCTGCTTAAAAAAATAAATATTTTGTAAGTAAATGAAATAAGTAAGTAAACTGAATAAATGAGTGTGTAAACTGTAGAGTATATTGGTATATTTGATTCAATTTTTCAAGTAAATAATTTCTTACAATTACAGACACAGGAGGGATTAGTGCATTTGTTGGGGTGATTTTCAGAAGTATATTAAAACACATTTAGAGTCATGCTCTGAGTATTTGGTGAAGGAAAAGTGTCAACAGGTATAACGATGTGTGAGTCACTAAGAGGAAAAAGACACTTCAAAGTAAGTTTATAATAGGAAGTATAAGGAATATCACCATTTTGAAAGTTTGTGTATTTTTACTGATCATGGGGAAAATATCACATTCTCATTTGCTTGTGTTCATCGTTGCAGATCTTTGAGATGATATTCAGTATGGTGTTGTGCTGCGGGATTCGCAACAGCCCCGTCTACTAAAGCAGTGGCCACCTTGGCCGACAAAGAAAGGATGACCTTGCAGTCTCCGTTGCATTGTTTCGCTTTTTCTTTTCTAAGCAGGAAACGTCTCATATATAAGCTTGCTGGATTTAGTCAGCTCTTTGGGAAGACAACGTAGACCATCTTCCATTGAGCTTTTTTATTACACTGTCAATAAATATTTTGTTAGTCACAGATGTTGTTATGCATATTTGACCAGTGCTATTCTAACCTGATATGTAGATATTATATCACACGGTCATACCCGATCTACAATTGCCAGTTCAATCTAGCTGGTATCTAATCCTTTAGCGACTAGGTTTCTTGCTTCCTTGCCTATGAACATGCTCTTATATTCTTTGTTTTGTGGATGTTTTTTTTTTTACTGTTTTATGTATAAACTGTATATAAATATATATATTAACAGTGCTTCATGACTGCCTGAGCATGGGTATTGTAATACAGTAGATACTTCTTCTGTATTCTTCCTGCACTCTGTGCTTGTTGCCTTGCCCTAGACTGAACCAGATGATGGTTCAGTGTAGAACCATCATCTGGTTCAGTCTAGGGCTGAAATAGTGAGGACCACTAGTGTGGCCCTCACTATTTCACTGAGGAGAACACACGCACACACTGTCCCACAGACCATACTGTTGTATAGAGCAGCTAACTAAAGAAAGAAGTTTAGCGATTCTTGGAAGCTGGAACCAAATTTATAATGACCTGATGTCCATCAATTTGCCTTCATGAGGTTATTTGTTTTAAGTTGTTGTTCAACACATGGGCAGAAGATGCATGATGTTGAATTAAGGTCAACAATACTTTGGCATATTTAATTGGCTTTGAAAAAATGTCTGATCTGATCCTTTTTTCTTTTTTTTAGGAGTCAATATTTATAATTTCTAAAAGCCTCTCAGTAATAGATGTAATGGCAAGTAATGGTGTTACCGTGGCAACACTTTAGAAAGCATCTTTTTTACCTTTATTGATGTTGGGAAATGTATCTTTTTCAGGGCAATCAAAAGGAGAATGGCTTAAAAAGAACAGACCATGCACTTAGAGGCCATTTGCCTAACATTACAACAGTTCACCAAATCAAAGGGATAGTAGAAAAAGACTCATAACATTAACATCTAGCATTTAGGTCGATATAGTCTGATAGTTGGCATGATATGCCCCTGTTGCATCAGTTGTGTTCTTACTAACGCTTATTTCCGTCAAGGCTTAAGCCATTACTGTTTAGTGTGCGGAAATACATGGCAAAAATTCCACCTTACAGCCAGAGTGACAGTGGTAAATGTCTCGGTCTGGCCTTTTGAATCTAGGATGCCTTGTCTTGTTGAGTCTAGCCTTGTCTCATCTAACCTGTTGTGCCATTGTACTGTCACACACCCCCGCCTTCTCGTTCCCTTCAGCTGTGAAGCCTACTAACCTTTCCCTATTGTCACCACGTTCATGTATTGACTTTCGATTGCAGGACAAAAACAGAGTGAAAGCAGCGTGTCTGTTGTGAGCCATTCAGTGGTGTACTCAGCCTTTTGCCTTCCTGCTTACATTGCCAAGCTGTTTGTCTGACCCTTTTTGCACTCAAAAAAAATCTCAAGATAGAGTCGGCAGGACAATAGATTATTGTAGTTCAATGACAAGAGATGAGAGGTGGGTCAAAACATTTGTTAAAACATATATTCAACAGCCATATTAAAAAATTAAAAAATTACATTTGACTTTCAGTGTTCATGATATTGTATCTGCTTTTGTGGACTGTCTCAAGCTGATTGTAGTGGTAGTACCAGCAGAGGGCAGCAGAGTCATTAACAGCTACACGACCACAAATCAGCATTAACTACCTGCTAAAGTTCAACCTGTCAGAAACTCCAAACATGTGGTTTATTTAATCAAGAGTTTTTTTTTCAACTTTATGGGCTTAAAAATAGTCTGTCCTAAGGTATGTTTTTACTGAGCCCCCTCTGACAATAACGCAGAACTATACATTGGTCACATTAAACCATATCATCTTGTGTAACCAACATTATTATAGCAGATTTTGTCAACCAACTAAACCCTTGTCTTGTTATTGTGTCATATTGAGAAACAGTAAAAGTGTCTTGTAATTATGTACTCATGAATTATTGTACTAATGAAAACCATGAAGGCTGTAAGAAAAACAATGTATCCCTTTTTTTCTCTTTGTATTGTGATATCTTTGTCTGTTACGTCATCAAAAAGAGAAACCGGAGAGGGAGGAAGGGGTTGTGGCAGTGTCCACTGAAATTAAGTCACACCTTTAACACATCAACCAATATATCCCCAGGAATCAACAAATGTTATAACACACGAGTCCAGTACTAGCTAAGCTGTGTTCCTCTCAATGTATCATCCATGTTGCCGGATAATACATTGAGAGAACACACTGCCACAGAACACACTGCCACTTCAGACTCAATCCTCTCTACTCTTGTAGACTATGGTTTGCCAGAATATAAAGGGATTAAATGTATTTTACAAATAAACAACCAGTTGGCCATGTCTTTTTCATTGGGGAACGTGGGCCTCTTACTTTAAAATGTATAACTTACTGGCAGCAATTTTCTGGAAAGTTACTGTAGCTTTTTTTTTTTTTTTTTTACAGTGGACGTACTGTACTTATGTTTACAGTGTTCTCTTTACCAAAATAAACAAGTCCTGGTATTTCAGTTCTTTTACAGGTAAAAAAAACAATTGAATACTGTGATTTTGATTGTATTTACAGTATTAGGTGATAAACTGTAAAATAAAAATCAATGAATACTTGGTTTTCAGTGGTATTTACAGTATTCAGGAATTAACTATACAGTAAAAATCAACTAAATGTGCTTTTAGGTATATTCAAAGTATTGGGTGATTAATTGTACAATAACAACATTTAAACTATGATTTTCAGTTTTTCCAGTATAAGATGATTGAGATAAGATAACTATTGATCCCACAATGGGGAAATTTGTCTGTTACTGCAGCGTACAGAATAAGGAAAAGAAAGTAAGAGCTAAAGAAGATAAAAATGATAAAAAATAAAAATACAGAACACTGTACAAATTCATAGAATTTGTTGATCCGCATACACTGTATGCATTATGGACATAGAATGGAGAAAAATACTAATAAATAGTAAGAAAAAAGTATGCATAAGCAAAGCACATACATGCACGTACATACCTACATACACGTACACACATATTTGCATATATATATATGGACATACATATACACGCGCATGCCCACATGTACACATACATAGCCAATGCACACTTAAGGTGCAGGGTGTGTTTGTGTAGAGAAAAGTGACCAGTGAAAATGAATGATCTTGCAGCTAGGGTGTTTGAGTCTCTGGCTGAAGGAGCTGCTCAGCGCACCCACCACCCCATGCAGAGGGTGATGGGGGTTGTCCATGATGGATGTCAGCTTTGCCAACATCCTCTCTCCCACCACCACCATCGACTCCAGAGGACATCCCAGTAAAGAGCTAGACCTCCGCTCCGTTTGTCAATTTTTCTTCTGTCCTCCTCTGTGCATCCGCCCCCCCAGCAGACCACTGCGTAGAACAGGGCAGATGCTACGATGGAGTCGTAAAAGGTCTTTAACAGGGTCCTGCACACGCCAAAGGACCTTAGTCTCCTCAGCAGGTGAAGTCGACTCTGTGGCCCTTCTTGTACATGACATTAATGTTTATAGTCCAGTCCAGTTTGTTGTTCAGGTGAACACCCAGGTATTTGTAAGAGATCACTGTCTAAATGTCTTTTCCCTGGATGCTCACCAGTGTGGTGGGGGGTGACTTCCTCCTGAAGTCCACAACCATCTCCTTTGTCTCGCTGGCGTTAATTTGGAGAGCGTTGGTCTCACATCAGTTGACAAAGTCATTGATGACCCCCCTGTACTCCTGGTCGGTCCCATCTGATACACACCCGATGATGGCCGTATCATCTGAGAACTTCTGTAGGTGGCAGTTGAAGTCTGAGGTGTACAGACTAAACAGAAAAGGTGAGAGCACTGTACCCTGTGTACCCCAGTCATGAAGCCTCACATACTGTGGTCTGTTGGTGAGGTAGTCAATGGTCCAGGCCGTCAGCTGCTCATCCACTCCGGCTCCCTCCAGCTTCCCCTTCAGCAAGTGCAGGCTGGATGGTGTTAAAAGCACTGGAGAAATCAAAAAACATGATCCTCACCGTGCTCGCCGCTTGTTCCAGGTGGGAGAGAGATCGGTGCAGCAGATAAATGACGGCGTCATCCACACTGATGCCGGGCGGGTAGGCGAACTGCAGAGGGTCCAGTGCTGAGCTCACCAGTGGGCGAAGGTGGTGCAGGATGAGCCTCTCCAAGGTCTTCATCAGGTGAGAAGTCAGGGCTACAGGTCTGTAGTGGTTGGGCTCCCTGGGCCGTGCGATCTTTGGCACTGGAACCACGCAGGACGTAAAGTGAAAAAACCTACTGTGATTTTAATTGTATTTACAGTATTGGATGATTAACTGTACTAATCACCTAATACTGTAACTGTTTTGTAATAAAAATAAAAAAAAAACATTGTTTTTAGTTGTATTTACAGTACAGTGATCCCTCGCCACTTCGCGGTTCACTTATCGCGGATTCGCTATTTCGCGGATTTTCATAATGCATTTTTTTTTTTTTTTTTTTTGGTGCATTGTGTTCTGCATTCTGATTCGCTAAAAACTCACTCCCGCTTCTTGTATCAAAACATGCTACGAATTGTGCTATCATTTTGTCGTCTCGTGCAGTTATGTGTACGTACATAAAACAGCTTGGCAAATTTACATTAAGTTGGCCAAATTATCTTGTAATTTCGAACATCTCCTAAACCCATAATGTCGACGAAACGGCCTGGACGGACAAAAGCACCTGCGGATGGGCCCAAACGGCGGAAGATGCTACCTTTCTCAGATAAAGTTAAACTTCTGGACATGCTAAGGGAAGGTAAAAGCTATGCAGCCGTTGCTCGCCATTACGGAATCAATGAATCTTCCGTTCGTTACATAAAGAAGGAGGAAAAAAACATAAGGACAACAGCAGCAGTCAATTTTAATACGAATGCAAAAAGGGTTGTAACTGTCTGCAACAAGACCATGGTATGGATGGAGACGGCATTACGCCGTGGATTAATGACTGCAGGAAAAAAAACATAACCCTGGATACAAACGTTATCTGCACAAAAGCGAGAATGCTTTATGAAAACTTTGCAGTCAGTGACGGGGAAGAGGGAGAGGATGCCGGGCCCCCAGCAAGTGCTGCTGACAAAGTGCCAAGCGCATTTAATGCAAGCAAGGGCTGGTTTGAAAAGTTTAAGAAACGCTTTGGACTTAAAAATGTTTGTCTGCACGGTGAGATGGCGTCTGCTGATACCGCTGAGGCAGAAGCCTTCGTGAACAATAAATTCAAGGCGATCATTGAGGAGGGGGGATATAAGCCCGAACAAGTTTTTAACATGGATGAGACTGCCTTATTTTGGAAACGAATGCCCTCCCGCACCTTCATCATGCAGGAAGAAGCCAAAGCCCCAGGATTTAAAGTTCACAAAGACCGTTTGACCCTGGCTATGTGCGGAAATGCCGCAGGTTTCATGATTAAACCGGGGCTGATTTACAGGTCTAAAAATCCCAGGGCGCTGAAAAACAAAAATAAGGATGATTTGCCTGTTTACTGGATGTACAATGCAAAGGCTTGGATGACAAAAGCGCTCAATCTGGATTGGTTCAAAAACTGTTTCATCCCGGAGGTCAAGGAAAGGGACTGGACTTTAAAGTGCTTCTGCTCCTTGACAACGCCGGAGGTCACGGTAATGATTTGGCATATGATGGTGTGCAAATCGAATTTCTGCCGCCAAACACTACATCCCTGATTCAGCCCATGGACCAAGAAGTCATCCGTGCTTTCAAGGCTCTCTATACGCGCAACACCCTGCAACATCTTGTTGACGCTATGGACTCGGATCAAGATTTCTCACTGAAGGACTACTGGCGTGGATACACCATCGCATCGTGTCTCCAAAACATTCAGAGGGCCATTCAGGAAATGAAAACGGAAACTCTGAAGGCCTGCTGGAAAAAACTATGGCCAGAGGCAGAGCAAAACGCAACCGGAGGCTCGCTTGACGAGGTCCACCACTCTGCCGTAGAAACAGCTGTGAATCTGGCTAAACAGATTGGAGGAGACGGCTTTAATGACATTAGTCCGGATGACATAAACGCCCTGATTGATGGAGACGCACAGCCGCTGACCGATGCAGAGCTGGCAGAAATGACAAAGCCACAAAGCGACGATGAAAGAGAAGAGGGAGAAGAGGACACGAGAGATGAGGAGGAAGGACTAACGCTTGGTCGCTTAGCAACCATGGTGCGAATGGCCACTGAACTTAAGCGAGTAGCTGAGGAATGGGACCCTTTGATGAGCCGTTCATTACAGTTCTCCAACGTAATCGATGGTGGCATGTCTATGTACAAGGATCTTTTTGCAAAGAAGAAAAAAGAGCGACAACAGCTGCCTATCACTATGTTCTTCTCCCGAACAAACACACCTGCACCACGGGCTTCAGAAGAAGAGAACACTGCAGAGCGCAGTCAGGATGCAGCGGCCCAGTCTGAAGAGCAGTGAAACGGCCTACACGTGAGTCACTGTATTTGTATACATGTAATAGTTGCTAATTGTAAAAAAAAAATAAAGTTTTCTATTTCGCGGATTTCACTTATCGCGGGTCATTTTCGGAACGTAACCCCCACAATAAACGAGGGATTACTGTATTGGGCAAGTATTTCTTCAGTAAAAAATTATTGTGATTTCAGTTGTATTTACAATGTAAGGTCATTGGTTGTATGCTTTTAAAAATAAAATACTTGGATCCCATTTGTATTAGTTGAATAACTATTATAATCCATCCATCCATTTTCTATCCCGCTTATTCCTTTTCAGGGTCGCAGGGGTCTGCTGGAGCCTATCCCAGCGCATTTTATGGCGAGAGGCAGGGATACACCCCAGATGGTCGCCAGCCAATCGTGGGGCACACACACCATTCACACACCATTCACACACACACTCACACCTATGGGCAATTTAGAGTTGCCAATTAACCTGAGCATGTTTTGTATTGTGGGAGGAAGCCGGAGTACCCGGTGAAAACCCACGCAGACACGGGGAGAACATGCAAACTCCACACAGAAAGGTCCCAGACCCAGGCCCCAAGGCGGTCTTGAACCTGCGACCTTCTTGCTGTGAGGCAACAGTGCTACCCACTGCTCCACCGTGTCGCCCTAACTATTATAATAGTATATAATAATTTATAATAATTTCTCTGTAATGTTCTCCACCTGCACACATCATCTACTGCATGCCTGTCCGTCCTGGAAGAGGGATCCCTGCTCTGTTACTCTTCCTGAGGGTTCTTCCGTTTTTTTACCTGTTAAAGGTTTTTTTTAGGGAGTTTTACCTTGTATGATGTGAGGGTCTAAGGACAGGGGATGTTGTGTTGCTTTTGTACAAAATGTAAAGCCCTTTGGGGCAAATCTGATTTTTATTCTGGGCTACACAAATAAATTGAATTGAATTGAATAATACAGTAACTATATGAGTACTCTGTGATTTTCTACAGTAATACTTTGACTACTGTGTTTTATTGTCCTACTACTATCTACTGTAATAATCATTTGCAGAAAGTAAAAAACTGCAGATTATAGATTTAACTTTAAAGGTCTCATATCATGGAAATAGTCACAGAACCAGAAACCAAGTTGCATTGGCTTGTATGTAGCTCCATTAATCTCCACTCATTTGGTATTTTCATGATGCTAATGCAGAACACTGTTGCTCCAATCAATTGATACGGTAAGTTTTTGTACCCTATATGGAAGCATCTGTATTCTTTATACTTCTCAACTCCTTTGTTCAGGGATTCCTGTACTGCAATACACTTAATAAAGTAATGTAATAAATTAAAGGTCCCATATCATGCAAAAACAAAAACTGCAACAAGCTCAGGGCTAAAAAAGCCTCATTTTCACAGTGAAGCTCAAACATTTAACTGTATGAATGAGAAGAAAATATATTATTGTATTTATTGTAACAGTTACAGTAAAACAAGGGTAAATACACTTAAATAATTATTAGGGAACAGTTATTACAATTTACTTTAAACATGCAGACAGATGTATAATGCAGACTTTTCCCACTAGATGAATTGTATTCTAATGCCATATAACACAAGGCATTCTGTCTCGTGATCCACCTTGGCTTTTTATGCCCATGGACAATAGGATCCAGATGACCTTAATCTAGAGAGGAATGTCTTTGAAGCTTCACACCCACAAACATTCTTTGAAGGATGCACCAATCATTCGAATATATAATAGGAATGTCTATGCAAGTTGGGGAGGACAAGGGTTTTTTTATTCTACTATGATTTAAAATGAGACGTGAATTTTGTTGTTTTTTGGTACAAGCTATGTGCTAAGATTGAGACAGTATAGAACAGACACGTAAGAATTATACATGAGACAACATGATTACTTATTGTATTCAGTTATATATAATTGTGACTCAAATAACCAAGAATCACCAAGATCTTTTATTTATTTTAAGTTTCATTGTATTTTTATAGGCATGTGTGGCTATGGTTCACCAGTTCACACTACCACCTCCCCATGCATTTTCTCCCAGGCTACTGCAACTTTATCTCCACACATACACTCTAATTTTTCACTGTCAGTCTGTGTGATTCATAGCTGACACCGATAGTCACGGAGTCTCTGAATTCCAACACAATAACTCCCAATCCCAAATGAAAACCAGCTGTGATCCTTCAGCAGTGGAAACAAAACTGCATTTCGAAAACACCTCTCAATAATAACCACTATATTCATGGGGAAAAAGAAAGTCATAGTCATCTCCATAGTGTTCTGAATGCTGTTGTTGCTGAAGTTTATAGAAGTGTGTGCTAAGCAACTTGTAGCTGTATTACTGTAATTAAATTTTTGTATTTATACTATAATGCTGACTGACAGGAAAATTAACATTACAATATTACAATCAAATTATTACATTCATGTACAGATACTAGCAAAGTCTTTTTAAAAAAAAAAAAAAGCGAACAAAGCAAACAAACACCAACAAACAATAACTTTTTAAGCTTCAGCGTGGGAGTTTTGTCTCTATCTGCTGGTAATGAAGCCTAATTACATGCAAAACCCTGTAATTTGTGACTATTTGTGGCTGTAAAGCAGTGAATAAACTGTTTAAAATGTCACACAACCTCCAAGAAAATTTGAGTAAAAGAACATGACCTTGTCATTTAGCTCCTGCAGATATAACCTGATTCATCTCTAGACAGGATCTCCACATGTTCAAGTTCCATAGTTGGTGTTGTCTGAGGTAAATAGCAGTTGCTGGCAGCCTCGTAAGTTTGATTGAGTAATTGGCTGTGTTTTGTCTGCAATAACACCCTGAAATCTTGTGATGTGATAACATACTGCAAAATGTGCATCTCAAGAATAATCAGCACTGTCACATCACTGAGAAGCTGTCTTATAAAAGATTTGACAATGGCATAGGTTTAATCAAACAAGATTTCAGTCCTCTAACCTTCCTCAGGCTAGTCATGCCAAGTCAAGTCAATTTTACTTGTTTAGCCCAAAATCATAACTCACAGATTGTCTTTATGGGTTCCACAGTTTGCACAAGAGCAGCACAGCATCCACTGTCCTTAGACCCTCATGTCATACAAGAAAACCTGCCCAGTGAAAGTTTGTGGAACAAAAAATTGTTGCATTAAAACCTATGTTTTGCTCACGGTCGACAAGAGTTCCTTTTTGCTTCGCCTATGCACCTATCTTGGTGCTCATACATTACTTTTGGACAGCTTATATTGGCAGCCACAGACTTCCAACCTGTAAGGCAATGGCTAAAAATACAAATTCCTGAAATCCCAAGATTTTGTTTACTCTGAAATATTCTTGGATCCCAAAAACCCCACAACCTGCAAAACCAGATACTGGAGTTGAAATCTGTTAGATTTGTGGAAATAACCCAATTAATTAATTATGGTAAAAACAGATGTGTTGCGTTGACTGATATTTAAGTACCTTAATATTTACGACACAGGAACAACATAATTTCAATTTTACTGTACTATACCATACCAAACCACAAAAAATTCACCATGCCTTCCCAGGTTTGCATCGCAACAATATGAGGTCCTAAATTCTGTGTTAGTAAAAATGTTCATGTGCTGTTGCTCACATCCACACCTTGTGATCACCTCAGTGAACTTTGGGCGGGCTTTGGGATGACGTCACGGCCTATTAGTTTATGTGAAAATGTCATTCTAGTTAAACGTCTGACCCTGACTCCACCTAGCTCACGTCCCTCCCACTGAATCCACTCATCATTTCAGTGTTGCTGCTTAAAGAGATGAGAATGATTATTTTCAAGATCTTACATAACACGCAGCTTAAAGAGATGAGAATGATTATTTTCAAGATCTTACATAACACGCAGCCCTCAAAGATGATGCTAGGGTGATGATTAATACATTTTATAGCATTGAGTAACCTTCACTCATTTTATATTCTTGGTCCAGTGTAAGACAAGCTGGTTTTGGTTGACCCCTAACAATGAGATTGTTTTCATTTGGCTGTAGTAGTCCTGTTAAAATGCTATTTATGTCTCGAAGGGCTTTAGTTTTATAAAATAAAGATCACAGTTCATGAGTACCCACCACAGCGAATATAGGTCAAAGTATGTGTCATAAACACTACCTGACTAGGTCAACACTAATTCCTGTGCTGCTGCTCTCATATTGATCATTTAACTATATTACAAATATATAATGACTCATCTAGTATTAACTAAAGTGTACTTGGCAATAATTTTATGCATAGCTTGACATAAAACTTTCATATATTCTATCTCTATTCTATTCTATTTCTATTCTACATTCTATTCTATCCATGGCCTATGCAGACATAGATCTCACAAACCATAAATATGATAAAAAATCATATCATGATTCAACTGAGACATTGAAAGTGTTACATTGGAACTGAACAGAATCAATTATAGGTACAATTATTAATTAGAAAACTAGCCACTACAGGCTTATTAATTAAAAAACAGTTTTTGTATTAAGATTTGGTTGGAAGATGTCTTTGTGGATTTTTATTCATCCAGGTCATTGTAGTGTCAAAGGAGTTACTTGTAAGCAACTGGACTTCTTCTTGTAGCTTGAAGACATCAAGACAGGACTCAGCAGTACATCTGCATCTAAAGGAAAAGGGACTCCTTTAAAGATACAGACGTACACATCTTAGACAAGGAGGACAGGTGGTTTGAGAGGGGAGTGAAGGAGGCCATCTATGTCCATTTAGAAAGACCAACATTGAGGTGGAGGTGGGTTACGTCATAATCTATTTGCTACATACCATCCTGCTTTGAGATCTCATCCCAGGAAGGTTAACTGCTCTTCACCATCAGAGCAGGACTCATTCTCTGGATCATGTAACCACAACGACTCTCATTCCACTTCACACCTTGAAGTGTGTCTTATGCAAACATTGTTATGAGAGTGTTGTTTACAGTTTCATCCGGTGATCCAATTCAATCCAATGCAATTAAATTTATTTGTATAGCCCAGAATCACAAATCACAGGATTTTGAATTCTATACGAGATTTCACAGGAAGCCAGTGTATAGTGGCTAATACAGGTGAGATATGCTCCCTTCTTCTAGTGCCAGTAATAAATATGCAGCTGCATTCTGGATCAGCTGGAGAGTCCTTGGAGACTTTTTGGTGCAACCGGACAGTAAAGAATTGCAGTAGTCAAGCCTTGAAGTAATAATAATAAGTTTTTCCGCATCTTTCAGAGACAGGAAGTGTCTGACCTTTGCTATGTTGCGTAGGTGAATGAAGGCAGTCGTAGAAATATGTTTAATGTGGGCAGAGAATGACGAATCTTGGTCGAAAGTGACTCCCAGGTGTTTCACCATGGAGCTAGAGGCTAGGGAGATGTCATCCAGGATAGCTGTATCACTGGATATGGAGTTCCTCAGGATTTCGGACCCGAGTACAATAATTTCTGTTTTATCTGAATTTAGTAGAAGAAAATTGCAGGTCATCCAGGATTTTATATCCTTAAGACAAGCTTGAAGTTTACATAGCTGATTGGCTTCATTTGGCTTAATTGATAGATAGAGTTGTGTATCGTCAGCATAACAGTGGAAATTAAGTGTTATTAAGTGTTTTCTAATGATTTTACCCAATGGAAGCATATAGATAGTTAAAAGTATTGGTCCAAGCACAGAACCTTGTGGAACCCCATGATTAACTTTGGTATGGATAGAAGAAACATTATTAATATGGACAAATTGGGAACAATCTAAAAGATAGGACTTAAATCGGTTTATTGCAGTCCCTATTATACCAATAAGATGCTCTAGTCTTTGTAACAAGATTTGATGGTCGACTGTGTCAAATGCAGCGCTAAGATCTAACAGAACAAGGGTGGAAATAAATCCTTTATCAGATGCATTGAGAATATCATTTGAAACCTTAATTAAAGCTGTCTCTGTGCTGTGATGCATTCTAAAACCTGACTGGAAATCCTCGTATAAGTTATTGTTGTGTAAAAAGTCACACAGCTGTTTAGCAACTGCTTTTTCCAGAATCTTAGAGAGGAAGGGAAGATTGGAAATGGGTCTATAGTTGGCTAAAATGCTTGAGTGGAGGGCAGTTTTTTAAGGAGAGGTTTAATTACAGCTACTTTAAAGGACAGTGGTACATAGCCAGATAATAAAGACATATTGAGTATTTCTAGTAAGGAAGGGCTAATCAAAGGGAAAATGTCTTTTAGCAATCCGGATGGAATAGGGTCCAAAAGACAGGTTGAAGTTTTAGATGAAGACATCAGTGAAGCTAGTTCAGCGAAGTTGATTGAAGTAAATGTGTCGAGGTGAATATTAGCTATTTCATCTGTCTCTACAATAACTGCATCTGAGGGCAGATTAGTGCCAGTAGATGGAACAAGGAGAGAAATTCTGTCTCTAATTGGCAGAATTTTGTCGTTAAAGAAGTCCATGAAGTCATCACTGCTGAGGGTTGTAGGAATACGTGAAATGTGTTAGTCAGTGAAGCTAACGTGCTAAAGAGCAACCTTTGATTGTTTTAGATTTTTTCTATCATTGAGGAGTAATAAGCAGCTCTAGCATTACGTAGGGCCTTCCTGTACATTCTGAGACTCTCTTTCCATGCATGTAAAGCTTCTTCCGGTTTGCTGGAGTGCCATATTCGTTCATGCCTCTGAGAGGTTAACTTTAGTGTACGGGTGAGAGAGTTATACCAGGGTGCGACTCTTTTTTGTTTAATTAACTTCTTTTTTTGGGGAGCGATGGAGTCAAGGGTTGTTCGCAGTGAACTTGCAGCGCTTTTAACAACAGCAACAGAAGTGCGGCGCTGACCGAACTGTACCAGGCTATCAGTGAACAACAAACAGCACAACCAGACAGTTTCATCATCCTCGCTGGAGATTTCAACCATGCTGATCTCAAAACTGTTCTTCCCAAGTTTCATCAACAAATCCACTTTCCAACAAGAGGACACAACACTTTGGACTGTGTTTACACTCAGCACAAAGGAGCATACAAAGCCACCCCCCTCCCCCACATTGGCGCCTCTGATCACCTCACCATTATGCTAATGCCTGCATACAGACCGAAAGTAAAAGTCATCAAACCTGCTCAGAAAGGATCATCCTGAGCACAGGGGCCCCACAAGGCTGTGTGCTCAGCCCCCTCCTCTTCACCCTCCTGACACATGACTGCACACCAACCCACAGCTCCAACCACCTTGTGAAGTTTGCCGACAACACAACACTGGTGGGCCTCATCACCAACGGCGAAGAGACTCACTACAGGAAAGAGGTAGAGCTTCTGATCAGATGGTGCAAAGACAACAACCTCCTGCTAAACATCAGCAAGACCAAAGAGATTGTTGTCAGCTTCCAGAGGTCACACCCAACACCCCCCTTTGACCATCGACAGTGCTGCAGTGGAGAGGGTGAGCAGCACCAAGTTCCTGGGGCTGCACATCAGTGATGACCTCTCCTGGACCACCAACACCGCATCACTGGCCAAGAAAGCACAGCAGCATCTCTACTTCCTGCGTAAACTGAAGCGGGCAAGTGCGCCGCCAGCCATCATGACCACGTTCTACAGAGGAACCATCGAAAGCATCCTGATCGGCGGCATCACCGTGTGGGGCGGGAGCTGCACTGACTACAACAGGAGTGCTCTGCAACGCATCGTGAGAACAGCTGAAAGGATAATTGGTGTACCACTCCCCTCCCTGCAAGATCTTTACACCACCCGCCTCAGCCGCAAAGCCATCACAATTGCCACGGATACAAGTCACCCTGCACACAGTCTGTTCAGCCTCCTGCCCTCTGGAAAGAGGTACAGAAGCCTCCGCTCCCACACCACCAGACTTAGGAACAGTTTCTTCCACCAGGCCGTGAGACTGCTGAACTCTCTCCCCTCCCCACCCACAGGACTGCTGAACTCTCTCCCCTCCTCCCTCTCACCCCCAGCCCCAGCCAGAAGGAACATCAGGCTGGCAAACCAAGTCTAGGTCATTTGACTGCCTCCCCCCTCCCCCCACCCACCTAAATTGACTCTGCACATGCAAAAATTTGCACACACTTGCTGCTGGTATATTTATATATATTGTTATTTCACTAGTCATTACATTACAACAATTACCTCATAATGCACATAACTGGGACAATCAGTACTGTCTTGTTTTGTCTGTGTTGTCTTGTTGAATTTGTCCTTCCACTCCCTACTACTTGTCTTGTCTTGGGGTACTCATGTCTTGTCCTGTCATACGTGTTTGTTTGTTTCTAGTTTTAGTTTAGCACTTTACCATTTAGTTTAGGATTGTCTCGTCTTGCGCACCTGCACTTTGATGTTGTTGTACATGTAAAACGCATAGGATGGTGAGAAACGAAATTTCGATTCCTTTGTATGTCAAGTACATGTGAAGAAATTGACAATAAAATTGACTTTGACTTTGACTTTGACTCATCTATTTTAGATGGACCTGCAACAGCATATAAATCCATAGCTGTGGTGAGGCAAGGCAGTGAATTAAATACTGAGGGAATGACCTTCTTGTATTTAGATATAGAACTGTCAGTTAGGTATCGAGTGAGTATGCTTTTTTTCAGGTGGTGAGTAGTTTAATAACAGGAATTTAAAAGTTATTAGATAATGATCTGACAGGAGGGGATTCTGTGGGAAGACAGATAAGTGTTCAACCTCGATGCCGTATGTCAGGACGAGGTCAAGGGTGTGGTTAAAGCAATGGGTGGGCACATTTACTCTCTGAGAAAAGCCGATTGACTCCAGTAAAGAGAAGAAGGCAGAGCCAAGGCTATCACCATCAACATCAACATGAATATTAAAGTCACCTGCCATGATTATTTATTATTTTATTGATCCAGAGATGTAAGCTCCTGGTTTCCAGCATCAGGCCAGAAGAACCCTCCTGGATGGGAGGTGAAATATCTTCAAGCTAAAAGAAGTCCAGTTGCTACAAGTAACTCCTTTGACACATTTGGTTGGAATAGGATAAAGGTTTGATTTATTTAATTTCTATTGGTGAGAAAAGTTTTTTAGATTCATAAAAAGCTTAGTTAAGGCTGTAGCTCAGAGGTAGAGCATTCATCCACCAGTTGGAAGATTGATGGTTCGATTTCCGTCTCCTCTGAGTTGCATTTCTTTGTGTCCTAAGGCAAGTTACTTAACCCCAATTTTCCTCCAATGGCTTGTGCTGTCGGTGTGTGAATGCATAGTTTCCTGATGTGCACTGCCATCAGTGTGTAAATGGGTAAATGGACACTTGTAGCGTAAAGTGCTTTGAGTGGTCCAAAAGACTAGAAAGTTACATAAATGCAGGCCATTTAGTTGTATATTTATATTTGTATAGTTGTATAATTATTGTGTAACAAAGCTATCAAATTTTCATAAATTTGTTTTACATAAAACAAAGTGCATAAGAAAAACAATGGTCATGCAATTTAAAAATTTTGAAAAAATAAGACATAATAATATAAATAAATGTAATATAATAAAATCATAGATTAAGAGTAAGTAAAATACCAATAATTAGATTTAATAAAAAAGCATCAGCAATGTATTATTTGAATGAATTATGTACCTTTATTACTGTCAACTACATTTTAAACTATAGAACAAAATACATACTTCAGGCCAGTTCACTAGATATACTTTACCTATCTCTTCCTTTTCATGACTTTAACTTTCTCAAATTAGGTCTTGGCTGCACTGCTCAGTGCCATCTTTAGTGCTTTAATGATTTTATGACTGTTTTTATATAAAAATTCTATAATATGTATCCATTTCTTAACCATTATCTTTATTACCATCATGTCTTTAATACTCGTTTCATGCAGCACTGTAAACTACATTATTGTACGAAAGCGGTGATTTCTGTTTTCTAAGTGGATCCTGCTAGTCAGCAGGTGGATTGGGGATTGCCCCCCTCCTTCTTGGACCCGCCTCCAGATGCTCGGGTTGCGGGGCTGAGCTCCATTTGGCGGTGGACCCTCGAAGAACACAGTCAGTCCCTGGACGCGCTGTGGCTGCAGGCGGACACAGTTCTTTTCTCTCTGGTCGCGTGACGCTGTACCTTCCCGGCGGTGAGTATGAGCGTCGCGGTGGCGGACGGCTGCTTTCTTTCGGCGCTGCAGCCCGCCGCTTCCTGCCGGCCCACGGCTTACATGCTGCCCTCCGACGGCCCGTGTCTGGACCCGGGGGCTAAGGCCAGGAGGGTCCGGGAGCAGGTCCGGATGCGGCTGGCCGAGAAGAAGTCCTCCTCCTTATCCAGACTGGACGACTCGCTGCTGGGAGCTAGAGGTGAGCCGCAACACTCCGCTTTATCTTCTCCGCGGCCTCCAGCTGGTGAAGGAATATTTAGCCAATAAATAGCTAAAAGTAACTATTGTTTCTTGAAATGAATTAAATGTTCTGCTCTGAGATTTTAGTCGAATGAAGTCAGTTCTATTTAGGCTAAACCCTAAAATCATAAGTTTGCTTCGGAGGGCTTTACGAATTATTCAGATAAAGAAAGAAATTATGTTTTGTTGATATTTTTAACTTGTTGGGTTTATTTATGCAAACACAATCACAACAACAAAACTAAATATATACAATAGCAAAGAACAGTACAGGATATGTTACAGGCTGTAACATGATATATATTCTATTACAATATAATGAGGATTAGCCATAGAATTCAAGCAAAGTCTATTTTGTGTGTGTGTGTGTGTGTGTGTGTGTGTGTGTGTGTGTGTTTATATGTGAATAGAGCGCACAGGCTTCATCATCAGACCAGTGGCAGGTTATCTCTCTGTGTGTGTGAGTGCGCACATTGCTGCATGATGTTTTCCAGCGGATAAAATTTACGGGTTCAAGGACCAGCTCCTGCTGTGAGTTGGTTAAATAAATGTTGTGCAAGAACATGCAGAGGGTCAATATTACAACCCCAAAAACAAAAATCAATAAAAAAAAAACTGCTGGTTGGAAATGAAAAATAAGGCATAGGTAACTGTGCTTAAAATGGATGAATAATAAATCTTTTTAGGGGTGGAAGAATATATATATTATAATATGTCCTTGATACACTGACAGAAATATTGAGCCATCACATACATAAATACATATTGCTTTCTTACCTCACTTCCATCTAATATAACTAGTTCATTTACAAGAAACCTAAAAACTAGTGGAACTCTCATTAACTCAATTTTCAACTATTGTAAAGGACCAAAGAGAAAAGAATTTGCTGGAATCAGAGAAGTTGGTATTTTTGTCTGAAAGTAATTCCAAACAATAAATAAAAAATTGTGGATTTATGGATTTATGTTAGTGATCAAGATTAAGAAGAGTTTTCAAGGATCACTCCATTATTGTCCTCATGTGGTGATTAGGCTTATTAATGATAAAGTAAATTGACCAAAATACACAAATAAGCATGTGCAGTCTCTAACTGCAAAGGACCCATAATGTACATTTTTTTGGGGTACTGTTACTATTACAGTAATGTGACAGTAAACAATTATTACAGTAGATTAATGCATAATTCACAATAAATCTCAAAGTTTTACTATAGAAAATTACTGCAGTAAAGAAATTCTGTAGTAAATCACCGTCATCAAAGAGTTTATTAGATTAAAATCCTACGGTCAGTCATAGTCCCTCAACAGGAGATGTGACCCAAGTTATTACACAACTATGATAGGAAATGTGTTACACAGATGACATGCAGGAAATCAACAATGTGGAAATTTAAAACATTTGAATAACTGAGCACATAGACACTGGGTTTTATCCTGCTGATAACCTCCACACTTCTGCTAGCTGTAGCATCCCTGTGATAAAGCAGGCACATGGGTGGGGGCTTGTTTTTGTGTTCCAGTTCTTCCCAAGAGTGATTTCAGAGAACTGTAGTAGCCAGACAATGAAGTAATTTCTACTAAAACCTACTACTCTCTACAAAACCACTGATTCTAACCTTCTCATTCACTATTTAATTCGATAAGCAGAAAATAAAATTACTCTGTTGAAATCACTACTATTTTATTATGTTGTTTGCTGCACAAAATAAATTGATCTTATTGATAAATATATGTTTTATAAATAGATCTATGTAAATACATTAGGATGGAATGGATACTTCTACTTCTTATTTTTGGTTTACTAAAATGATGTAGATTCAGTCAATATAATAGTTTTTACTCCTACATGTTTAAATTAAACCCAATCTAATTACATTTTTTTTTAGCTTTTTTCTATATCTTAACATTAAATAAATATAACATTCAGACAATGAACTAAACCAAATATTTTACTTGTCTGCACAACCACATCTAAGATGGAAATTAACGTGTACATACTTTAATCATGTTAACTTAGCTTATTTTAAGGAAAGACAGTACATTTTAGAATGAATTAAAAATGTAAGTGTGATTCAATTCAAACACATTTCAATCTATTTAATAAATCAGGTAAAAACAGGGGTCATATTATCTTAAGTCTATAGCAGTAACAGCTCTAAAAGTAAGCACATGAGGACAGGGAGATTGTTTATCGTTGTATATTGTTCGTCATTAATCCACTGATGTCTGCATTATGGAAAAGAGCAGGGTTGTTATTTCCAGGTTGTTTCCTGTTTATTTTACTCACTATGAAAACTTCACAGGTCCTCATTGTGATTAAAACTCATACGTTTACAGTATGTGTTATACCTGTTCATACTGGACAAGCACAGTTTTTCCATTAATTAACATGTCTTGGCATGTGCAGGGTTATAGTGGTAGCCAGTTAGCCTGAGAAGCTCTGGTTAGTGACCCTGCATTAGTCTTTCCAACTGGAAAATTTCATAAGGGGAAAGAGAAGCCCCTCCTCCTCACCACTGTGCCCCTCTCCATCTGATAACAGAGCAGGGCCTCAGTAGACAGACAGGATGTTGCTTCATAGCTGAGTGTTTTCTTGTGTGTGATCTTAATTGTATAAGTATTGTTACCTGCATATCTCCAAGCCAAAACAGGTCTGTTTTCAATCTGCTGTTAATACCTGGAATTTCAGTAATTCCGAATGGAAAGAAAGCTATCTTTCATTTCTGTTCTTTGATGTAGCTATTTCTCAGTGAAGCAGAATATTTAAGCAGTGTACAGTTAAAAGAGGGGTTTAAATCAAATCCTTTGCTTTGATTGGAACTTTTGATTTTTTGATTGGATTGGCTTACAGGAAGCAAAACAACAGGGATTTTGACATAGAAATACTGATACTGATTCTGACATATATTTGGCATATATAAATTATACAGGTTCACAAGCTGGAAAAATGTATTTTTTATTTTGTGGCATTAAAAGACTTTGCGTTTGCAGGTTTTCAAGCTTCTTACTTTAAAGAATAAGCAGTTTTCATGTTTTAGAAATCATGGAGTAACGTACTTATATTTGGATTTGTCCTTCTGGGCATCCATTGGTTTCCATTTATTTCTGTATAGTATAAAGCTCATTTAGCAGTCTCTTAAAACGTAACATCAGGTATGCATTCATTTCCGTCTATATTGCACTATTATTGTTTCAAAAATCACTAAAATGAAAAAAGATAGGCTCTGCACTGAATTATCTCACAGCCATAAAGTAGTTTCACAAAAAACTAATAAAGGAATCAACATCATCTGGATGCAGTCCAGACAAAGTGAAAATGCAAGCAAAGGAAACAGATGGAGGGAGGAAGCTGAGGAAAACAGTGCAAACACAGACAGAAATGAGTCACAAGAGATGCATAACAAACGAGAGGGGGTTTTGACTCCAAACTTTAGGCCCATTAAAAAAGCAATGTAGGTGATGTCTGGTTTAACAGCTCCTTAAAGTGACTGACTACCTTGTGTGTGGAACATTCCCTTCCAATCTTGTCTACACTGCATGTTGTCACAGTCTATTTTAAACAGGTCTGTGTCAATGAGGTGAGGCCTGCTCTCAAACTGAGTGTCTGATACAGTATTTGTCACTGAGCTCTAACCCCTCAGGGCTAAATGTCTCATACTGTACCTAATACAAAAGGTAGGTTCAGCATAAAATTGTTTAACAATTAAACTACCGGCACTTGGATATAAATATATCCAAGTGGTACTGAAAACAACAAGAGGAGGAAATACTGCTGTTGACTGTTAAAACAATTCAAACTATATATAGCTGTTTTGAAAGAAACAGGGTTAACCTTACAATATTGCAGTGGTTCTCAAATAGTGGCATTCGCTAGAGTGATCAATACATGGCATGTGTTTAGGTTGTTTCTTTACACAGCTACATAACCACAGACTGCCAAAGCAATGACATATACAGTACAGCCTCTCGCTGTACTGATCCAGATTTTATCTATCTATTTTTCTATCTTCAATGATATCATATTTAAAAGAAAGCTTAACTGATTTCAAACCATATCTCTATCTTGTTCAACACTGGATGGGCATAGTTTAAAGTCCGTCAATGTTGTTTCTATTATTATGTTTTGGTTGTGATTATTTTCATTATCAAATTATGTGCCAATGGTGAAAGAAATCACTGAATCAATTATCCAAATTAATGTTACAGTATATAAAGTGATTTTTTACTTGCTATAAACCATGTGGTGATCTTGGTGTAGCAGCCAAACTGCAGGATTGCATTGTTTATTGCTATAGTTAGTTCATAGAGTTCTTTGAGTAAATCACTACCTGTGAAGAAAAAGGCAAGACATGCAAATAAAGAATGCAAGCTATATTATATATTGGACAGTTTAATTTAAAAGAATGTGAAAATGTTGGCATTACATCAATTGTGTGCTGCTATACTGTAGTATTTTGTTCTTGACTAAAGACTTCCTAGTTTTTCTGCATCTGTTTCTTTGGCTCATATTTATCCCCTAGCAGGGACTAATCCATCGGTTCTCAAATAATAGGGTGCGCCCTGTCAAGGGCGCATTTGACCTCGGGGAACATACTTTTTTATTTTTTTTACGTCCAAGAAAAAAATGCAATTGCACCTCCACTACTTTAGGGGGCAGCACTCTCATTGTCAGAGCGTGCACAGGGAACATTCGCTCTGTGGTGTAGGTGTAGAGTAAGAAGTGTAGACACGAAGTGCAGCAGACCCTCAAGTGACGCCATGAAAAAATATTTAACAATGATGAGAAGACAGGTGAAGAGAGGGGGAGATAAATTCAATTCAATTCAATTTATTTGTATAGCCTAGAATCACAAATCACAGATTTGCCCCAACAGGCTTTACAGTTTGTACAAAAGCAACACAACATCCCCTGTCCTTAGACCCTCACATCGTATAAGGTAAAACCCCTAAAAAAACCCTTTAATGGGGAAAAAAATGGAAGAACCCTCAGGAAGAGAAACAGAGGAGGGATCCCTCTTCCAGCACGGACAGGCGTGCAGTAGATGATGTGTGCAGGTGAAAACATTACAGGGAAAATTGGACATTGCAAACAGACAAACAGAAATGTAATGAATTTGGGTGTAAGTGGAGGATGAGGCGCAGGATCCATCACAGATTCCAGGTGAACCAGTACAGCATCAGACCCTCCAACATCCAGAGCATCTCACGAGGACCCAGTAGACTAACCTATCGCAGCATAACTATGACTAGGGCAGCCAGGGCCAGCCCTAACTATACGATTCTTGGAACAAGAACATTTTTAACCCGTTCTTAAATATAGGAAGGGTGTCTGCCCACCGGAGTGAGACTGGAAGACGATTCCACAGGAGAGGAGCCTGGAAGTTGAAGGCTCTGCCTCCCATTTTAATTTTAGAAATTCTGGGAACCTCCAATAAGCCTGCATATTGAGAACGTAATCCTCTCGATGGGTGATATGGGACTAAGAGATCCCTAAGGTAGGATGGCCCTGACCGTTGATCGCTTTATAGGTGAGGAGCAGGATTTTGAATTCTATTCGAGATTTCACAGGAAGCCAGTGTAGAGCGGCTAATACAGGTGAGATATGCTCCCTTCTTCTAGTGCCAGTTGTCAAATGTGCAGCTGCATTCTGAATTAGCTGGAGAGTTCTTAGAGAGTTTTTGGTGCAACCGGACAGTAAACAATTGCAGTAGTCAAGCCTGGAAGTAACAAATGCATGAATAAGTTTTTCCGCATCTTTCAGAGATAGGAAGTGTCTGACCTTTGCTATGTTGCGTAGGTGAATGAAGGCAGTCCTAGAAATATGTTTAATGTGGGCAGAGAATGACAAGTCTTGGTCGAAAATGACTCCCAGGTTTTTCACAGTGGAGCTAGAGGCCAGGGAGATGTCATCCAGGATAGCTATATCACTGGATATTGAGTTCCTCAGGATTTCGGAACCGAGTACAATGATTTCTGTTTTGTCTGAATTTAGTAGAAGAAAATTGCAGGTCATCCAGGATTTTATATCCTTAAGACAAGCTCGAAGTTTAGCTAGCTGATTGGTTTCATTTGGCTTAATAATAGATAGAGTTGTGTATCGTCTGCATAACAGTGGAAATTAATAGAGTGTTTACTAAAGATTTTACCCAGTGGGAGCATATAGAGAGTGAAAAGTATTGGTCCAAGCACAGAACCTTGTGGAAACCCATGATTAACTTTGTTTGTATGGATAGAAGAAACATTATTGATATGGACAAATTGGGAATGATCTAAAAGATAGGACTTAAACCAGTTTAGTGCAGTCCCTATTATACCAATAAGATGCTCTAGTCTCTGTAACAAGATTTGATGGTCGACTATGTCAAATGCAGCGCTAAGATCTAACAGAACAAGGATGGAAATAAATCCTTTATCAGATGCATTGAGAATATCATTTGAAACCTTAACTAAAGCCGTCTCTGTGCTGTGATTCATTCTAAAACCTGACTGGAAATCCTTGTATAAGTTATTGTTGTGTAAAAAGTCACACAGCTGTTTAGCAACTGCTTTTTCCAGAATCTTAGAGAGGAAGGGATAATTGGAAATTGGGTCTATAGTTGGCTAAAATGCTTGAGTCGAGGGCAGTTTTTTTAAGGAGAGGTTTAATTACAGCTACTTTAAAGGACAGTGGTACATAGCCAGATAATAAAGACATATTGAGTATTTCTAGTAAGGAAGGGCTGATCAAAGGGAAAATGTCTTTTAGCAATCCGGATGGAATAGGGTCCAAAAGACAGGTTGAAGTTTTAGATGAAGACGTCAGTGAAGCTAGTTCAGCGGAGTTGATTGAAGTAAATGTGTCAAAGTGAATATTAGCTATTTCATCTGTCTCTACAATACCTGCATTTGAGGGCAAATTAGTGCCAGTGGATGGAACAAGGTGATAAATTCTGTCTCTAATTGTCAGAATTTTGTCATTAAAGAAGTCCATGAAGTCATCACTGCTGAGGGTTGTAGGTTGTGGATCATTAGTGATCCACAACCTACAACGTGCTGAAGAGGAACGTGCTGAAGAGTAACTTTGGATTGTTTTTGTTTTATTCTATCAGTGAGCAGCTCTGGCATTGTGTAGGGCCTTCTTCTAAATTCTGAGACTCTCTTTCCATTCATGTAAAGCTTCTTCCAGTTTGCTGAAGTGCCATATTCGTTCATGCCTCCAAGAGGTTAACTTTAGGGTGCGACTCTTTTTTGTTTAATTAACTTCTTTTTTGGGGAGCGATGGAGTTTAATCAAGGATTTATTTTTATTTTTGAATTTCAGATGCACTTTAAATCTTTTCTGTTACAGTTAATATATCTATTCTCTGTTGTAAGTTGGTCCATATTTATTTCTTTTTTTATTATCTTATACGTTATAGTGTTATGCAGTGGTACTTATAACAGTTTTATAGACAAATAATACTATTTATAGTCGCGCGGGGGGCGATGTTTTCTTTTCCATAGGGGGGCGCGACAAAAAAATATTTGAGTAGCGCTGGACTAAGTTAACTAGGTAATCATCAGTACCATTTGTTAAAATGACAAACACAGTGGGTAGTAAAACTACAATTTTAAGATAAGTTAATGCCATAAATGGCAGTTTCCTACTTACTGTGTATTTTTATGAAATATCAATCTATGTCTTGGTGATGATCCAAAAAAGTGGGAGTATCTCCAGTGGTGGATCTGTTGCAACCATTCGTTCATGACCCCAAGGCTTTTTAAATATCCAGACTTTTATGTCAGGGGGTGTGGGGAAGTTTCTATGTGTGGCTCTTTAATCTTTAAGCCCTTCAATGAAGGCAAAACAATTACACATTTATATGTATCAAGTGTTTGTGTTTCAAGAGAGCCAAAAAAGTAAGAAATGGAGAAAAAACAGATAGTAGATTAATTGCTGTCACACTGACATTCCAGAAACCCTCAAGGCATCTTTCTGCCTTTTGGGTAATGAGGTACTTTAGATAAAGCATATCATGCTGGACAAAATGAACAGGAAAAAGATAAGGGTGTCACCAAAATTAGGAATCTGAAATAAGCAATGATAGCAATCTGGCAAGTACCTGATGATATTTGATTATATTTGCCCCCCCCCAGTGCAGTGGAGGTGCAATTGCACTTTATTCTTTATAATAAATAAAAAAGCATGTTCCCCGAGGTCAAACGCGCCCCCATTGACGGAGCCTGAGAACTGATAGGTTAGTCCCTGCTGGGGGTTAAATATGAACCAAAGAAACCGATGCAGAAAAAACATGAGACTTTATGTAGAGATGCAGATCAGAATTAGACTGAATTATACTAGGAAGTCTTTAGTCAAGAACAAAATACCACAGTATAGCTGCAGTTCAAAAGTGACCCAAAGTAAACTCATTTAAACTGCAGATGACCAGCTGATTTAAAATGGTAGTCTAACTTCAGTCAACTTTAGCAGCACACAATTGATGTAAGGCCAACATTATCATTCTCTTAATTTAAACTGTCCAATATATATTATATAGCTTGCATTATTATTTGCATGTCTTGCCTTTTTCTTCACAGGTATTGTCAAAGAACTCTATGAACTAACTATAGCATTAAACAATGCAACCCTGCAGTTTGGCTGCTACAAGATTACCACATGGTTCATAGCAAGTAAAAAATCACTTTATATACTGTAACGTTATTTTGGATAATTAATTCATTGATTTCTTTCATCATTGGCACACTATTTGATAATGAAAATATTTATAACCAAAACATAACAATAGAAACAACATTGACTGACTTTAAACCATGCCTATCCAGTGTTGAACAAGATAGAGATATGGTTTGAAATCAGTGAAGCTTTCCTTTAAATATGATATCATTGAAGATAGAGAAATAGATACAGCTAATAAGAGGCTGTACTGTATATGTCATTGTTTTGGCAGTCTGTGGTTATGTAGCTGTGTAAAGAAACAACCTAAATACATGCCATGTATTGACGACTCTACAGAATGCTTTGTGTGCTCTGCCTATTCTCCTCCATGTATTGTGGTGGTCTTGTATGAACAAACCTTCACTGACATCTGACCTGGTGATTCTTATGTTCAGGCATGCAACCCAGAGCCTCTCCCGACAGTGTCTCCTCCCCCTTCCTTCCTTCCTGCTGGACTAGATGATTTGTTGTTTTCTCTAAGCCATTAACTTCAGGCAAAACTCCCCTTCCCCTCTTTGTTCATCTCACAGCAGTCCACCTAAAATTAGAGTAGTCTCTCTATACAGAGTGCTCATACATGTGGTTACAGCATACAGTGCATGCTCTTTCAATGTTTCATGTTTATGTATATTACTACCATCTGTGAGGCTAAGATAATTCATCTATTAAATGCCCAACCCCTAATATACAGTACATAAACTATTTGATGTGGTCATTCATAAATTGCAAACTGATGTTCTTCTTATTGTTATGTATTTAACAAATACAGCATTTCCATTAGCCATACTAGTGGCAGGACTCAACAGTCAATAAAGCAGTCCAGACTAAAATATCACAAAATCTATAGAATGAATTACCATCAAATCTTGTTCAAACAGTCCCCAGTGAACAACTCTTCCTTTATTACTATAAACATCCACTGTAGTAGATGAATAGGTGTGAATATTTGTATAAATAAATAAAACCTGACTCCCAGAAGATGTATCTTGATGACTATGGGGATTCTCCTGACTTTTCATTTGACTTTTCATTTGAATTTGACAACTATAATAGATTAGCATGAAATTGAGTACAAATTTAGAATTTACTAATCTCACTAACTAAGGTGGACATGGTAAACATTACCTGGTAAACATCAGCATGTTAGTCTTTAGCTCAAAGCATTATTATGAAACCGCACAGTCCTGCTGATTTGATATTCCACCTCTGTGGAAATTACACTTTCCATCTATACAATTCAGCACACTTTGAAGAATGGTCTAGAATTATGTTACCTAAACACAAAGAACACTTTGTGTGTTTGTATGGTTAGCGCACACACCCATCTCTATCATGAGAGTTCTTTCAAAAAGGATTATACAGCCACATAGAGTCGGCAGTAATTTGCCATTGAAGGATATATAGAATCTCCATTACCATATATACTGTATAATCTGCACTACATTGTTTGTTTTCTTCTTTTGTTTCTTCAGACTATATATTTTAGATTGCTGTTACAGTTTGCAATGTTTTTCTGTTTCAATAGCTCGATTTGTTCCAATGTTCTAACATATAAGCACTGTCTAAGAATAAGTGAATAGGCTCAATGTTTGGCCAAATTCTCTAAAAGTTACACAAATCAGTCGTTTAGTATTGCAATTAGAGAAGGAGACTGTGATGCACCATTGTTAGACGTTAGGATTGAGACAGTCGCAGTCCACCAGCTAAGCACTTTCCATAAAATAAAGATCATCATTCATGCGTAATGAGTAATTCAGCTTCAGAAGAGCATTAATTCAAATATAGAGTAAGACATATGCATAAATCGTTTTATTTATTTTTCTACCCATACACTCAACAAAAATTTACAGTACAGTAACATTTAAATTATGATAGTTTTTTTCTTTTTTTTTTTTTTACAGCTAAATAATCTACTGTAGGGCATTAACATGTTCTGCTAAAATGCAAATGACTGCTTTAATTATTGTGGCACAAAGCAAAGTTTAACAGAAGATTGTCATGAAGAGAGCTGTCTGTGACTGAGTATTATCATCAGTCACATCAGAAGATTCTTTTGTTTCCTTTCATCACACTAATATTTGATATTCCTTCTCTTTGTCTAGACTACAGTTTTCCTGCAGCAAAGAGCTACACTCACAACACCTATGGCTTTAGTTCCAGATCCCTGATACAAACACCCAGCTGCGTCATGGCGGTAAGTAACATATAACAGTCATGCATATTACTGTTATAAATTCAAAAATATTTACATGAACAGCTCGACACAGAACCTAAATACTGTTGGTTCAGAATATGTGAAGTGCAGCTTAGGTGGCAGGCAGGAGGCAGAGGAAACTACTCACTTAGCACAGTCACCTCACAGCAACTTGTGTGGTTACTTTTTCCTTTGTCTCTTTCACAGTAAACCAAGTCATACATACGCTTTGTCATATTTCCTCGTCTTAGCTTTGAGAGACTTTAGTTTGTCCCTTTATCTCCGTCTCTCTGCCTGTCTTCTCATACCTGTTAAACACTTTTTCAAGGTGTCACTTGAGGGTCTGCTACACTTCGTGTCTATACACTTCATAATTATACTCTGTGCTGTATGCTCCCTGCAATGAGAGCGATACTGTAGTGTAGTGAAGTAGTGGAGGTGCAATTGCACTTTATTCTAGGACAGTTGTGCCCCTCCACACTATTTGAGAACCACTGTTATAAATGATGTTCACAAATAAAAAATCACATCATTCAGTGTTCTGTCTTTTTTCAGTTATAATAAAATTGTTTTTGTCTTATCAAGGGGCCCTGTATTGGTTTGTTTATTTATTGTCAGCCAATCATTTTCTGCTAAAACCAATCCCGGTGCATCACAGGCAAGAGGCAGGGTTACACCCTAGACATTTCACCAGCCTATCCTGGGGCACAGAGGTATGGGTAATTTAGAGTTTCCAATCAACCTCAGCATGCTTTGGAATGTGGGAAGAATCCAGAGACAACCCATGCAGACATATAATAGATAGAGAACAGAGTATATGTAATATAGGTATACACAGAAAGGTCCTAGCCCAAGGACTTGAACTTGTAACCTTCTTCAGACAGTTATATTTCAAAGATGTGCAATTTAATCTTGGTTCAGAACCCTCAAAGTGCAAGAATCAAATCCTGCTGGAGAAATAACATTCATTTCTAATGAGACAACCTCAATACTCAATAACATAGGCATCAATGATTACTGTCCCAGGTCCTTTAGTAGTTTATTTTCTGTTTTTTGCTGTTTCTAAATTTTATTGTGGCATGTTCACAGATCTTAAGACAGATTTTCACTAAGTGAAAGTTTGAGGATGAAATTAAATCTGGACTAATGCACTGTAAAAATGATTGCCAAAATGCAGGTTGAAATAAAATTGATAAGATCTTCGACCGAATGACCTAAAACATCCCATTTTCGACATTTCCGAAAACAGGGTAAGGTACAGTAGATGTCTTGACTGTAGACATATGTATATGTGCGTGGGTTTACATTTGTGTGCTGAATGCACACATATCCACGTACGCATACACATATTTGAAAGCAGCCAATAATGTGCATGATTCCTCTGTCCTGGTGTTATTGTCTATAAAAAGAAGTCCTGCACCTTCTTACATTCAGAACAATGTGAACAGGTCACAGTCACTTTTATCTGACCAGAGACCATTGTCTAACTAACAATCAAAAGACCACATTGAGCTTCCTGCAGCGCATAGTAGCAAGACATTTAATGAATGAAATATGGAGGAGCTGTTAAATGTAGAAAATCTCTTACCATCTTGTCACTGTTGTCACCGCAGGAGTTACATCAGTCCTTCTGCTTTCTGAGACTGAGGGAGTTAAGTTGAAATGTTGCCTTTTCATATCAGAGCTTTAAAAACTTTTTTTTTTTTTATCTCTGCCTGCTGTGCTGTTTATCCAACAATGTATCTGTAACCTTTTATTTTCCTCCACACTGCTGGCCCTGCAGGTGGCCACAGCACCCAGCGGGTTTTCCTCCCGCTCTGCTGTGGAAAGCAGCTCCGGGGGAAACCACTCAACATCCAGCATCGTCCAGAGGACTTACCAGGCCACCCAGTCACAGAGCAGAAGCACGCGATCTAAGTCACTGAGCCAGGCAGACCAGGAGGCCATTCCTCTGGCTGTAACAGTTCCTCCAGAGAACACATCCTACCCCATCACTGTGCCTCTTCCTGGCTCTTTAAGACGCAGCCTTAGTGGAACACTGGCCCAGGGGAGAGGGTACTGGCCAGAGGAGGAGCTGCCAAACCAGTACACCTACAAAGGCCCCTCTCACCGCACCATCAGCCGCATCACCAACCGCCAACAGCATTACCAGCAACAGCACTACCAGCAGCACAGCTCCAGCTCTGGTCAGGATGGCTGGGTGGGGCCCAGCAGGGGGATCCCCATGGCAGGGGACAGCTGGGGGATGCAGTGGCAGCAGCATGTGTCTGGTTCCAGACATTACCAGGCCCCCCTACACCGGGCAGCCTCGCTGCACAGCGTGAGAAGCTTCGGGAGAGGACTGGATGTGTTGGATGAAGCCTCAATACACAGCAATGACCTACTGGGAGGGTGAGACACGGAGCAAGAAATTCAGGGGAGAAAATACAATTTTATTGATGGGGGCGGGGAGACAAAACACAGCAAAGTTTCAGAGAATAATTTCTGGACATAAAAATACTTCTACACTACAATAATAATCAGGCCCTATCTCATTAACACAGTACAATGAACTGACAAAAGACAGCTGGGTAAATACACAGGATAATGAGAGGTGATGGGAAACAGGTGGGGATAACAATAAGGAACAGGTGAGACAGGAGGAGGAAGCTGAACCTAATAATAAAGTGTGTGACTTTCAAAATAAAACAGGAAGTGTGCAAAACTGGCAGAACTACACATGACAGGAGTTAACTGGAGTAGAAACAGTATCTAATCATGACTTAAGATTTAGATTTTTAATTGACAGATTGAGCAAGATTGGTTGCATTGTATATGATGTTGGGGTTTAATTATATTCCTTAAAGTAACTGTGTACATTCATTTATTTATGTGATATGAGCAACAATAAAAAGGTCCATATTAATGAGATAATATTGGAGTCATCATCAAAGATGATGAGCAGAAATGCAGGAAAAGGTTTGTAGGAGAAATAGCTTAATGGATGGTTGTTGCTGAAAAGGAAACAATTACTAAGGCCTTCTACCTGTCTGTTGAAGGTTGGTTTTACTTTTGAGGAGGCATATATTAGGAATAGGGTAGCTACAGCTGTGATGTTCTCAGGCTCTATGGCTATAGAGCAAAGGTCTAAAAATCATCTATGCAGCACCAAATATGACGTGCATTCATACTGATTGATGCGAGCAGCATAGTTTTTAATGAATTCCCATGAACTCTGCTACAGATATTCAAGTTTCCTCGAGGATTCATTCTAATGAATTTGGTGATCCTATGACTCTTCCTTTAGTGCCAGCAGCAGGTCAAAATGTCTATATTTCAGTGAAATAAAATGATAGATTGATAGACATGCACCAAACGTACAGATATTCACGGTTCACAGATAAACTACACAGATGGTAAAGGATTGTGATAGATGTAAATTTTCTCACGTCATTTCGTCAAGTTTTATCAGTGGACTCCCTGATGTAAGACTTAAAGATGATGAAGATATCCTCCAGACATGTTGAATGATGATGTATATAAAATTGTTTACTTTAAAGTATAATGTATGCCTAATATGCACTATATTTTCAAAACTATTCACTCACCCATTTAAATCCACCCATCTAGTGCACAAAGTAAGGTTCACATGACAGAATCTGGTGGGGATAAACTTGACTGGCCTGCACAGAGTCCTGACCTCAACCTGACAGAGCATTTTAGGGATGACAGGTGAGCGAATGCTTTTGAAAATATTGTCGTTGTATATTGTTAAAATTCTTGAAATTAAATTGACACCTTTTTTTCATTAAAATCTTGAATACATAAATAATTTTAATTTCAAAAGATTTACTTCTGGACACAATATGGCTACATCACTGTAAAGGGTAAAGTTCCAAATCACACTACTGTAAGATGCATATGGCATCAGGATTGGCTTCAAACTAGTTGTGATGTCACAAATTACACTCATAGGCCTGGCACTTAAAACCAGATTTTCAACGAGCTTAGGGAAACTTTTCACTTCCAGCATGTGAGTGTGCCCAATTCTGCACAGTCACGTTCAACTGTTGGATCAAAAAAAAAATAGATTATTTCAGTGGAATGTAACTTAAAGG
Source organism: Eupleurogrammus muticus (assembly GCA_036785175.1). NCBI lineage: Eukaryota > Metazoa > Chordata > Actinopteri > Scombriformes > Trichiuridae > Eupleurogrammus > Eupleurogrammus muticus. The sequence goes on along the minus strand of JAYKQN010000002.1, from coordinate 1,250,966 downwards.
ACATTTGTGAAAATTAGGAAATATTACAAGATAAAAGATTATATGATAAACCCTTAATAAAAAAAACTCCAATAAATCAGGTTTGAGCTGGTCTCAGGGCTGCTGCTAGTGGTGTTATGATCTCAAATAACAGACATGATCTTACGCAAGTAAATCATCTCTAGTGCTGTTTTTGCTTGAAGCTGAGTGCCCTGAAGAATGTGTGTTTCAAATACAATCTGCCTCAAACAGAATAGAACAAACTTAAGATGCTAGGAAACAAATCTTGTAAGTAAAAGTGTAAAAGTCAGGCAGCCACAGGATGCATGTTATCAGCTGACAGCATATGTTACTGGTATGTTTTGTTGGACAGGATTTTATACTTTCACAGCAAAAACTTAATGTGTGTGTGTGTGTGTGTGTGTGTGTGTGTGTGTGTGTGTGTGATCTGTGTGGTCTGTGTGTGTCTGTGTGTGTAGGATGCAGGGTCTTGACATGCCTACAGCTGTCAAGTATCTGTCTGAGTCAGATACTGTCTTACAAGTTATGGGCGCTGCATACATACAACACCAGTGTTACCATAGCAACGACGCTAAAAAACAGGTAACTCATTTACACTGGGCTGTGTGTGGCTATATGTATTTATTCCTTTTACAGAGTTTTCTCATTTATTCTATCATTTAGTCACTTTCTGCACCTCCTATATATGTTATGAACATGAGTTTACATTTGTCCTTCTATCTCATCTCAGGTCCGTATTTTGCATGGTGTCCCAGCTCTGGTTCAGCTTTTCTTGAGTGATAACCAGGAGGTGCAGCGGTTTGCCACCGGCGCCACACGGAACCTCATCTATGAAAATGTTGAGAACAAGGCAGCGCTCATAAGTGCCGGTGGAGTGTTACACCTTGTCAGCATTCTCTGTGAACCTGATGAGGAGCTTCGAAAGAACATCACTGGTAATAATAGTCACAGTATAGTATATGGTTTAATGCCTCATGTCATGTGTTGTAACTTGGAACCAGATAGTTTAACTCTTAAAAAAGGTTTTACTAAACTACTTATTAAATAATACTATTTCTATATTCTAGGTGAATTTAATATTTAAAATTTCTTATTCTTTTTTGTTTAGACCAAATGGACCTTCAAAACATATAAAACCAACATGAACATGAAATGTACATTTCAATAGAGCTGATAGTAGAACTTTACTTGAATGAGGATTCATTACACTAACATAATTGTAAAATGGTACCTGTCATTAGCATTATTAAATGCTTATGTCAGTTGTCGTTAAGTAACATTCAATAAATTATGTAACTTTTGATGCAAAGTTGACATGATTGTATCAAATTTCTTTGATATGACAATTTGACATATATCAAGACAATACTGTCAAACTTAAAAAAGGTAAAAACAATTAGCCTATGACATCCTAATAGAAAGCACAACATATATGATAAATGAATGACAAATATAATGGTCCTGAAACAGCTCAACAGATTTATGACTTGCCTTAGTTTTTGTCATTTTGTCGTGATAAAGGCATGTCAAACAATTTAAACTTTGCTTCAAAAGTGACAATTTACTGATAATTTACCAAACAACACTCACTGACAACTATCATTGCATTCATTAATGTTCATAACATGTATTGTGTCAGTCTTATGAATGCTCATTCAAGTAAATAATATTTGGGTCAGTGACAAATAATATTTGTCACTGACCATATGCTGACCATATGCTAATTACTGGTTTGCTTTACATAACTACACAGTGCAGAATATTAAGCTAACACTGCTGTTGTGGCTGCAGGTGTACTGTGGAATCTGTCCTCCAGAGACAACCTGAAGGAGAAACTGTCCAAAGAGGCTTTATTAGAACTGACAGAGAGGGTGTTGATTCCCCTGTGTGGCAGCATCCCGCTCAGCCCGTCTGAGAGAGACATCTTTTACAACACCACCGGCTGCCTCAGGTAACACCCCACAGGGCCCCCGTTTATACACCTGGTTACATGTCAGGCTACAAACCACATCCAGCAGTTTGGAGCTTTTCTGCAGTGCTGTGTGGAGGTATGGACATCTTTATTTATGCTTTAGAACATAACAACAGGATGAAAAAATATCTGTTTCATTTATTTACAGTGTTATTCTTGCTGCCTCTCTCTTATTTTTCACTGTCTACCTCACTCAACCACTGCTGCGCTTTCACTTTTGCTACAACCAGGTATTCAAATAATTATATAGAAATATCCTTCTCACTCTCTTCTCACTGATGGTCTTGTTTGCTGATGTCTGGCATCATGAGACTATTCCTCATAGACAGTTTCATGCAAGTGTAATAAGTTTCTAAAAATTGCTTTTCAGCTGGTAACAGACCTAACAAAGCTTCAGAAATCACTTAAGGCTTAAATAAAATGTACAAAATTTTTTATTACATTCTGCATTCTGTGTGTGTGTTTGTAGGAACTTAAGTTCAGTGAATGAGAGGACAAGACAGAAGATGAGAGAAATGCGAGGCTTGGTGGATTCTTTGGTATCCTACATTCAACAAGAAGAGAGGGCAAATGACAAGGTAACTCACTCCATAAGCCCTATCGTCATCGGCAGTAAACTAGCAGCCAGCCACTTCAAAACTTTGGTAGCGATGATCCCTCTTACTAAAGCTGGGGGGAACAAGACCAAAAGGCTAATAAATGATTGACACTAGGGAATGAATCACTTGGTAGTTACTTAATACATGAACAGTTATTACATTCATTGCCTCACTTTGAAGTACAGGACCTCAGATGTGTGACATAATGTATGTCCTATGGCTTGAATAGTTGTTTCTCCAACAGCAACACCACAGCGACGGCTGCTTAGCACCAACACAGACAATGCAGCAATTGTTTAGCACCACAGCTATAAATGACACCTTAATAACAGATGGCCAGGGCTCTGAAGCCAGCCCACATTATTCTTTATTCATTGTGAGATCTGACACATCACGACAAGGTCTAACTTGGAAAAGGAGCTCCCTCACCAGCTATTTGAATAAACTTTTAACTAACTGGTAAATGATTGAAATAAACTTCCTTGCAACATCACCATATCTTTATATAGACGTGCAAAATATTTAAGGGACAATTTTGCGACAACTTGAAGGATATACCAGGATATATCCAGAATTTCCACGGATTTTGTGATTTAGATGCTTTTCGAAGGAAGTCCAAAACAGAAAAAGATCCAACCAACTGTCTAATCTGACATGTCAATGAGTTTCCAACAAACAACAAATTTGGACTTGGTTGCAGTCAAAAATATAGTTGTTAGATCGGAGGTCATCAGATTATCTATGTTTTAAAAAATATTTAAATAATATTTTAGTTACCAAAGCAGTCGTCCTCTATAAAAAAAAAATGTTGGTCACTGTGCCATCTGGTCCATGCTGGACTAATTTGTGTTAGGTTAGTGGTAATTAACATGAACAAGCTTGAGAAATTTCAAATTTTGAAACCAGTGATCCCCATCCAGCGCAGATTCTCTGGTTAATCCAGTGCTACTCAATTACTGTTTGTTGTGCCCCCCCTATGGAAGAAGAAAACATCTCCCCCCGTGACTATAAATAGTAACATTTGTCTATAAGATTGTGTCTAAACTTCTTACTCTACACCTACACTACTGAGCGAATGCTCCCTGCGCACACTCTGCCAATGAGAGCGCTACTGTCCCTTAATGTAGTGGAGGTGCAATTGCTCTTTATTCTAGGATGTAAAAAAAAAATAAAATGAAAAAATAAAAAAAGCATGTTCCTTGAGGTCAAACCCCCACTATTTGAGAACCACTGGGTTAATCTGACAAGTCAATGAGTTTCTGACATAGCCACCAACAGACAATAAATTTGGACCTAGTTGCAGCCGAAATATTAAGTCTTAGATTGGAAGTCATTGGATTATCTATGTTTAAGAATATATTTACCGGTAATAGGATTTTAGCCAATGTAGCAGAGATGTAATTCAGTCGCTGCACCTGGAGGGGGGGAAAGTTGACATTTTGAAATTTGTCATCCCATCTCGTGTCATAGGTCCGTTTATTACTAAAGCTGCAAAATAATGCCATGAATGCTAATTAGTTAAAGTTAGCATGTTGTTGTTAGCATAATTAAAAAGATAAAATCAGGATTCTGTTGCACTAATATAGTCTTTTTCCACAATATCAAAATGCTGCCATGATTCTATTCAGGTTTGAGTTTGACAAACCAATAATTGCCAAAGCAATGTTGCAGCTTAGTACTAGTAGTTAAATATTAAAGGATGACAGGCATTTAGATCAGGTTTCACATGATCACTTACCAGCTTGTTTTACACAGTACTGTGGTTTACAGGTGTCAGCCTCTGCCCAGGTTTGTATATCAATACAATATCAATACTCTCTCTCTCTCTCTCTCTCTCTCTCTCTCTCTCATTCTCTATAAGGGTGTGGAGAATTCCTTGTGTGTGCTGAGAAATCTGTCCTACCAGCTGTACGTGGAGCTTCCTCCCTCTACTCACCACCGTCTGGAGGGCCTAACAAGAGACTCTGCATCCAGAGTCAGTGAGCCTATTGGGTGCTTCACCATGTACAGCAAAAAAAACACAGAGGTAAAACTCATCACACATCTTGCAAATTGTTTACCTTGGTAGTGTATATCTACCCAAATGCTAAATCCCAGGATATCCACACATCCTTTAAAGTATCATTTCTCTTTGTTTTTACACTACTGTTTTGGTTTATCTCTCAGTTCTCAGAAGTCTTCTATTCAGCAGCAGCAAGCAGCTGTTTTCAGTGTAAAAGGTTTTATAAACTGACCATAGAATCCCCAAGGCCAATCTCAGAAGTTCAGAAAAGCACTTTTGTCTGTCTCGGTCTCTGCTGTTTAACTGTTGTAGTGAGTGCATAGGGATTAGAGGTTTACGAAGAGGACGGGGTTCTGGCAAATTCTGGTGAGGAAATCAGTAGTGGATGAATGTAGGATTCTTTTTCCTGGGTTTCGTCTCTTCTTATATATGTTACTTTATTATTGTATGTTAGTTGGGCTGTGAGCTACAAGTATATATTACTGACCCTAACCCACTTTGCATGTTCAGGTTCATGAATCAAAGATAAAGCAGGTAAAGGAACTAATTTTGATGAAAGATGAAATACAGCTAATACATGGTGGTAGCTAATAAGGAAATAGTAGTTTTATCAAACATTATCACATATAATTATTTATCATTAAGTATCAGGTTTCATTTCTAGGTGGTTTTATGGTAAATGCATTTTAAGCATAATAATAAGTATATTTTACATCTGTGCCTATAATTATCACCACTAAGAGTACTTGAAGATAACTTTGCACTGTTAATTTACTCAATTCAGCTATGGCCTAAATGTCAGGATGCAGGTTTGTGACATCTGTTGGATGCTTGAGTCCAACATTGGGGCATTATGGATCCATTGATGGTGTTGATGTTGACTCATGATGAAAAAATGGAAAACATGAAGAGAGAGCATGCAGCTCTCTTATGACAGCTTTACTCTTTTATATTTATTTTATACCCATTTGCATGTTATAACTACCATCCATCTTTCCATGTTTCTTCCTGCCCTGGATTGCCAGCTCAATAACAAACTCATTGTGTAGAAGTCAGGGACCATTTTGCTGCTGGGTAGCTGTCAGTATTGTATACAGACTGTGTTATATAACCACCTGCATTGTATAAATGTTACAAAGTCACTGTGATGACCCACCACTATTATCAGATATTTAGGATGTTTCAATGTAATGCTGTGAGGTGCATCAGTCATTTTTATATAAGGGATTCTTGCTTCCACAAAAACTGTTTCACAAACTGTCGACATAGATCAGGTCAGGTTCCTCTGGGGTATCTCAGTAAGAGCTAATAGCCTGATAATAGGTGGCGTATTGGATAGAAACTCTAGAAGAGGCATCGGGTCCACTGGGAGAACCCATTTTTAATACATGTAGAAAGCAACAGATCACATTACTCCTTTTAATAGCAGACACCAGAGGCTAATGAAGACCCAGTTACCTGTATGTTCTAATAGCATCCTTTATTAAGTTGTATGACTTTTTATCAGTTGAGCAGATCATTAGAAGACTTAGTAGCGGAGTAAACAGGGAGGGTTTCTAACTAGCTAATAGATATTCCTCTGTTTAATTCATTCATCCCACTCTTTGGTCCAGAGAAAGAGATATTTGACAAGTCATGGTTAGATTGCAATGTGACCCATGGGATAATTCATGGTTTCTAAAGTCATCTACTAACCCCTTGACCTTTTTGATTGGTGGCACTGGCAGTTCATTTTTTCAAACTATTGGTCCAAAAGGCAAAATATCAGCAGAGCCAATTGCCAAATTAGCATGTCTCCCCTGGAGATGCTTGGTCTCCAGAGGATGATTCAGTCACTTTTGCATGAATCATTTATCAGGTATCTAGAAGGTTTACAAACTCTTTTCCAGACTACATCTGATCATAGCCAATGGCAAAATTATTTGATACATTAGACCTAAGGAAAACATGGATAAAGTCATAAGTTACTAAATAAATAAATTGCTATTAACAGGTCATCACTCCTTTCATCCAATTTTGTTGTCCAACAAAACTGTCAATGACCCCATGTAAAAAAGCCACTTGTCAACATTACACTTTATTTTTTGTAGTGTGGATAATAGTAGTCTAGCTGATTCTAGTTCTTATGCTAAGCTTTTGATCTACTGGCTCCAACATTTAAATACAGATAACTATGAGTATTATTGATTATCAATACTCACTACAAGATGCTAAACTGGATCAGATATGTTCCATTCTGTTACTTTCTTTGTGTGTTAGTTTTAGCAGTTATTAATAATGAAACATCCTAAAGAATCATATAAAACATCTCCTGCTCATATTATGAAATATATTTGACATAATGAATAACAAATCAAAAGGTTTGTCATTTGTATGCACAGATAATTGTTAGGTACCTGATATGGTTAGCATAGGTACAACCTAACCAACTCATCCATCTATAAAAGCAGTCTGTGCTTTATGTATCTCTGACTGTTTCTTATATTATATATGTTTTGGATATAGCTGTGCATGGCACAATGGTGTATATCCTTTATTGTGACATTTTTTGATGGATATCAAAAACATTATTATCATTAAAAGTTAAAATCCCATAGACTTACGTACCACAGTGCTACTACTAAAGCTTTGTCGTCCTGTTTCTTCCTGCACCGATCATGCAGCTAATGTAAGGAAAGTTTTGTAACATCCATGTCTAACCCAATGTACAATTTATTAACACACCCTCATTTGGCCAACATGAAAAATCTATTCAAGCTTTCACTTATCTAGGAATTCATATTTCCTACTGGCATTGCACATTGTTACTTTAATTGTATTGCAATATTATTAATAACTTTCTCTTTTACCACTTTATTATAATTACAATCCCTCACCTAGACATGTTCTTTCTTATATCTTTACAGCATCGTAACCAGAATCTGTCTATACTATCTGAGGTGTCCCGACAGCCTAAGGGCGCTGAGTGGCTGTGGCACCCTAAGGTGGTGACACTGTACAAGTCTGTTCTGCAAAACAGTGACAGCAGCTCCACCAGCCGAGAGGCAGCATTAGGAGCGTTGCAAAATATCACTGCAGGAGAATCCATGGTAAGACAACCCACAAACATAAATTATGAACTAGGTGTTAATAAATATCTCTGATAAATATCAGAGTTCTCCAACTCAGATTGAGACACCCAGATAAGATTGGCTTTGGTTCAAATAATCGTTCTACAGAATGAGTTCATGCTGATATGATCTGTGTCTGTCAGTGGTCGTCCGTGCTCAACACTGTGGTGCTAGAGCAGGAGAGGATGCTGCATTTGTTGCTGGATCTGCTAGACACCAACAATGAAGGGGAGCTAAGGCCTCTGACAGGACTGCTGAGAAACCTGGCCAGACATTCAACCAACAAAGACCACATCGGTAAAGATACGAATGAGTTACCCCTGATCAGAATTATTGTTTTTGAGGAATGACTAAAAAGTCTAAGCATTTACCTTATTTACTAAAACAGTCTTATAAGACAGTTACTCTTACCTTGGGCCTTGCAGCTAAGAACGCGGTGAACATGCTGGTGTCCAAGCTGCCCAGTGATGGTCTTCAAAAAACACCATCCAACGAGGTGGTGGTCAACGTCTGTGGAGCCCTCAATCACCTAGTCACCTGTAGCTTCCTGGCAGCTCGGGACATCTCTTACTTCAACGGTCTGCCCAAACTGATTGGCATCAAAAAATCCCACGATAACAGGTAGAAAGGTCTTCTACTGTAATCCTTATTAATTATTAATGTAGTGCAGTTTCATTATAAACAGTATGGTGGCGTTATTGGAAAAAAAACACTACAGTATTGTAAAGGGCAGGATGTCAGTTATTCAAGTCTGAAGCAACAGTCAGGAAATGAACATTGAATTTTTTTTAAATTATGTATTGCTGCAATTCTTGTCATGCTTCTTGTTTGTAATGCACTTACATTTTAAATGATGGTTTGATTAGAAGCTAATATGAAGCTTCAGCTGTCCAAATGAGTCAAATCAGGTAGAAAACCTTTTAGCATTAAACCTGATTTTGTTACTATACTATAATAATATACAGCCACAACTTGGAGCTGGTACTGCTGTCACTGCATAGCAAGGACATTTTAAAGTATTTATCAGTGGCCTTCGATTCTCTGGTGTTTCTTCCTTGTTTCTAACAGCCTGTGTCTTGGTTTAGCTCTGGGGGTATAAAAGCTGCCAGAGCAGCATCCACTGTCCTCTCCAACATGTTCCAGTACAACAAGTTGCATAAAGACTTTAAACAGGTGAGAAACGCAGAAAATTACACAATATATCAAAATCATATTGATGTTTTCCAGCTCAGTCCAAAACTCTAATTTACTCCAATTTGTTCCTAGTCCAACCATAACTCTGTCTCTTTTACTGAAGATAACTGGTTAGAATTCACTTTTATCAGTAACACACAGGATATAGTTCTTTATAGCTTAAAGTGAATTATTATAGAGCCCTACAGTTGTGTAACTTTTACCTTACTCCAGCATTTCCAGAAGCCAACTTTTTCTAAGATAGTTAGCATCTTCTGCTGCTTATTGGGTGTGGACCACAGGTGAATTTCCTCTACAATCCCATGGAATGATAAATTCTCTCTCTAAATTTTGGAATTTTGTCATGAAAAGGCCCATGACGTAGTTAGTGGAGGGTTGTAGGAATATGTAGTTTAAGTTAGTTACATTTTGTCAATGAAGCTTATGTTTATGTTTTAAGTATTTAAGTTTATTTTTTTCTATTAATGAGTAAGCTCAACTCTACAAGCTCTGGTAATACAGAGGGCTTTCCTATATGTTCTTTACTACTTCCTTTCCAAGTGTAGAGAGTGTCTTCCAGTTTGCAGGAATGCCATATTTGTTTGAGTCTTCGTGACAGCTATACTAGGGCGTGACTCTTTTTTTGTTTAACTAGCCTTTATTTTTTTAGAGGAGCAATGGTGTCAACAGTTGTTCGCAGTCAACCTGCAGAACTCTCAACAAGTTTATCTATTTCAGATGGACAAGCAGCAGCCTAGAAAAATTACTAGCTGTGGTGAGGAAGGGCAATCAATTTAATACTGAGGGAATTACTTTCTTGAACTTAGATATAGAACAATCATTTCAATGTTAGACATCTAGCAAAGTTATTCTTGTCAGATGATAAGTAGTTTAATAGGAGGAAATCAAAAGTTTTTAAAATGGTCTGATAGGAGGAGATTCTGTGGAAAGACAAATAAGTGTTCAACTTCGTTGCTGTACGTCAAAATAAGGTCAAAGGTATGGTTAAAGCAATGGGTCGGAATGTCTACTGTCTAAGAAAAGCCGATTGACTCTAGTAAATAGATAAATGCAGAGCCAAGGCTATCATTTTCAACATCAACTTGAATTTTAAAGTAAACTTGCATTGATTATTCTATCTGTCCTAAGAACCAGACTTAAAAGGAGCTCTGAGAATTTAGATAAAAATTCCAATATGGGCCACGAGGGCAGGAAACTGTGACTTATAAGACTGGTTGTAGTGTTTTCCAAGTTGGGTAAGAAAAACTAAGAACAATGCTTTCAAGATGTGTAGGATGTGTAGTTTTGGCTCAGGCCAGTCAAATAACCTCAGTTGGTGTCTCAGAGAATATGAGTAATAATATGGCTGGGAGGAGTGGATTCATTCAGGCTAACATATTCCTCATGATGCAGCCAGACAGAGCAAATCAATAATTTAATCTGATTTCAGACTGTTCATTGATACAGCGTTGAATGACAGATCTAATATTTAAAAGTCGACATTTCAATGTCCAATCCTGCTGCTTTTCTGCTGTATTTGTGCACATTTTTCAAAATAATATGTGTGACTTCGACGCCTTATGTGATGATATCATATAGATGAGTTAAATAAATTTAATGGTCACGATACAGACACTGTCTCTTTAAGGTTTTGATTGGATGACTGCTCTAAGGGAGGTGTGGAGAAAAGTGTAGGACTGTGACTCCACCTCCTGGACTTAACTATGTGTTGTCAGGGTTTTCCATGGATGTATTATAGGACTGGATACAGCAACACTCCTTAACAGCACGCAGATCGTTCCTAGTAGCCACTCGTGGTACTGCAAAAAAGAATCCCATGCGACCCAAAATATTTTTTTGGGTCCCATACCTATAACCCCAGTTAATTACTAATCTTGGTATTAACATTTTTAAGTCACAGACTTTCAATTCATCAAATACCTTTCTAACGGCCAAAATGGAAATGTGTCCTCTATGACACAATGTGTTCGTGCTGTGTCTCAGGAGCAAGGGCTTCAGTTTACAATGTCAATCCCCCCTTTAAACAGTCACCAAAGTGCAGTGTTTCTCCCTGGCGGCTCTGAAATTGCCAGGGGCCTAGAAGCTAAGCGAATTTTAACTTGGCGTGGGCTCTGATAACTTGGTCATGGTGGTTACTGCCGGGGAACCATATATAGTAGGGCAATCCGAGGGGACTAGAGACCTCATTGCTACACTAGCATATGAATGGCTATCTATCATGCAGAGCCAAGCTTCTACCTTACTGAGCCTCGCCTCCAGGTGTAGCACAACATTAACCTTAATACCTAAACCATTATTGGAATATTATTATTAAACCATATTGGAATAACTAAACCTTTGTGTGTGTGTGTGTGTGTGTGTGTGTGTGTGTGTGTGTGTGTGTGTGTGTGTGTGTGTGTGTGTGTGTGTGAATCTCTAGCTAGCTAAATAATTGGCAACTGGGAGTGTAAAATTAATGTGCATTGGATGGATTAACATGCAGAGGGTCTAAAATATTAGAACCTCAGATTCAGATTTCCACTTGGTTGTGGAACTGTGGACCAGCTCTATGTTTAGTGCAGTTCTGTAGGGTGCATGGGAGTTCACTCAACCAGTCTGCATGTGCTTTGTGGATTTGGGGAGTACTGTGGGATTATGGGCTTTCGGACCCACTGACACAGGCCGTTTGGTCACTGTACTCCCAGTGTCAGAACTTTGTCCACATTGCCAGTAATAAGTCAGACAGTGAGGCTTGAACTCCACCAGAGCTGCCCTTTGTCACAGATTCTGTTCATAACCTTGTCGGTCGAACTTCTAGGCACAGCCAGATTGTAGATGGGCTGCATTTCAGTGACATCAGGATTGGGTCGCTGCTTTTTGCGAATGATCTGGTCCTATTGGCTTCAGCACTTCCAAATCTGAGGCCATGGCTCTCAGCCAGAAAGGGTGGAGTGCAGCCTCCAGGTGAGGATGATATCCTGCCTCTAGTAAAGGAGTTCAAGTATCTTGGGGTCTTGCTCACGAGGGAAGGATAGAGCAGGAGATTGACAGGTGGGTCGGTGCGACCTCTGCAGTCAAGACTCTGCACCCATTCGTCATGGTGAAGAAGGAGCTGATCTAAAAGGTGAAGCTCTGGATTTCCCAATCAATCTGCAATCCTACCCCCACCTAAAGTCCTATCACTATCTATAGTATGTAGATAGTGACCGAAAGGATGGGAGTGCGAGTACAAGTTCCAAAATCAATTTACTTTGCAGGGTGGCTGGGCTCTCCCTAGAGATAGGGTGAGAAGCTTATCCGCAAGAACTGCCGTTCCTTCGCATCAAGAGGAGCCAGATTAGGCAGCTTGGACATCTATCATCATCTAATACTTATCTTCTTTATCTTCGAGGTAGATTAGATCAGAAATGATAAATTTGCTTCAGGAATTAGATAAAGAGAGAAAACTAGGCAGCGATGCAGATTTGCTGCGGCACACAACAAAGAAGCTTTGAATTTAATTCAATTTTTTTATTTGTATAGCCCAGAGAATCACAAATCACATATTTGCTCCGATGGGATTTACAGTTTGTACAAAAGCAAGACAACATCCCCTGTCCTTAGACCCTCACATTGTACAAGGTAAAACTCCCCAAAAAAATTTAAAACCAGTATGATGCAACATGCTCACTGAAGTACTATGCATATTCAGATTATAGATCAAGACCTCTAGCTAATTAGAACACAGAACACATGTGCAGTTCTCTCTTAGCCAATCAGGATGCTGAACACAACGCATGTTTATATCGTAATACTGTAAAAAAAAGCATGTAAAATTATATTTTAAAAAAATCTGTGACACAACAAGGTCGCAAAACTGGAACAGAGTTAGTGAAGGACAAGTGTACAAAAAACCCTTCCTAAGCCCTAGCTCATTGCATGAGATTAGTATGGTTCAGGGCCATCGTAATTCAAAAGATGGAAATGACATGAATCACAGAGCATATTAAAGTGAAATTGTTAGGTGTAAAAAGTATTTTATCTCTTGCATACAGTGGCTCAAACACAGGAACAAACCAGCCTTGAATGATTCCTGTTGGGCAGCAGCAGCAACGGCTGTTCTTTCTTTCAGTGCTTTCTTTCAGAGAGCCACAGCCTTAAATTACATCCACGATGTGACAGGAGTAATCTACCAGTAACCACACATGATTTCAGCCAGAAAACCATTGGAGGCAGTCAGTCATCAGTTAGTTTTATCAGATCTGATACTGTCCTGTCATGCTTCCTAACTTTGTGGATCTGATGTTTATTTTTTATTTTTTGGTACATGCTTCTCTCTCATTTGTCCTGCTGTGTTTTCTACTGGGTGGACGACTGTGGCAGAGTGTTTGACACATTTATTACAGTTGTCAGGACATAAAGCATGAAAAATGTGTTTTTTCAGGCCTCTTTTTTTACACTTTTTTCAGAGGAGGGGGTTCTTGGAATTCTAATGGATGCAGAGCTTTTGTTCCAAAACAAAAAATGCAGCCGAGTCTTTCACATAAAAAGGATTACTGCTCATGAGAGTGGAGGCCATGTTTTTCAGCAACTTCATTAGTTCTGCTTTGTGAGAAACAGCCTTCTGAATGTGAGCTGTACAACCAAGTATTAATAATATAGTAACACATTCTGTCCTTAATTTTGTTTTCAAATCACTTGATGTATAAAGCATAATTTATAGTAGTTTGTTGTGGGTAGTTCCTGTAAGGTTTTTAAATAGTCTCTTTAGAGTATAAGCAAGGTGCAAGGTGTGCACAGATATTTTGAAGGGTGGGGGTGAAAAAAGGGTACCTACAGTGTATTGTATGTATATTATATATAAATTCTACATTTTTAAAAGTTTAATTAGTCCAGTGGTTCTGAAATAGTGGGGTGCCCCCGGTGGGGGGGCGCGAGACTCCGTCAAGGGGGGCGTGTTAGACCTCAGGGAACATGCTTTTTGATGTTTTATATAGATTTTATTACGGTCTTGAAATTAAGTGCATTTCACCTCCATTACATTAGGGGGAATAGCACTCTCATCGGCAGAGTGTGCGCAGGAAGCATTCGCTCTGTGGTATATTGGGTAGGTGTATGAAGTGTAGACATGAAGTGTAGCGGACTCTCACCATGAAAAACAAGGATGAGAAGACAGACAGAGAGATGGAGATAAAGAGAAAAAATGAAGGTCTCCCAAAGCTAAGAAAAGGAAATATGACACTTGGTTCACTGTGAAAGACCGATGTGTTACTGTGTCTAAAATGTTGGCAACGGACAGCAGGAAGACAAATAAATTAACGAGTCACTTAAAGACATTACACCCCAATCACGCTGATAAGACGATTTTATGTAGTTTTATTTTTCGGTGTTATATGGTTTGACATGGTCAGTCAAAAAAATGTTTAATTAAGGATTTAATTTTATTGTTGAATTTCAGATGTACTTTAAATCTTTTCTATTACATTTAAGTTTTAATCTCTTATACGTTAATAAGGATACAGTATTATGCAGAGGTACTTATAACAATTTTACTATTTACTAATTTTAATGATACTATTTACAGTCGCAACTTGTGGTTGTTCAACAAAATAATGCAAGAACGAAATAATTCAGTGGTGGTGGTGGGGGGGGCCTCACTCAGAAGTCAGAAGTGTTCTGTTGCATTTTACCACCATGTCAGTGCCAAATAATCCAAACTGATTCTAGGAGGTGCAGTGTTGCCTAAAATAAATGTAACAAAGAGGGTCCAACATAAAAGAAACAGCAGGTATCATGTTTCATAGCATTTCTTGGTCCTGGTAGAATTTGAAATAGGTGTGCTTTTACAACCCAAGAGGGCAAGTAATGCATATTTTAACATTTTAAAGGGTGCTTTAGTGCACATTTAGACATTTAAATGGCAGTTAATGCATGTTTAGACATTTAAAACACACTTTAGTGCACATTCACTTTAGTGCAAGTTTAGACATTAAGAAGGGCATTTAGTGTATGTTTAGGCATTTAAAATGGCACTTTACTGCACATTTAGACCTTTAAAAGGGCACTTTAATGCACACTTAGACATTGAAAGGGTGAATATTTACCAATGTTGGAGTTTATCCCTCGGGCATGTCTATGATGCTTCCCCAATGCGTTAATGGATTTTGTTGATGCTTGTGGTGATACATTTTGTGATATACAGTGGGGAAAATAAGTATTTGAACACCCTGCTATTTTGCTATTTCTCCCACTTAGAAATCATGGAGGGGTCTAAAATTTTCATCGTAGATGCATGTCCACTGTGAGAGAGATAAACTAAAAAGAAAAATCCAGAAATCACAATGCATGATTTTTTAATGATTTATTTGTGTGATATAGCGGCAAATAAGTATTTGAACACCTGAGAAAATGAATTATATTATTTGGTACAGTAGCCTTTGTTTGCTATCACAGAGGTCAAACGTTTCCTGTAGTTTTTCACCAGGTTTGCACATACTGCAGGAGGGATCCTGGCCCTCTCCTCCACACAGATCTTCTCTAGATCAGTCAGGTTTCTGGGCTGTCGCTGAGAAACACGGAGTTTGAGCTCCCTCCAAAGATTTTTGATTGGGTTCAGGTCTGGAGACTGGCTGGGCCATGCTAGAACCTTGATATGCTTCTTACGGAGCCAGTCCTTGGTTTTCCTGGCTGTGTGCTTTGGGTCGTTGTCGTGTTGGAAGACCCAGCCACGACCCATCTTCAATGCTCTGACTGAGGGAAGGAGGTTGTTCCCCAAAATCTCACAATACACGGCCCCAGTCATCCTCTCTTTAATGCAGTGCACTCGTCCTGTCCCATGTGCAGAAAAACACCCCCAAAGCATGATGCTACCACCCCCATGCTTCACAGTAGGGATGGTGTTCTTCGGATTGTACTCCTCATTCTTCTTCCTCCAAACACGCTTAGTGGAATTTTGACCAAAAAGTTCTATTTTGGTCTCATCTGACCACAAAACTTTCTCCCATGACTCCTCTGTATAATCCAAATAGTCATATGCAAACTTAAGACGGGCCTTGACATGTGCTGATTTAAGCAGGGGAACCTTTCGTGCCATGCATGATTTCAAATCATGACGTCTTAGTGTATTACCTACAGTAACCTTGGAAACGTTTGTCCGAGTTCTTTTCAGGTCATTGACCAACTCCTGTCGTGTAGTTCCGGGCTGATTCCTCACCTTTCTTAGAATCATTGAGACCCCACGAGGTGATATCTTGCATGGGGCTCCACTCTGATTGAGATTGACCGTCATGTTTAGCTTCTTCCATTTTCTAATGATTGCTCCAACAGTGGACCTTTTTTCACCAAGCTGCTTGGCAATTGCTCCGTAGCCCTTTCCAGCCTTGTGGAGGTGTACAATTCTCTCTCTTGTGTCGTTGGACAGCTCTTTGGTCTTCACCATGTTACAAGTTAAAGTCTTGCTGATTGTATGGGGTGGACAGGTGTCTTTATGCAGCTAACGACTTGAAACAGGTGCATCTGATTAAGGATGATACATGGAGTGCAGGTGGACTTCTAATGGGCGGACTAACAGGTCCTTCAGGGTCAGAATTCTAGATGACACACAGGTGTTCAAATACTTATTTGCCGCTATATCACACAAATAAATCATTAAAAATCATGCATTGTGATTTCTGGATTTTTCTTTTTAGTTTATCTCTCTCACAGTGGACATGCATCTACGATGAAAATTTTAGACCCCTCCATGATTTCTAAGTGGGAGAAATAGCAAAATAGCAGGGTGTTCAAATACTTATTTTCCCCACTGTATTCCATTGCTGTTGGTACAAGATCAGTATACATAGGCGACACTATTCGATTTATATCACTCTAGCTTTGTTTATTGCTGTCAGGCCACTTTTTGGCTAAATAGAGCCAAAAAGGGTCCAACATAAAAGAAAATGCAGCAATAATGTTTAATAGCATTTCTTGGTCCCAGTAGAATCTGAAATAGTTGTGCTTTTACAACCCAAGAGAGAAAGTATGTTTAGACATTTCGAAGTATTAAAAGGGCACACTGATAGCCAAAAAGCTAAATTTTGCTCTTATCAGACCAAAGAATATTTTACCACTTGATCATGAAGTCTTCCACGTTTTTCCACTCTAGTCAAAGTTTAATATGAACTTTCTTCAACAATGGCTTTCTCGTTGCCAGTCTTCCATAAAGCTTTGACCAGTGAAGAACCCAGGCAGCAGTTGATATATGCACAGTATCTCCCATATCATTAGCTTAAGTTTAAAACTCCTTCAGAGTAGTCATAGGGGTCTTGGTGGCTTCTCTCACTAGTCTCCTACTTGCATTGTCATCCAGTTTATGAGGGCAGCCTGATTCACACAAGTGCCATATCCTTTCCATTTCTTAAAAATGTATTTCATCTGTTTCTTAAAAAAACAATTTATTTGAACTCCAGGGGATGTTCAATGCCTTGGATTCTTTTGTATCCATCCCCTGAATTGTACTTCTTAATAGCCCTTTCCCTGGTGTAATGGTAGAAAAAATCTGTTATGTACAAAAGGGTGGCTTGGCAAAGTTCTTCAGTCTTGAGCCCTTGTTAACTACTCTACTTCCCTCTACCTTCATAGTGTCATGAACACATTGGATGATAGCCATTAAGGCAAATCAGTCCCCACAAATTAACTTTCTTTTGTCTTTTGTCATTTGTTCAGTAATGAAAAAACATACTTTACCACCTATTTACAAGTATATAGAAAAAAATTTGAAAAAAACAGCAAAGCTCTGTTTCTATGATGTTTGTATAACTGTTTAAATTTAATGTTAGCAGAATGTGTGGGTTTTGGCTGACATTGTGCTTGAAACTCATGTCTCACCAGATGTTTTTTTAGTTTATATCTTCCCACATCTTTGTTTTTTTTTTATCCCAAATGAACTCTATTCCCCTCTTCCCATTGTTTTTTTCTCTTCCTCCCCTCTTCACCCTGTTCAGAAACACTGGACCTTGTAACAGTAGCTTTAAGTGATGCCTTATCTGAGGATAGTTGGCTCTGCATATTCTAATATTTTTTTCTGTAGCTGATTGCATTATTTTTAGAGTTGAAAAGGGCTCTTAATCTTTTCTGTCATAGCACACGTTGAGAAATCAGTGGTGGGAATGGTACATAAAATTCATAGTTTGTACCTCAGTTCTGGCGGCACAGCCATTAGTATATTCAAAAAAAAGAAAGGCATAATTTTGTTTGTTTGTATTTGGTTTGTTTTGTGGAAAACAATAAAAAACATTATCAAATGCAGAGAATATTATATTCATAAATCATTTTGATTAAAATGGCATTGACAGTGGATGACTGTGGACAAACGTAGGACATGTGATCAATTTTTTAAATATTCTAGTATGACTTTAGGCAACTTTAAACCTGGCTTAAACTGTTTTATTCCATAGTTCAAACTCCAAACATACATTACTTGAGTTGAATTAAACCACAGAGAGGGAAGGGTTAGTAAGTTTTTTCACAGCCAATCAATGGCCAAATGTCTGAAAATGCAAAAAGGATCTGAAGCTGAAAAAAAGTACTCAAATTTATTTAATTTTTTAATATATGCCAAGGAATATTTGAGCAATGAAACATTAGAATTTAGGAAATGTGTTTAATCCACTTGGGCTTTTTTTCTGAAAACACCTGCCTTTTACAGCTGGAAATGCTAATGAGAGGAGTGAGACTGAACCAAAACAGTACAATCACAGGCCAGAAATCCAAAGCAATGAATTAAAGATGTGACAGAGCTAAGGTGAACTACAGTCTGTTGTTAACTGTAAGTTTGACACAATAAACAGACCCTTTCACTTCGCAGTATGGAGGTTTGGAGTTTTTTTTTTTTCTAAAAATCATTGAAAATCTTAACTTAAAAATATTTAAAAAAAAATATGTTACAATAACCATGACAACAATCTGGTTTTCCTCAGTAGATAAATTTGGTGAAGATCCAGATTGAGTCGCTAATAGGATTACAGAAGCCTGGGCATGAAAAGGAGAAGCAGCTCCTTTTATAGATGGACCAGCCTGCTGTGGAATATCACATGATTCTATTATAGAACGCTTTATTCCTGTAAGGCCTGCTTGAAAGGTTTCTTACTGTGATATAAAATAATATGAGAAAGGTTCCTGACTGATTTTTTTTGTTTACCATAATCACTACACTATCTGGCAGCATTCTTGCGAAAGTCTCTGTTTTATGTCCTGAATACTCCACTTGTGTCTATCACTGATAGTGTTTGGCCAGAGTTTCATTGAGCTTTAGTTCTTGAGTAATCCCCCTCAGCAGGAATGCAGAGAATCTGGCTGGGATGTTTTGGGTTTGTCTCTTTTCTGCCTTCTGGGAAGAGCAGCTGCTTTGTTGTGTTCTCGTACACTGCCCCGCTCCACCGACCTTACAAACAAAAGCTGTATGTTTGTCCAGAGGGTCACATCTGCTGGATGGTGAAGTTATTTAATTTGATAGTTAATCTGTTGTGTATCTTTCCTCAACCAGGCTAATGAAGTTAATGTGGAACTTGCTTTACTCACCCCTTACCAACAAGCCAACTCCAGGAGAGATATCTGGAAAAGTAGCTAACAGCAGATGTGCTGTGACTCCAAGGGGGTGAAACTTTATCATTTTGAATTTATGACTTTTCCTCATAACAAATAGATATTTTTTCCACCACCTCTGATGCAGATATGTGCTTTTATTAAATATAAGGGATGAATTCCCCACTAGATTTTAAGAAGGATTCTCAGACAAAGATCTAGTACAGCATAGGACATTCAACACTGTAAAGGGACATTTTGGCTCTGTAAAGGGACAATTGACACTAAAAAGAAACATTTAGCATTGAAAGGGACATTTAACATTGAAAGGGTGTGAGAAGATGATCATCTCCCTCTATTCACCGGCTCATTAGGGCGGAGCCACAGCCTTCCCGTGTCGCTCAGGAGTTGGGGACTGAACTTTTAAGCACGCACACACAAATGGGTTGAACCAATTTAAGTTTATTTTTAAATGTATACGTGTGAAGTGCTTGGTGACATGGTAGAAAGCTGGATGCAGACCGGCATTCCACGTCACCCCCGTTCACGTTACAGACAACATTTACCACTCACCTCAGTTAGTTTTCATGCCACCCTTCCATCTCGGCGTCCAGTGCGGTATCCACTGATCATCCTGTTTTTCCTCTGTTTGTCATACAGTGGCTTGCGAAACTATGTGGCCCCCTTAAACTTTGTGACCTTTTGCCACATTTCAGGCTTCAAACATAAAGATATAAAACTGTAATTTCTTGTGAGGAATCAACAACAAGTGGGACACAATCACGAAGTGGAACACACTTTATTGGATATTTTAAACTTTTTTAACAAATAAAAAATGAAAAATTGGGCGTGCAAAACTACTACTTTGTAGCACCACCTTTTGCTGCGATTACAGCTGCAAGTCGCTTGGGGTATGTCTCTTTCAGTTTTGCACATTGAGAAACTGATATTTTTGCCCATTCCTCCTTGCAAACAGCTCAAGCTCAGTGAGGTCGGATGGAGAGCGTTTGTGAACAGCAGTTTTCAGTTCTTTCCACAGATTCTCAATTGGATTGAGGTCTGGACTTTGACTTGGCCATTCTAACACCTTGATATGTTTTTTGGTGAACCATGCCATTGTAGCTTTTGCTATACGTTTTGGATCATTGTCTTGTTGGAAGACAAATCTCCGTCCCAGTCTCAGGTCTTTTGCAGACTCCATCAGGTTTACTTACAGAATGGTCCTGTATTTGGCTCCATCCATCTTCCCATCAATTTTAACCATCTTCCCTGTCCCTGCTGAAGAAAAGCAGGCCCAAACCATGATGCTGCCACCACCATGTTTGACAGTGGGGATGGTGTGTTGAGGGTGATGAGCTGTGCTGCTTTTACGCCAAACATAACGTCTTGCATTGTTGCCAAAAAGTTTGATTTGGTCTCATCTGACCAGAGCACCTTCTTCCATATGTTTGGTGTGTCTCCCAGGTGACTTGTGGCAAACATTAAACAACACTTTTTATGGATATCTTTAAGAAATGGCTTCCTTCTTGCCACTCTTCCATAAAGGCCAGATTTGTGCAGTATACGACTGATTGTTATCCTATGGACAGATTCTCCCACCTCAGCTGTAGACCTCTGCAGTTCATCCAGAGTGATCATGGGCCTCTTGGCTGCATCTCTGATCAGTCTTCTCCTTGTATGAGCTGAAAGTTTAGGGGGACGGCCAGATCTTGGTAGATTTACAGTGGTCTGATACTCCTTCCATTTCAATATTATTGTTTGCACAGTGCTCCTTGTGATGTTTAAAGCTTGGGAAATCTTCTTGTATCCAAATCCAGCTTTAAACTTCTCCACAACAGTATCTCGGACCTGCCTGGTGTGTTCCTTGTTCTTCATGATGCTCTCTGCACTTTAAACGGACCTCTGAGACTATCACAGTGCGATGCATTTATACAGAGACTTGATTACACACAGGTGGATTCCATTTATCATCATTAGTCATTTAGGTCAACATTGAATCATTCAGAGATCCTCACTGAACTTCTGGACAGAGTTTATTGCACTGAAAGTAAAGGGATTGAATGATTTTGCATGCCCAATTTTTTGTTTTTTATTTGTTAAAAAAGTTAAAAATATCCAATAAAGTGTGTTCCACTTCATGATTGTGTCCCACTTGTTGATTCTTCACAAGAAATTACAGTTTTATATCTTTATGTTTGAAGCCTGAAATGTGGCAAAAGGTCACAAAGTTCAAGGGGGGCACATAGTTTCGCAAGCCACTGTACATTCACATACAACCACACACATCTGTCTCTATTCATTCTCTCTCACTTGCACTCACCTCCTGGTCCGACTCCACTGCTCCTGTGCGGAAGCGCGCACCGCTGTAGGAGCAATATTTATGAGTATGAGTATGGCGCCAGGGGATGCACTTCACGTTGCACAGGGGTGTTTTTGATTTCTTGTTTATTGAAAATATGTATGTTTGGTTTAAACTTTGAGTATGATGATTTTTATGAGGTTTGTTCCTAAAATTGTTATTTTATTTTTCACTATTTGGTTAAGTTTGGTTTGATGGTAAATGTCCAAGTAATTATTGGGATATAATGGTTTGGTCCAATTAAGCCCAGTCAGGCGAAGCCTAAAAGGGCTGCCATTTGACATTTACAGTGACTTTGTCCAAGTGTACAACTATTATTAAATAGGCTTTTTTGGCAAAATTGAGCTGACTTCACTTCGCCTGGTTGCCCTGATCCCTTTTGTTGGGGGCCCACGCGGTCGTCCACAAAGGGATATTTGAAATATGAACGAACATTCGGTTCTGAAAAGGGAAATTTAACACTGAAAAGGGACATTTAATACTGGAATGGGATTTTTGTCACTGTAAAATTTTATTTTTCTTTGTTCTAGATATCATATTCTCTTACTGAGACCAAAAGAAACTACTACAGTAACTATTGTCAATAAAGGGCTCCTCTTAGACTGAGGGCTGGACACGAGGGAGATTTCAGTGGTCCTAGTGACAGAACATCAAAACATTTTGACTTGCAAAATAATGCCATAAAGAAAAATACATCCTGAAAATACACTGACTATATATTATGTATATGTATATAAGAAAGAAATTGAGTTTTGACATGGGTGAACAGATTTGGGAGAGATAAAAGCTTTTGCACTGACCACAGTAATACAGTCACATTTGGACTAAAGTTTAGGTTGTGGTATATTTTGAAGACTGTGGGCTGATGGTTCTGAAAGGTACTTGGATTTACTTTTTATTTTTTACACTGTTTCTATTGTTGTTTTTTCTTTCAGAAAGGTTATGCCCGTCGAGACTTCAAAGATGTCACCATCTAAGCTGCAGGGCATTCCCCAATCCACTCCAGTTTGACCACAAGGGTCGAGGTTGCTGTGAGGAATAAAAGAGGAACAGAAGGTTGTAAGAGCAGATGATCTAACCATAAAAAACTTACAGGAAGAGACAAAATGGATGGGAGCCAGTAGAATGACAGGACTGAGATTGTCCTCTTTCTGGTGGCTTTGTGTTTAACTTGGCTCGGCTTGCAGCAGATGATGTAAACTTAACCACTAATGCTAACGCTGAACAGTGCTAGGCACTAGGCAATTCAGAAATTGTCAAGAAGTGCTCTGTGTATGTGTTTGTTTTAGGTAAAGTACTGAATCTAGAATGGCCATATTCTCCCAATTTCACCTAGAGGAAAGATGTGATTTTTGCTAAAAAGGTAACTATCCCCCTTCATACTTACTGATTAGACACAGTTCCTCACTGACACAAACATTTTTATTCTGACCCTATTGCTTGTGTTTATACATGGTAATAATTTAGTTATATTGTGTTTATTTTGCTTTCAGTCATATTAGCTTTCAAATCAAGCAAGTGGCAAAGGTAGGGCAGTAGACTTATTTTTAACAAGCCTGTAATCAATTAATTATACAGACCAACACGGACAACATGTTAGAACTTTTGGACTATATTTCTATTATACCATCTCTGTAATGATTTCATTCTACTTTGTAGCAAATATGTTTGTTGCTGTGTTAATGTTATATCAGATTTGCATTAAATACAAGCCATCAGTAACAACAGCCTTCTAGTGGTGAATAGGTCTTTAGTCAGAAAAAACAAGCATTGAAGCCTACATACAGTGGGGAAAAAATATTTGATCCCTTGCTAATTTTGTTGGTTTGGCTACTAATAAAGACTTGATCAATTTCTAATAATAATGGTAGGTGTAGTCTGTGAAAGAATATCACAAAGAAAATCAAGAAATCATCTTTAAAGAATTTGTATCAATTTATTTGCATTTTATTGAGGAAAATAAGTATTTGATGCCCTAGTAACCATCAAGAGTTCTTGTTAATACAGTGAAGTTAGACTCTTCAAAAAACCCTGTCACCTAAATTTAAGATACCTGATATCACTAAAGACTTGAATAAAAGTCACCCATTTGTTTCCAGAAACACAGAATGCATCATCAGTAGTGTTCCAGTGGGTCATGGGGTGTTTCAGCCTTACACACTATACACCGGTCAGCTGCAGGGTGATCAGACCTGAGCTTGTGTCCCAAGCCCAATTGGTCAAAGCAGTTGCCTTGTTAGTTATTGGCAGAACTCTCAGGGGGGGACTATGTATAGCGGGGGTGTCTGGTGTCCGGTTCCCCAATTCAATTCAACTCAATTCAATTCACTTTATTTGTATAGCCCAGAACCACAAATAACAGATTTGTCCCAATGGGCTTTACAGATTGTACAGAAGCAACACAACATCCCGTCCTTAGACCCTCACATCGTACAAGGTAAAACTTACTACAAATCCCTTTAACGGGATTTAAAAAAAAAAAAAAAAGAAAGAACCCTCTGGAAGAGAAACAGGAAACTGCAGTAGATGATGTGTGCAGGTGGAAACATTACAGGAAAAATTGGACATTACAAACAGAAAAACAAAATGTAATGAGTCAAGGCACTACTTCTTGTCATGTTACTTGGGAGCCCAGTTGGGGTCCTTCCTCTTCAGCCATAGCCAGTGTCTGCTTCTGACATGGCTTTGATGGCAGGTGCTGGTTCTGTCCCCTGACTCCCATGTCCCTCAGAATTTTTGTGCAGGATGTTCCCACAAATCCTCTGCACCCAACCTCCACGGGGAGGACTTCGGCGTTCCAGCCACGATGTTGCGCTTCAGCAGCCAGTTCGAAATAGCTCAGGTTTTTCCGTTCATATGCCTCTTCTATGGATTCCTCCCAAGGTACAGTGAGCTTAATGATGTAAACCTTCTGTAAGGAAGGACACCAGAGCACCAGGTCAGGCCTTAGGGTGGTAGTGGCAATCTCTGCGGGAAACACCACCTGTTTTCCGACATCTGCCAGCAACTTCCAGTCATATGCTAGGCACAATTAACTTTTCTCTGATGGTGTTGCGACCTTCCTGGCGGCTGCTGCCCCTTCACGTACAAAGGCAGTTCCCCAAGAGGTACTAGCTGTTGGCCGTGGCAGGGCGTTGATGTTACTTCGGTTTCCCTCTAGCGTGGAAGCAAGGCTCTTCAACACTTAGTTGTGGCGCCAAGTGTACCGCCCTTGGATGAGGCCGGTTTTGCACCCTGTGAGTATGTGTCTTAGGGAGGCTGGCTTGGTACACAAGACGCATGCAGGATCTTTGCCGCACCATTGGTGGAGATTAGTTGGTGTTGGAAGGACATCATAGGTGGCTCTGATGGCAAAACTCAGTCTCCTCACCTCCATAGCCAGTACATCCCTGCAGCTCAACTTCCTATTTTTCAACACTTTTCCACTGTGTCCAATGGCCCTGTTTTCCAAGGGTGACTGCCTTGGCCCACCTTGCTGCCTCCTCCTGCTGCCGTACTTCTCAAGTTAGACTCTCCAAATTACCTTGTCACCTAAATTAAAGATACCTAATATCACTAAAAACTTGAATAAAAGTCACCTAGCCACAGATTCAATCAGTTTGTCAGACTCCAAACCCTCCAACAATGGAAAGACTAAAAAGCTTTCTGTGGATTTAAGCAAGGAGATTGACCTACAGAAGACCAGTATGGTCAAAACCATTAGCAAAAAGCTGGGCGTTAAGATGACAACTGTTGGTGCATCGTGCACAAGTACAAGACTCACAACATGACCATCAATCGATCTAGGTCTGGGGCTCCAAAGACAATCTAACCTTGTTGGGTTTCCTGGATCAAGAATAGTGAGAAATAGACCTAATGAAACAGGCAGAGAAAGCGGATGATTGTAAAGCATCTGGGATCACAGACACCAAGCAAATATGAAAACTGAATTTTGCCAATGAATATCTGAAAGATTTGGGGAGTGACTGGGAGAAGGTGTAATGGTCAGATACGACCAAAGTTGAGCTTCTTTGGCATCAATTCAACCCGTTGTGTCTGGAGGGAGAGACATGCTGCTTATGACCCCAAGAACACCATCCCCACTGTCAAGCATGGAGGTGGTAACATTATGCTTTGGGGGTGTTTTTCTGCGCAGGGCACAGCGGTACTTCACCGTATCAATGGGAGGATCGATGTAGCCATGTACTGTCAAATCCTAATTGAAATCCTCCTTCCCTCTGCCAGGAAGCTTAAAATGGGTCATGGATGGGTCTTCAAGAAGAATCATGCAAAGCATACAGCCAAGGCAACAAAGGAATGACTGAAGAAGAAACATATCAAGGTCATGGAGTGGCCCAGTCAGTTTTCGGACCCGTATCCTATAGAAAATCTATGTAGAGAGCTGAAGCTCAGAGTTGCCAAGTGGCAACTACGGAATCTTGGTGATGATCTTTGACGATTTCCCCATTTCTTTTGGTTCCTGCACAAAAATAATATCACATTCTGTGTTTCTGGAATGTTTTTTTTTTTTTTTTTTTAAACACACAAAATGTCACATGATGTAACAAAAAAAAAGGAGTGCTGAAGCCCACTTGCTTTTCTCTAAAACTCTGCATGATAGTCGATTGGTTGATTTCATCATTATTCTTTTTAAATCCTTTTTAAACTATCCGCTTCCAAGTTGTTAGGTTTATCCACATAACATTTTTGACATTAACCCAAAAATCATTGATGTAAGAACAATTCAACTAAACAAGTAACAGGGAGCAGAGAAAAGGAAATGGTCAACGCCCAGGAGAACCTTTCCCCACCGACAAATTTCTCTCTGCCGGCACATCCTAAAAGTGGAGGTCAACATAAGCAGACCAAATGGAGCAGGAGGGGGTGAGGGTGTCATCATAACACCAAGTGTGGATGTAAACTGTGGTTACGATGACCCAATTTTCACTTCAGGAGCTCCAAAATCTCATCCAGTTTAATCACAGGGATTACAAAGCAGCCATGCGAACTCTTCTTTTCCAGCCAACCTCAGAAACCTCATACTCAGGCAGAACATTGTTGACCTCAGCCATATATACAAAGTTAAACTTTCCAAACCTGCTTATGTCCACTATAGGCCCTGCCTTGCTGCAAGTATGAATGCTATGCATTAGATATTACTTACTCAAAGGACCCTTTATTTAGATGTTGCAGTTGCATCCCACTGCGAATCTCAGCATGGATGGCTCAGATGGATCTTTGCTGCCATCTTGTGGCTGAACTACTGACCTACAGTAAAAGACATTTCATATTTTTGTCCTGGGCTAGGGAGTAGTCAACCCTGGGCAACTCTAGTCCTAGAGAGCCTCTGTGGGTACAGACTTTGGTACTTTTGTTCCAACTATCCTCATTCTAATAATGAAGAATCACAATCAGCTCTAATGGCTGATTAGTAGAATCAGGTGTAAGTGCTTGATTGGAACAATAACCTGAGCCCACAGAGGCTTTCCCAAGAGGTGTTGCTTTCCCCATTACTTTGCCGTTAGATGTTGCTGAACCCCACCTATTGGCCACAAAGCTCTGAATTTGTCATGGTGTTCCATACCGGTATCTGCTTTTATCTGTTTTCAGTTTGCTTATATTGGTCATATTCTGTGGAAACTGATTACATTGACAGACCAAAATTTTCAGGATTCTGCAATTAGTGCGCAACTCTCTCCTGAGACTAATTTCTAACTAGTTTTCTTATAATGTAATAACTTCTCACAGCATTTGTGGAAAACTTGAGGGTAAAGAATATAAAAAATCCAGGCATGTTATAGAGATGTTCTAAACTTGGTGCTGACTGCTCAAAATTTAACAGATTTAGACCAAATTTAAAATAGCAGAAAATATATATTGACGCAAATAATTCATATTAGTCCAGATCTACAGAACCCAGGATTATTTTTATTCTGAGACTAATGGTTTTAAAGTTCTAGTCCAAACCATTCAAGTTTATTTTTTCTATAGTGCCCTATGCAGCCAAAATGCAATTTGAAAATGCAATTGCTTGGGGGACTGACAGTTGGGAGGATTAGTCTTCACAAAACTTATCTGACCAAGGGAGGAAGAGAGGAAAAGAGGGTGGGGTGACTGTGTCTTAAAGGGAATCAAAGGCAGCATCTGCCATAGGAAAAACACTGGAAGCATTTCAACATGAGCACAATGGGGTTGAAAAAAAATCATTTAAAAGAAGTTTTATTCTTTTTATTACATTTAATCAAATTTCAGTGAATCCTTTGGTATACTCATGATTGATAACCTTTTTAACCGATTTAAGGTTGGACAGATGGTAGGACCTTCACAGAGTTCTCAGCTTGGTAGTGTTTCAACTGTGGCTACAGTGATATCTGCCGGTATAAGGAAAAACATCTAATTATAGTGTTGAAAATTGTGGTTGTAATGCTCATTCTTTTTGAGTATGAAAAAACAGAAGAGCAACTGTTTCTCAAGTGATTGAGAATGTCAATACAGGATATGATCAGACAGAGTCAGTAAGAATAGTCCATTGGCAGTTGCAAAGAGGGATGTTAGAGTAGGGTTGCAGTGCATTAACCCCTCATAAAAAATGATTAATGCACATATAATAGTTAAATGGTGCAGAAACCAGGCAGTGGGCTAAAGGAATCTACATGGATCTAAAGAGAAATCAGTACTGCTCTCATGTCCAGTATTTTACAGAGCCAGAGGCAGAAATATCTTGACGTCTTAGCAAATATACTGAAAACAGAAAACAGCTGGCGTCGCTGTCTCTGAAGTTCACAAATAAAATCTACTAACACAGATTTGGACCACAAGACTTAAAAACAGCTCCTAATAAGGCATAGAAATGTCAACAAAAAAAAAAGCCCAGGGAAGGAAAGTAAAAATAAAATTATAAAAGACAAATCATGAAAAATGGCAAGATTCCTCTAAGATGTTGATCCATTGAGGTCGTGGGACATTAAACATCTGTAGAGATACTGGATTTCTTTTCACTGTGAGGAAAAAGAAACACATGCACATTACAACTCCCATATAAACATACTCACAACTTAGTCTCTACACACGTTGCTCAACTCAAGACTGAAGATAATCCACACAACACATCCACCACATGTCTGCTCATAACAGACTCTTGTCTCTCCAGTCAACAGAAACCTGTCAAACAAGCCTAGAATATTATTATTTTTTATGGGTGAGGTCCTTTGGCCATAAATTAAAACAATTAATTTGAATGTGTTTTTTTTTTTTTTTATCAAATGCATCATTCTGGTTCACTCTGTAAAGCAGGGGTCCTCAAAATTTTTCCTGTGAGAGCCACATAACTTTTCCCTTCTCTGATGACGGGCAGGGGTCAATTTGTTACAGAAAAGGTGTGACGATTGCAGTAGTGCCTAAATGTAAAAAAATATTTTTTTCCCAGAAAGCCACAATCAAATAAGCCTTTCTGGATTCTTTACAGAACTAAAGTCAGAAAATAAATAACACTATTAATGAAATAAATAATAACCAAATTACACTCTCTGTGTTCTTTAGTCTGCTCACATTTGACCTTGCAAACTATCATACTTGGCTTTGTGACTGGATTCATAGTGTTGCTGCAGATTGTATTCTTTGAATACCGCCATCACCTCTTGACAGATGAGGCGGACAGCCTTTTCTTTGCATTGAACAAAATAATCTTTTGTTCACTGCAGGCAAATGCCCTGCATTCTAAATCAGTTTTTCTCTTACCTATTCTTTTTCGCCACCATTCCACTCTCTCTTTGAGAAGGGTGGGTTTAGGATTTTTTTCTGGGGGTTGCCAGATAGGGGGGACTGCAGAAGGGTGGAACAGAATGTCACATATGTGTGTATAAAATTACTAACTAATAGTTAATAACGAAAATGATTCATAACTAAGGAACATTTTATTGCAAAAGTACAACTTTATTGTCAAATACAAATACACATACCGTATTTTCACGATCATAAGGTGCACCATACTAAAAAGGCGCAGTCTCAGTTCTGTGTGTCATTACTGTATTTAACACACATAAGGCGCACCTAACAATAGGGCATGGGTTTTATATACAGAAATAGATTTATACAAAAATAGATATATACAAAAATAGAGTGGGAGCAAAACTGAGTTTGGTTGCCCTTTAAATATTGATTACAAATTACTAACATTTTTTTTCATCATCAATAGGCATGGGCATGGTAAAACACAAGCACACAAGTGTGCATATTTAAAAATATAGCGGGGTAATGTCATCAATCAAACCATCAAAGCCCTCATCCTCTGTTTCTGATTCAAACAGCAGCTAAATCTCCATCAAGCGGTGCCGGAATTTTGTGTGGTGCGGCTCTGCGAAAATTATGTATTATAATCCCCTGGAAGTTGTTTTATGAAACGAAAGCACCAAGACAGACCTCCTCAAAAATGTTCAATTTTGATATTTTCTGCTAGCTTTACTGCTTTTAGTCGAATGGTGACCGTTAAAACGCTTTTTCTACTCGTTCTTTGCTGTGATCCACTGATCGAGTCTTTCCTCCAATTTGAGCCACTTGCCTTATGACTGCAGAAACTCAGCTGCATCTTTGAATTGATCTTTAATTCTCTCGGGGCTGCTCGATTTCCGTGTTCCCCTCCGTGTAGCTGATTGCCTTTAGTTTAAACTGTGCTTTATAAGCTTGTCTCTTTGCGATTTTCAGGGTTGTATACAATCTACGAAAATATAAGACTTTTATGTGCGCCTTATAGTATTGAAAATACGGTATATGGAACAAAAAAATCAAAATGCTCTCTCTGGTATTGTTCAGGGGCCGGACCAAATGTGGAGGCGGGCCGTATCCAGCCCACGGGCCATAGTTTGGGGACCACTGCAGTAAAGCGAAATGAAGAGATCTAGGGCCACAGGATATGCACAGATTATGGTACCTCAATATTGAAGCCAAATCTCTCTTTTGGTACAATTTGACTATGATGTCACACTATAGCTTTTGATTCCCCTGGTTGATATATATTGGTGTCCAATTGTCAACATAGCCCGTGTGAGCAGTTCATGCTAGGCTTGAATCAAACCCAACGGCTATGGGTCAAATTGAGAAGGGACGAGAGCCATGGCTCTATGGACCTGGTAAAATTCCTGCTTGGCTGTCAACAGCTCACTTACAACTTTACCACTTTGTCTGTTTTCAGTGATTAAGGTAAATATATTATGTCTATGGCAAGTGATTATAACATGTAGAGGCTATAACTGACTAGCCAGAATTAGCATTGTTGATATCAACAAGTGAAGCAGTAAACAGAAAAGTCTTGAGGTCTGACTTAAAAACAGTGAATTGGAGCAAACGCCGCAGTTCTCTTGGAGTTTGATCCACATATGTGAGGCATTGAAACAGTATAATGTAAATCCGACAAATTGAAACATATCAGAATCAGCTCAAGATACCTACAAATTGATAATATATATCTACAGTTGCATTTTGACTGGTCATAACTCCAGATGTAGACATTTTCAACTTCATGTCACCCAGTCGAAACATATCGGAAAAGGGACATGCAGATATCTTTATGTGTGATAAATTCAAGATATCTTGAAGTGGAATTATGACAGTCAGATACCAAATTGTTTTTTTTTGCTTGCTTGCTATTGGTGTCTTAATTATGTGTTACTCGCATCTTAGAGCGATAACTCCACTTACCGCAGCTCATCCTTCAGCCGTGCCAGTTTGTCATGCAGTTGATTATTCTTCACCTGAATGGGATTGTCAGGTACAAACCAGGCAGCTATGAACTTACACAAAACCACAACATGCTGTGGAAAAACCCAGGACACAAAAGAGACACCCCAAAACATTTGAAACTAGGTATTTAAATTAAACCAAAGTGTCTAACCCAAATATATTCAACCAAAATGTACTTAACCTCAAACAGGATGACAAAGGCAAAGCGCACAGCCATTACCAACCAGAACTGAGAAGTCAGAGAGTAGTCCTCATCACTCCTGTAGTCTCTATAGCTGCAGACAAGAAAAAGACAATTACAGCCCAAATGATCCTGTTCATGACAATTTAAGTGAATCATGTGCATCTGTGTAATGAGTAGATTAAGCTGCTTTTTGACCTGCACTGTGTAACGCTAACATTGTTGTGGTTTATCATCTGATTGGCCAAAAAGTCTTTTCGCACTGCTGGGTGTGACAGGTGGGCAGTGGCCAGAGTGTTTTCAATGTAGCCCTGCATACAACTGGACAAAAGCACAAATTGTAAATATAGGATACAGCACATGCAAGTCAATTAAGGTCTTTCATACATACAGTACTAAGAAGGTTACTGTACTGTAACAGCTGGAATGCTACTGACTCTATGTGTGTGTTTTCATTGGCACAAGGTCCATAGCGGTAGCGGTAGATGAGGCGTGGAATGAAGTCTGAGGATATTCCAATGACCAAGCCATTGGCAATCACTGCCAGCACACCGATCACCTCCAAAACCTGTGTCCACACACCTGTAAACAATAAAAGTGTTGACTGTCAACCTGTCCATCAAGCAAAAATGCCCCAAGACAGATTTCTCCTATTCTATTGTGGAAGCAGGAATCTCACATATAAAAACTATATTTGAAATTGCTCCATATATTTAGTGTCACCATCTCAAAAATATTATGTGGTATAACCCTAAAAACTTGAAAAACTATTTAAGAACAGCAGTCTCTCCATCCCAAAGTAGGCAGACAGCAAAGCTGTCAGCAGATACAGGAAATCTGCTACATGCCATTAAACTGTATGCTCATGCCATCAACTTTATACACTTCCTCTCTAAAGGATGCAGATATACCCAGATACCCATCCCCTTCTCACCTGTTTATAAGGGGGGAACTGACTGACAGGGGGAGAGTTTTCCCCCGGACATGTTTGCGTGCGGGACAGGCAACGCGACATGTGGGACTGCCTGTTTGGTCCACCTGGTGCGAGGTGGATTTTTCCTACTAGCGTAAGCTTATGCGGTTGTTTTGTACCATCGTTAATAAACCGCTGTGTTTTGACTAAAACTGAGTTCCGCTGCCTCCTTTCTCTACTTCTTCTGGTTGCCCTGATCCCTTTTTGTTGGGAGGCCACGTCGGTCGCACACATTTGGTGGCAGTGGTGGGAACGGTGGCGCCACCTGAGGAGCTTGAGAGAGGAGGTGGAACTCGCGGGCTGAAGGTGGTACATGAGCAGATCGATGTTGGCGGAGTGACTACATCCTCCACTGTGGCGACTGGTGCTGTGGGCAGAGGGCCGGGCGGAGGCTGCCGGGAGAATACCGCAGAGTGCCGCGGAGAGTTCCGGCGGAGAGTTCCGACGGAGTGCCGCGGAGAGTTCCGACGGAGTGCCGCGGAGAGTTCCGGCGGAGTGTCAGTGGAGTGTTGACGGGAGCGAGGTGTCAAAGGGAGGCCATGTCGGTCACCCACAATATACGTATCCATGCATTTGTTACTTCCAGGCTCGACTACTGCAATTCTTTGCTGTCCGGCTGCACAAAAAAGTCTATAAGGACTCTCCAACTGATCTAGAATGCAGCTACATGTGTAGCGGTAGCTATTCATGGACATAATTCCCCCTATCCGTTCCGTTGAGTGGGCCCTCGGTTACGTTGTTGAACAGCACATCACACGTTAAGCCCCTCCCCCGAGAGCACGGTCTCGGCGGGCAGTTTTGTTTTTGAGTTCTAATTCAATAAAACCCGTCTATGCGTTGCATGGCGGTTAAACACGCAGAAGTGGTCTTTTCATTGAAATACACACTTCTACACTGGTGACCCCGAACGTATCGCTGGACGTTTTTGGCGATACTGAACACGCTGCCATGCCGAAGAAGAAGCGCGCCGCCTGCGTTAAAACGGAGCCGATTGACGAACTGCCGTTTTCCGACGAGGCAACTTCGCTCGGAGCTAACATGGCGCCCCCGCAGCCCACGCCGCCGCCCGCCGGGTCAGCCTGCATCGGAGCTCCACACCTCAAGCTGCCGTCTTTTTGGGAGACTTCACCGGATGCGTGGTTTGTACACGCCGAGTCGGAGTTTGCCGTGCACGGCGTCTTGAGCGATTT
This sequence comes from Eupleurogrammus muticus, assembly GCA_036785175.1. Taxonomy (NCBI): domain Eukaryota; kingdom Metazoa; phylum Chordata; class Actinopteri; order Scombriformes; family Trichiuridae; genus Eupleurogrammus; species Eupleurogrammus muticus. The sequence continues at coordinate 1,217,154 of JAYKQN010000002.1, read as the reverse complement.
TTTTCGTTACCACCTGGTGGTGGCAGCGCTTCCCGCGTCCACCGCGTCCAAGCTAGTGGGACTGTTGAAGCACCCTCCCCCGACCGACCGTTACACCACTTTAAAGCAGCGGCTGCTGTACACCTTTGGACTTTCTGAGGCTGAGAGGGCTGATAGGCTACTAGCGATCGATGGACTGGGTGGGAGACGTCCTTCCGAACTGATGGATTACATGTTGGACTTGCTCGGTGAACACTCTCCCGGACTAATGTTCACACGTGTGTTCATGCGTGCGTTGCCTGGACACGTGAGGTCAGCGCTCGCCAGTTTTCCGACAACGGATTACCACGTTTTGGCCCAGGAGGCTGACAAAGTTTTCCTAGCGGCTCAACAACCGGCAGCGCCGCTCCGTGACCTCGCGCCGCTAGCCGCTGCGGCTGGTGGCGCACGGGTCCGTACCGCCACCTACTCCGCCTGTCCACGTGCGGTTGCCACACCGCAGCAGCAGGCGGGGTTGTGCCGCTACCACAGAAAATTCGGACACCTGGCAGAGAAGTGCCGTCAGCCCTGCTCGTTTGGTGTCCAGGGAAACTACGCGGCCGGTACTCGCCAGTAGCGGCGGGTGCCGGCGGGGACAACACGCTACTCTACGTGCACGACAGCTTGTCCGGCTCCCGTTTTCTCTGCGACACAGGTGCTCACTCTAGCATGGTGCCCGCCTCCCCAAACGAACGGGCGCGACCTAGCGGAGAGCACTCAGCGGGCCGGCTTCCACAGCTCGTCAACGTCAGCGGTGAGGCCGTACGTGTTTACGGAAGAAGATATGTCGAACTTTGTTTCGGCGGTCGGACATTTGGATGGAACTTTGTAACTGCGGACACCAGTTTTCACATTCTCGGTGCAGATTTCCTGCGTTCGTACGGCTTACTGGTGGACTTGAAAAACAGGCGTTTGGTCGACACCGACACGCTGATCGCATATGCATGCACGCCGAGCGACGTCGGCGCTGTGCAGTTGGCGACTGCGCCGGTGACACGGGATGCCTACCAGCAGCTGTTAGTGGAGTTCCCCACACTCTCCAACCCGGACTTCGCGTCTCCAACGGTGCTACATGGCGTCGAGCACTTCATCGACACGACGGGCCCGCCCGTTTACGCACGTGCGCGCCGACTCGAGGCATCCAAGCTCGCAGTAGCGAAAGCGGAGTTCGCAGAAATGGAGCGGCTGGGCATTATACAACGCTCTAACAGCCCGTGGGCGTCGCCCCTGCACATCGTGCCAAAGCCGAATGGAGGTTGGCGCCCATGCGGTGATTATAGGCGTCTCAACGATGTCACAACGCCAGACAGGTACCCAGTCCCACATATTCAGGACTTTTCCACGCACCTGGCAGGGGCAACTGTGTTTTCGAAGGTGGACCTGGTGAGAGGCTACCATCAAATTCCTGTACGTGCGGCTGACGTCCAGAAGACCGCAGTTATCACACCTTTTGGATTGTTCGAATTCATGAGGATGCCATTTGGCCTCAAGAATGCAGCTCAGACATTCCAAAGGCTTATGGACAGCGTACTGCGCAACCTGCCATTCCTTTACGTCTACCTTGACGACATTCTGGTCGCGAGCGAGTCCCACTCACAACACTTGGGGCACCTGAGGACACTTTTTGAGCGGCTGTCACGTCACGGGCTAGCCATCAACCCTGACAAGTGTCAATTTGGGCTCTCTACGGTGGACTTTCTGGGACACAGAGTCACCAAGGACGCGCCATTCCCCTACCTTCCAAAGTGGAGGCGGTCGCCAATTTTCCACGGCCGACCAACATCAAGTCGCTGCAGGAGTTCCTGGGGATGGTCAACTTCTACCATCGCTTCATTCCCCAGGCAGCCCGCGTCATGCAACCTTTGCATGAGGCGCTGAAGGGACGGGACAAACAACTGGTGGAGTGGACGAGCGCTCGGATAGACTCGTTTAATGAAACCAAGGCAGCATTGGCACGTGCCACCATGTTGTCGCATCCAGTCCCTACCGCCCCAATCGCCGTCACCTCCGACGCTTCGGATTTTGCTGTCGGGGCGGCCTACGAACAGTGGGTTGATGGCGCCTGGCAGCCTTTGGCCTTCTTTAGCCGCCAACTGCGCCCCAATGAGCGGAAGTACAGCACGTTCGACCGTGAATTGCTCGCCCTCTACCTGGCGGTCAGACATTTCCGGAACATGTTGGAGGGGCGCCATTTCACGGCTTTCGTAGACCACAAGCCACTGACTTTCGCCATGGCCAAGGTGTCGGAACCGTGGTCTGGTCGACAGCAGCGCCATTTGTCCTACATATCGGAGTTCACCACAGACATACGCCACCTGGCGGGAAAAGACAATCGCGCGGCTGACTGCCTGTCGCGTGCTGTGGCCACTGTGGCTCATCTGGGCCTGGACTATGAGCGCATGGCAGCAGACCAGGCCACCGCGGAGGATGTGCGGCTGTTGCGTGCGGCGCCTACAGACCTGCGGCTCCAAGATGTGCCTTTTGATGGTGCGGGAGGCCTGTTACTGTGTGACGTATGACTACCAGACCCCCGCCCGGTGGTCCCTGCCACGTGGAGGAGGCGCGTATTTGACGCCGTGCACAGCATATCTCACCCTGGCGTGAAGACGACTGTGAAGCTGGTGTCCGGCAAATTTGTGTGGCACGGCCTGAAAAAAGATGTACGCAACTGGGCCAACACCTGCGTCGAGTGCCAGCGGGCCAAAGTTCACCGCCATGTGAGGGCTCCGTTGGAGGTGTTCGCGGTTCCGGAACGACGGTTCGACCATGTGAACATCGACCTTGTCGGACCGTTACCCCCGTCCCGTGGATATATCCACGTCCTGACCATTGTGGATAGGACCACTCGTTGGCCAGAGGCCGTCCCTCTCCAGTCCACCACAGCTACGGATATTGCACGCGCATTCATCGCCACTTGGGTCTCCCGCTTTGGTACCCCGTCAGATATATCTTCGGATCGGGGACCGCAATTCACGTCTGAATTGTGGAATGCTGTGGCTCAAAACTTGGGGGTCGTGGTCCATCACACGACGGCGTACCATCCTCAAGCTAACGGCCTCGTAGAGCGCTTTCACCGGTCGCTGAAAGCGTCATTGCGTGCCAGCCTGGAGGATGCTGACTGGGTCGACAAGCTGCCGTGGATTATGCTCGGTCTCAGAACAGCGCCTAAAGAGGACCTGCGCGCCTCTTCTGCGGAGCTGGTCTACGGTCAGCCGTTACGCCTGCCTGGAGATTTTGTTCCCGACCCCACTGAGCAATGGGATGCTGCGCGCCAACGCACAGGCCTTTGCGCTGATGCCAGGCTTTTCGCGCCCTTACCGACATCACATCATGGCGTCCTGCAGCCGCGTGTGCCCCCGGAGCTGAGGGGCTCGGATTATGTTTTTGTTCGCCGTGATGCTCACAGGAACCCGCTGCGTCCGCCATACGATGGCCCATACCGGGTGATGGATTCGGGGGACAAGCATTTCCTATTGGATATCGGCGGCAGGCCGGAACGAGTGTCTATCGACCGCTTGAAGCCAGCTCATTTGGACATTGACACTACAGTTGGGCCAGCGTTGCCCCCGCGCCGCGGCCGGCCGCCGGGTTGGGTTCTCAATCCTCGGGCACCGGAGTTCGCCCCGGCCCTATCCCCTCAACCTCCGGCTCCTACTGCTCCACCGCAGCGTACTCGGGGTGGTCGGGCCATCCGCCCGCCTGGCACATTGTCGGACTATGTGCTAGGGTGAATTCTGGGGGGGCCTGTGTAGCGGTAGCTATTCATGGACATAATTCCCCCTATCCGTTCCGTTGAGTGGGCCCTCGGTTACGTTGTTGAACAGCACATCACACGTTAAGCCCCTCCCCCGAGAGCACGGTCTCGGCGGGCAGTTTTGTTTTTGAGTTCTAATTCAATAAAACCCGTCTATGCGTTGCATGGCGGTTAAACACGCAGAAGTGGTCTTTTCATTGAAATACACACTTCTACACATGTATATTAACAGGCACTAGAAGAAGGGAGCATATCTCACCTGTATTAGCCTCTCTGCACTGGCGTTCTGTAAAATCACGAATAGAATTCAAAATCCTCCTCCTCATCTACAAAGCGCTTAACGGTCAGGCTCCATCCTACCTTAAGGATCTTATAGTCCAATATCACTCATTGAAAACACTATGCCCCCAAAATACAGGCTAATTGGAGGTATTTTAGAATTTCTAAAATTAAAATTGTAGGTAGAGCCTTGAACTACCAGGCTCCTCTCCTGTGAAATAGTCTTTCCATTTTAGTGTGGGAGGCAGACATTCTTCCTACATATAAGAATAGGTTAAAATCATTCCTTTTCGAAAAAAAGTGTATAGTTAGGGCCCACCATAGCTGGCATAGAATGTTATGCTGCGATAGGTTAGTCTGCCGGGTCCTTATGAGATACTCACTGAGCTTCTTTTTCTTTCTTCCGTATGTAATGCTAATGACCCACTGATGCACTTTTTAAATCTGTTGCGTTCCCCGTCTGGCTCTGTTTTTTTTTCATTCACAGAAAATGCTGCAGTGCAGCCACTGGCGTATCTGTGTTTGTTGGAGGGTCTGTTGCTGTCCTGGTTCACCTGGAAGCTGTGATAGATCCTGTCGCCTTATCCTCCACGCAATTCATTATATTTCTGTTATTTTATTTGATGTCATATTAAACTTTTTCTGGTTCGATGTATTGTTTCCATCTGCACAGATCTATTGCATGCCTGACCGTCCTCGAAAAGAGATCCCTTCTGTTACTCTTTCTGAGGGAACTTCTGTTTTTTTTCCCCCTTTTAAATGAGTTTTAACATGTACGATGTAAGAGTCCAAGGACAGGGATGTTGGGTTGCTTTTGTACAAACTTTAAAGCCCATTGGAGTGAATCTGTGATTTGTGATTCTGGGCTATACAAATAAAATAAAAAACATTTAAACATTCAAACTGAATAGTTAAAAAACTACGGTCTTAATTAACAGTCACTACGCACTTTACACACATGACATTTATTACTTTGCACTAAAATCAACACTGTATATACTTTTTGTACATTACATTTTTTTGCAATGTTATTTTATTACATATAGTTTGTTTGTGGGATTAATAATTAAAAATATTATGTCTATCTATCTATCTAGGCAAGGCTTATAAACACACACACAAACACACACACACACACTCACCTATGTCATTGGTTTTCCTCGGAACCAGACGTTGTTCCAAGCTGACCATCTTGATGGCGTCCAGGCGGATCTCAAAGATGTTGTTGATGAGAGCTAGTAGAGGAGCCAGAGGGAATGCTGCCACAAATATGGTGGTAAAACTGAACTGGACCACTACAGGATGGAGGTAAATCATTTTACACATACTTTTATTATTTGTTTTTTCTTTACTTGATGCCAAATTTTATTTTATAATTATGAATCTATTAGGCACAAAGGTTTCTTGTCAAATGGGCATCAAAGGTCCTTCTTGACCACACTTGGTTATACAAGTGTAATATCTGATTAAAAAGGCTTTGACCACTCCAGATCAGGTTCAGGTACTGATTACTGATACTAGAGTGGAGAATAAGGGTTGAGGACCTACCCATCTCTAGGAACTCGTTAAACAGGCTGAATTGGTCACTTTTTGCCAGGTGATAGTTATGCAGCCAATCATGAAGTTTGCAAATGTCACACGGTTCCACAAGGCAGGCCTTCCTGTAACAGCGGCTACACTTTCTCTGCAGCTTCCTCGCAGCGGTTCTCCTGAGAAAGCTCTTCAACCAGCTGAAATAGGCAGTCAGACATTTTACACTATGAATAAAATTGGCTTTTTGGTGAAGAATCAACACCAAAGTGGGACACAATCATGAAGTGGAATGAAATTATTCCGCCCCTTTATAGTCAATGCAGCAAACTTGTCCAAAGGGTTTCTAAATGACTCAATGTTGACCTAAATGACTAATAGTGATAAATAGAGTCCACCTGTGTGTAATGAAAAAGGATAATGAAGATCAAAAAACACACCAGGCGTGTCTGAGGTACTGTTGTGGAGAAGTTTAAAGCAGGATTACAAGATAAACATTTCACAAGCTTTAAACATCTTGCACAGCACTTATCAAGTAATCATATTGAAATGACAAAAGTATCAGACCACTGCAAACCTACACGGCCGTCCCTCTAAACTTTCAGCAAAAAAGAAGAAGAGACTGATCAGAGATGCAGCTAAACCAGCCTATGATCAATCTGGATTACCGGCAGACATCCACAGCTGAGGTGGGGGAATCTAGCCATAGGAAAACTAATGTCACAATTTGGCCTTTATGGAAATGTGGCAAGAAGAAAGCCTATTCTCAAAGAATGCATAAAAAGGCATTTGAAGTTTGCCACTCGGGAGACACACCAAACATGTGAAAGAAACTTAGAAACCAAAACATCCTGGGCAAAACTGACAGACATACCCAACACATTAGCAGTTGTAATTGCAGCAAAAGATGGTTCTCCAAAGTAATATTTCAGGGAGCCTAATAATATAGCAAGCCCTACTTTTCATTTTATCTTTAAAAGAAGTGTTGAATATTGTATACATTTTGTTTCACTGGATGATTGTGTCCCACTTAGTGTTAATTCTTCAGAATTTTTTTTTTTATATCTTTATGTCTGTAGCCTGAAATGTGTCATAAAATTCAAAATGGTAAATGGCCTGCATTTATATATAGCTTTTTGACCACTCAAAGCGCTTTACATTACAAGTATCCATTCAGCCATTCATACACACTCATGACAATTTTCTGACTGGTGGACATCTGCTCTACCTCTGAGCTACAGACGCCCCATGGGTAAAGGCGGCCAAATATTTTCACAATGCACTGTATATACTTACGGCCCAATGAACTCAACAATGTTGTTAAGAGTCTGTTTTAGCAGCATGATAACTGCCATCTGGATAAAGAGGTCAGTCAAACAACCACTAGGGTGGCACTAAAGGACAGACAGACAGATAGACAGAGAGTTTATTTTGGTCAGTGATTTAAAAAAAAAAAAAAAAAAAAAATCACAAACAGAAAAGGCATCGGCTGAAGAGAAAACATCAACATCAACAACACATCAACCTTGTTTCTCATATTGAAAAAAAACATCACTTTTAAACGAGCATTTGAACTCAGGAATTGACTGGCACACTTTTAAATCAACAAGATTGTTCCATACATTCACACTACTTACAGAAACGTGTTGATTCTTCCATTTTCTCAAAATTCTGCTTCCTTCAGAGCTTATATACACACACACACACATTCTCTTTTCATAAACAACAAATCCATATACATTATGGCAATTGGTTTGCCAATTTTTGAATTCGCCTTTGAGCAGTTGCCAAATCTGTTTATGGTCAAAATAACACCTAAGAATTTAGTTTCAGTCACTCAATTTCTGTACTCTCTATTTTCAATTCAACTACTGTATTCATCAGTTCCCAATTATAATAAATTTGATTTATCTGCAAAAAGACATCAGCACATAATTATGAAACATTTAGTTCATTAGTGCAATCTGTTGCAGACACAGTGAACAAATGCATAAATAGTAACTGAATCTACTCACCTCCTCCAGTCTCCACCCAGCTATACGCACATAGTTTCCTGGATGACCATTTATCCTATGGGATAATAAGAGTTTTAAAGCTATTGTTATCACAGGCGAAGACAGTAAAAACCATTTGTACAAATATCTTCTTTCAAACCTTCAGTTGATGAAAAATATGCAATATTATGGGGCAAAATGCTTCAATTTACATTTCAGTCAGAGACCCACAACAAAGTTTAGGACTATTCACTGCAGCAAATGGACTGTACACATAGTGTTTGGAACACACAATTCATTATAGTGAGTAACACTCAATATAAACTGGCTCCTCTAAAGCTTAAACTATGTCTTTATTTAGTGTCAAAATCCACATATGAATCAAATTCTAAGACCAGATGGTAATGGTGTAAAACCTAAAGTTGGCAAGCACACTCACCAATATATTCATGTTTTTATTAGTTGAAAAAAATATCTGTATGAATTTTAAAGCTATAGCCAGCACTTTATGCACACTCCTCACCACATAGGATCTGTTGACAAAAACCATTTTAAATCACAGTAACTATGAAATTATTAATTCATGAAAAATCACAGAATTGTCCTTATAACACAGAGACAAGGTACCTGCCAAGGAAGAAGGCCACATAGAAGAGTGAGGAAAAAAGAGTGAAGAACTGGAACGTAAACATCTTGACTGTAAAGCTTCTCTCTTTGGCAGCAAATGAATTCCTCTTCTCTGCATACACAAGAAACACAGATTCACAGCAACACAGATGGAAATATACGTTTTAACTTGTACTAGTTTACAATTTTGCTCTAAATATTAAAGGAAACAATATTATGCTAAATAACGTGTATATCTAATTAAAATATACTAGAAGCAGTCTAAAAAGGTGTCCAGTATAAATAAAATATGGTTCTTACCCAATTCACACAGCTTCATGGACACCCATCGGTTGATCTAGAGGAATGTAAAGAGAGATACACCCATACACAAATTAAGAAGAACATTAAATCTTTTGCAGCTATTAGATTTTTGGCAGCAGCCAAGATCTGTTCATTTGTTTAACTTAGACTCTTTTGTGGCTATATTAGAGGGATCCTGCAATCATAGGTACAGATCTCTGTCCGGACACCAGCTGCAGTTCCTTGATGATTTGTTTGAGACTTACAAGCTTGACATGAAGGCCTCGTAAAATAGAAACCAGTGTCTTACCTTATGTACTATGAATTACATAATTTATATAAAAACATTTGTAGAGATTGTATAGGTACATGAGGGTTTAGTGACCGAATTTGCATCACATACTAGGAGAGATGAACAAATTAGAAGACTAATAAATGAAGGTTTAACACAGGTTTGAATCTGGGAAAATGCATTTTTTTTTTTATTTTAGGCTTGGGGTATAGTAAGTGGAATGTAGGGCAGCATTTCACTCTGGAAAAATCCAACACTTTACGGATCCCGTTTTTTTTTCCTCTGGGTTTAGCTTATGCGATCAATTGAGCTAACAAGATCCAGCACTCATGGTCAGTAGATACCTATGCTAGGGTGTGGGTGAGAGTAAAAAGGCCCTAGGTTATAGATCAGAGACGCATTATTTGGTCCACCGGTACAGAATGCTAACCCGGGTCATGATCTGAATGGTGAAATAGTGCATGACAGCTCCCAGCAACATGGCCACAGTGTTGGCATGGTCCTTGATGAACACAGAGCTGCCCTCAGACAACAAAGGTGCCGCCACGACTCGAAACACCACCAGAGCCTGAGCAAGACCGATGATCAGCATCAACTGCAACACAAAAAACATTGAGATAAGATAAGATAAGATAAGATAAGATAAGATAGCTCCTTTATTGTCCCACAGTGGGGAAATTTACGGTGCTACAGCAGCAGTTAGAAAAGTTACAAAAATGTTTTTTTAAAAATTTAAAAAGGAAAAGAAAAATTAAAAAATTAAATTAAAAAACAATATATACAGATATATACAGGTATATATAAATATGAATAAAAAATATTGCACTGGTATATACAGGTATATATAAATATGAATTAAGAATGTATTTGCACTGTCCATTTTTTCTGTTGTTGTTGGGGGGGGGGGTTACTGCGAGCTGTACTTGTTGTACAGTCTGACAGCTGTAGGAAGGAAGGACTTCCGATATCGCTCCCTCAGACACTTTGGATGGATAAGTCTGTTGCTGAGGGAGCTCGTCAGTCCAGACAGTGTGTCCTGCATGGGGTGGAGGTGGTTTTCCATCATTGATGATATCTTCCTTATCATCCTTTCCTCTCCCACCACCTCCACTGGGTCAAGGGAGCACCCCAGGACAGAGCTGGCCTTCCTGATGATCTTGTTCAGTCTCTTCCTGTCTGCAGCTGTTAAGCTGCCTCCCCAGCAGACCACCCCATAATGTAAGACTGATGCCACAACTGAGTCATAGAATGTCTTAAGGAGTGTCCCCTGCACTCCAAAAGACCTCAACCGCCTGAGCAGGTAGAGCCTGCTCTGGCCCCTCTTGTATAGCGCAGTTGTATTATCAGTCCAGTCCAATTTTTTGTTCAGATGAACACCCAGGTACTTGTAAGATGTCACCATCTCAATGTCCATTCCCTGGATGTTCACTGGTGCCGGGGGATTGCATACCCGCCTACGGAAGTCCACCACCAGTTCCTTGGTTTTCCCCGTGTTGATCTGGAGATGGTTCCGCTGGCACCAGTTGACAAAATCCTGCGTAAGTTCTCTGTATTCCCTGTCGTCATCATCCTCAATGAGGCCAACGATGGCAGAGTCATCGGAGAACTTCTGCAGGTGGCAGGTTGGTGACTTGTAGGTGAAGTCTGCAGTGTAGAGGGTGAAGAGGAACGGAGCCAGGACCGTTCCCTGTGGGGCCCCCGTACTGCAGACGACTGTGTTGGATACACAGTCCCGTGTCCTCACATACTGTGGACGGTTGGTGAGGTAGTCCAGAACCCAGGACGTGAGGTGACGGTCCACCCCAGTGTTCTCCAGCTTGTTCCCCAGTAGTGCTGGTTGAATCGTATTGAAGGCACTGGAGAAATCAAGGAACATGATTCTCACAGTGCCTCCAGGCTTCTCCAGGTGGGAAAGAGCACGGTGGAGGAGAAAGATGATGGCATCGTCCACCCCGATGTCAGGCTGGTAAGCAAACTGGAGGGGATCCACCAGTGGGCTCACCAGGGGGCGGAGATGGTCGAGGACCAGGCGCTCCAGTGTCTTCATCAGGTGGGACGTTAGTGCCACCGGCCTGTAGTCACTGAGGTCCTTGGGGTGTGGCATTTTGGGGATGGGTACCACGCAGGATGTTTTCCACAGTTGTGGCACCTTCCCCAGCTTCAGGCTCAAGTTGTAGATATGCCCTACAATCCTGCTCAGCTCGTCTGCACAGGATTTCAGGAGCCTGGAACTGATGCCGTCTGGACCTGCAGCCTTCCTCGTCTTCATCCTCCTGAGCTTGTTCCTCACCTGTAGTGCTGTGAGGGACAGGCTGGAGAGGGGGGGCTGTGTGCCCGAGTGTGTTGGGGAGGGGGTTGGGTTGATGGTGTGGAGTGTCCTTGGTAGGTGTGAACTTAGCCAGGGCTGAGAGGCGGAGGTGGAAGCGGGGGGGAGGGGAGGGCATTGTCCAGGAGGTAAAGTCAGGGGGGGCTGCAGCAGGGCAGCTATTGAAAAATAGGTTTAGGTCATTCGCCCACTGTTGGTCCCCTGCCGTCTGGGAGTTTGGTTCTTTGTGGCCTGAGATGGTTTTCAGGCCTCTCCAGACTCCACTGACATTACTCCTCTGCAGCTGATCCTCCATCTTCCTCCTGTAAATGTTTTTCCCCTCTCTAATCTTCCGCCTTAGCTCTCTCTGCGCAGTCTTCAGCTCCTCCTTGTTACCTGACCTAAAGGCCCTCCTCTTCTCCTTTAGGAGAGCCTTTATGTCGGCATTAATCCATGGTTTATTGTTGGAAAAACACCGTACGGTCTTGGTGGGTACAGTGTTTTCCACACAGAAATTGATATAGTCCGTTATGCAGTCTGTGAGGCTGTCAATATCCTCCCCATGGGGATCACACAGTTCCTCCCACACGGTCGTGTCGAAACAGTCCTTCAGAGCCTTTTCAGTATCCTCAGACCATCTCTTCACTGTGCGGGAGACAGCTGGTTGCCTGTGTACCAGTGGGTTGTACACAGGCAGGAGATGCACCAGGTTGTGGTCAGATCTTCCCAGGGGGGGGAGGGGTGATGAGGTGTATGCCTCCTTGGTGTTGGCATAGCATAAGTCCAGTGTTTTATTGTCTCTGGTGCAGCACGTGACGTACTGGGAGAAAGTGGGCAGAGCGGAGGATGGAGAAGCATGGTTGAAGTCTCCAGAGATGATGAGGAGGGCCTGGGGGTGCTGTGTTTGCAGCCTGCTGGTGACAGTGTGTAGGACATCACGAGCTTCGTCTGCGTTAGCAGAGGGGGGAACATACGCAGCTATCGCTATAACTTGCGAAAATTCCCGCGGCAGATAATACGGCCTCATGCTAACAGCTAAAAGTTCAATGTCCTTACTACAGAGCCGCTCCTTGACAGTGATGTGACCGGGGTTACACCATTTGTCGTTTACATACACAGCCAGTCCTCCTCCCTTCTTCTTACCGCTGTCCTTTCCTCTGTCCGCGCGCACCAGATTAAATCCGTCCAGTGTAGCCGCGGATAAACCAAATGATGTAGCACGACATGTTAAAAATAACTACCATCTCAAAGCACGCTGTCACACACACACACACACACACACACACACACACACACACAACAACCAGTAGAAACTTTGTCAGGTAAAACATGTAAAATGCAAAAACTGAAATCTTAACAGGTCAAATATCTTGTTTTTGATACAATCAGTCCAGTATTGAGTAGATTTTCTTATTCCACTTGCAAATAAGTTAGCTTATTTCCATTTTTTTCCTTTTTTTTAAGAAAACAAGAGTAATATTGTCCTAAAAAAAAAAAATCAAGAAAACCTAAAGAAAAAAAGAAAAAAGATTCAAGTTGTAATCAACTGACATGAATGTAGAGGTAGAGAAGTGTAACATATAATATGTGACATCCTCACCATGAGTGTAACCAGTACAAGGACAAGAGTGCTGCGCAAGTAAGAATGTCTGAATTCTTTGGTTTGACAGTTTGGATCATTCACTATATTCAGAATCAGTTCCTCCTGTTAACATACAAGAAGAGTGAACTTCACCACACAACTCAAACATCAACTTCTATCACAGTCAAGGAATTGTGCATTTTGTGCCTTGCAGAGATGTTTAAAGGTAACTTTAGGTGGCAAGGTAACTTTGATGATCAGTTTTATAATGTGTAGGAATGCGGATTGCTCTTTGGTCAAAGCATACAGTGCAGGAAAGCAGTACCTCCTCCTCACACCAGTCATAGACCTTCCACTCGCACACATTTTTGGCCCTGGTTCTCTTCCACAGCTCCAGGAACAATGTCGCTGTAAACACGGACACAGCAAATCAAAGAGGGGCCATCAGGAACATCACATCAGATTAAAATCAGATCTTTAGAAACTCACCCCAGATTGCCATAAACATAGCAAATGCCACCGTTCCCTCATTGTCAAACAGATTGCTGACCTGTGTAAAAAAATTGTTGTATCCCCTTAAGTGCAACAAATAAAGTAGTAAATATTGTACCATAAAAAACAGATGCAGCAGGACAAGGTGGCACCAACTATTTGCATAATCATGAGAAAAGTTGTGTTGAAGTCACAGTTTCAATAAATTTATTGGCAAATCCAGCTCTTATGACTCAGCTACTACAAGTAAGAAACAAAGAATGATACATTTTAAATATATAATTCACCTAGAATATGAAAGTAGTTGACTGCATGTATTTTAAAAAATCTGTTTAAGAGAGTTAAAGTAACTGGTACCAAGTTTTTAGGGTTGCACCACATGACCACACACACACACACACAATACCTTGGCATAGGTGCAGGTGTCTGACAGCTGCCAGACTGGACACCACTTATCACACCGGGGACACATGGTGATGTTGGACTCGCATACGTTCTTTCTGAAGCAGGAAGAGAATGCAAAATACCCACAATGTCAAAATCTGTGCAGTCATGAATGTGAAAAAGGAATGAAAAATTGGCAGAGATCCAGCTTGTAATCAAATGCATAAACAGGAAAAACTGGATGATAATTCTAGTTTAAAAAAAACATGCCGCTCAGTTGCTAGAGATACAAAGCAGTCTTTCTAAATGTCCCCATTGTCTAACTTTAAATTATACAAGTAAATCAGTTTAAAATAAAATTATATTGAGTTAATGTTTTGCATGTTGTGAAACATTTCACACAGATCACTTAAGACATTTGACTCACATGAGAGGGCTGGTGTTGAAAAATGCAAGTCCATATAAGAACACTATGACACCCAGTGCAGCGGCTGGCACCAACAGCTTGGTGTACCAGCCCAGCCACAGGAAGTACAGGGCCACCTTCTCCCCAAAGTAACACCTAAGGGTGGAAACACACAGGGATGCATGCTGGAACACTGATCGACAGGGCACAGCGGGACCGATCATCTACCTCGACCTTTTAATTAAAGTCGCTCTAAGGTATGCAAATGCACTGCCTTAAGCACAAGCATGGGTTGTGAGGTGCATGCAAATCATTTCCTAGTTAGAAGGCACCCATAGTGGATGCAAAATCTTGGGTTACCAAATTATTTATAGGAGTGTTTCTGCATCATCTCTTCTTCTTTAAGAAAATAGGCTGGTACCACTAGTTTAATGGCAGACTTGGAAAGCAAGGCACATGTGTCATGGCCACCTTATAAAATAGAAATATTTGGCAGAATGCAATGCAAATACAGTTATTGGAAAAAGAAATGCATAAAAAAAAAGATAGAAATACACTATATTGCCAAAAGTATTTGCCTTGACTCACATATGAACATAAGTAAATGGTAAATTGGCCTGCATTTATATAGCGCTTTTCTAGTCTTTACGACCACTCACGCTTTACACTACAAGTATTCATTCACACACACATACTGATGGAGGTGGCGATACGCAGAGCCGCCCACACATCAGCCGCCCACACATCTGGAAACTCCACATTCATACGGCACATGCCATCGGAGGCAAATTGGGGTTAATACAACATATGCACCTCGGAGGAGCCGAACCGACAATTTTCTGACTCGTGGACGACTGCTCTACCTCTGAGCTACAGCCGCCCCCAAGTGCCATCCCATTCTTGACCCGTAGCACTCAATATGATGCCATCTTTTGTAGCTATACATTCTTCTATTCTTTTATTCTTCCAAAAGCACATTGGTGAGGTCACTGATGTCACTCTTAGTCTCCACTCTAATTTATTCCAAAGGTGTTCTATTGGGTTCAGGTCAGCACTTTGTGCGGGCCAACAACATTTTCGACTGCATTGTCTAGACTCTAGAGTGTGGAATTTGGTGGAGGAGGAATTATGGTGTGTGATTGTTCCTTCAGGAGGTGGGCCTGGCCCCTTAGTTACAGTGAAAGGAACTTTTTGGTATCAAGGATACCAAAACATTTCGGATAATTCCATGCTCCCAACCGTGTGGGAACAGTTTGGAGTGAGCCCCTTCCAACATGACTGTGCACCATTGCAAGGTCCATAAAGACATGGATGACGGTCCGGGGTGGATGAACTTGACTGGCCTGCAAAGAGTCATCACCTTTGGGATAAATTAGACACGAGACTAAAAGCCAGGCCTTTTTGACCAACATCCGTGTGTGATCTCACCAATGCGCTTGAATGGTTGAAAATTCCTAAGAGCATACTTTCCTACAACCCCTAGCAAAAAGTATGAAATCACCAATCTTGTGAGAGCAATCACTGAGATTTTTTATTCTGTAGAACAAACTTGCATTAAAAGCATGAAACAATAGTGAAGTATTTCAAAAGTGCAACTCCTTGGCATTCAGAAACACCAACGGAAATTAATTAAAAAAAAAAAAAAACATTGTGGTGGTCAGTAAATTACTTTTATATGGAAGATATAGACAAAAACAGACAAACAAAAACCAAGCAAAACACATCACTGATATTTAGTTGCAGCCCCACTGACTTTTATGACAGCATGCAGTCTCTGAGGCATGGACTTCATGAGTGACAAACAGTATTCTTCATCAATCTGGTGCCAACTCTCTTTGATTGCAGTTGCCAGATCATCTTTGCAGGTCTGAGCCTTTCTGTGGAGGGTAGCAGCCACCTACAACGGCATCATAGAAATTGAGGAGTACACAGACACAGTGACCTCCTACATCACCAAATTGACAGACGACTTAACCCACATCAAGAGCATCACCACTCAAGCCAACCAGAAGCCATAGCTTACAGGAGACATCTAGAGCCTGTTGAGGGCTAGAGACAAGTCCTTCATTATCATGAAGTGCTTTGAATGACTAGTCCTGTCACACAAAAAAACCATCCTGCCCCCCAGCCTGGACCTCTACCAGTTCATATACAGGGCAAAACGATCCACAGACGATACAATTTGCTCTGCCCTCCACCCAGTGCTCACCCACCTGGACAAGAAAGACTCATATGTGAGAATGCTGTTTATAAAATTCAGCTCAGCGTTCAACACCAGAATACCACAACTACTCATCTGCAAACTGGACAAACTGAGCTGGATTTCCTCATCCAGAGGCCTCAAGCGGTGCGTGTTGGCAACAACATCTCAGGCAGTATCACCCTGAGCACAAGGGCCCCAGAAGGCTGTTTGCTTAGTCCCCTCCTCTTCACCCTGTTGACACATGTCTGTATACCAACCCACAGCTCCAACCCCCTCGTGAAGTTTGCAGATGATACAACACTGGTGGGCTTCATCAAAAATAGTGACGATACCCACTATAGAAAAGAGGTGGAGCTTCTGATCAGATGGTGTAAAGGCAACATTCTCCTGCTAAACAACAGCAAGAGATCGTTGTCAGCTTCCAGAGAGGCCACAACCCCCACCACCCATCGCCGGTGTTGCAGTGGAGAGGGTGAGCAGCACCAAATTCCTGGGGATGCACATCAGTGATGACCTCTCCTGTACCACCAACACTGCATCACTGCCAAAAAAGCACAGCAATCGCTCTACTTCCTGCACAAACTGAAGCGGGCAAGTGCTCCACCATCCATCATGAACACGTTTAGGGGAACCATCAAAAGCATCCTTACCAGCTGCATCATCGTGTAGGGCGGGAGCTGCACTGACTACAACAGTAAGGCTTTACAACGCATCGCAAGAACAGCTGAGAGGATAATTGGAGTACCACTCCCCTTCCTGCAAGACCTTTATACCACCCACCTCACCCGCAAAGCCATCACAATTGTCATGTGATAAGGACACCTTATTCTGATCATTTAGATGGGTGTCCAAATACTTTGGGCAATACAGTGTAGAAGTCTCTAGTTTGGTCAAATAATGTTATAAAATTTGGAACATACATTAGTGGTTTCTCAGTAACATTTTCTCAGAAGCTCTATGGGGTAATGGGGTAATCACTGAGTAGATTGGCATCTACTCTGACAAA